>OZ059809.1:4571256-4891827 GCA_964057025.1 Standfussiana lucernea
CCATTTGCCTCTAGATTGTTGAAGACAAGAATGTGGATGAAGCAATAGGGGTATGCCAGGATCGTAACAAGTAGTGGCGTGGCTTTATTTCTAACCGACTTCTAAAAAGGAGGTGGTTGTTTGCGGCTGTTTTTTATCTTTGTTACGTCATAACACCGTGTTTTACTGGCTTGCTTGGGTAGTTTATGAGCTATCTTCTATAAGACATTTATAACAATAAAAAGTGGAAAATAACTTTCCAGATGGCGGTGGCACAAAAGTCAACCAAACAAGCAAAAATGTCACCGACTGTTTTTATAGTGTTTTTTTTGGTAGTCAGTTATTTTTTTTTTTGCAAAAAGTTTTTTTCTCTGTAGCTAGGTATGTGTTAGTTCCTTTGTTCCTGAATTTGTTTCCCTTGATATAGTAGAAGTGTGCTCTATACCCTACGTTACGTAAGTCTTAGTGAATAGAAAGTGAAAAACAATTACAAATATCGCGCTGTTGCACTGTTTGCTATATGCGTTTAGATAGGCGCTTTTAACATCATCATCTGCCTAGCCTTTTCCCAACTATGTTGGTGTCGGCTTCCAGTCTAACCGGATGCAGCTGAATACCAGTATTTTACATGGAGTGATTGCCTATCTAGTACTTGGTAATACGATAGCCCTTGTTAAGACTGGTTTTCAGAATTTCGGGCCACTGACTATCTTACGAGTGTCAAAGATCTACAGTTGACAGCCAGGACCAATGGCTTAAAGTGTTTTCCGAGGTACGGAGGAAACTCGGTATGTAATGGGTGGTCACCCATCCACGGACCAACCTAGGCAAGCGTGGCTTAACCTGAAGATCGACCCAAGCGGCTGTTATTATTTAGCCATGAGCTCCATATAACAGCTAAGCTATTTAGGCCCCACTCCACTTATTTACTAACAGATTAGTGGTCTGTCGATTGTTTGTTTCTGACATATTTTATATGCAAAAATTTCAAAAATACACGACCGAGACACCCCTAACACACACATAACATCACGTCTGTTGTACCTAATAAGGCGCCCACAGTTCGCCAGTCATATTTTGAGTCCCATGTAAAAGAGTTCGAGCCTATTGCCATCAACCGGGCACAAATCCAGACATCGTGGCTGCTACTGAGATATTCCTGGTGGTAAAACCCAATAACACTTTGACCTGAAACCCAGGACCTTATTCTCAGTAGTAGCGCTTGGGACCCATCGACCAACGAGGCAATCAAACGTTGGCTACCAACCACTAAACCACTTTAACGTTGTTATGATGTAGCGTGTATTTCTAGAAACCACTCCAGCTATACTAATTACTAATAATATCTATACATGTACTAATATTATAAATGCGAAAGTTTGGATGGATGTTTGTTGCTCAATCACGCCAGAACAGCTGAACGGATCTGGGTAAAATTTGATACAGAGATAGATTATAGTCCGGAATAGCACATAGGCTATATATTTTTACGCTAATAACTTAAGGGGATGAGCAATATTGCATAATATTATAAATGTGAAAGTTTGGATGAATGGCTGGATGTTTGTTACTCAATCACGCCAGAACGGCTGAACGGATCTGGGTAAAATTTGATACAGAGATAGATTATAGTCCGGAATAGCACATAGGCTATATATTTTTACGCTAATAACTTAAGGGGATGAGCAATATTGCATAATATTATAAATGTGAAAGTTTGGATGAATGGCTGGATGTTTGTTACTCAATCACGCCAGAACGGCTGAACGGATCTGGATGAAATTTGGCACAGAGATAGACTATAGTTTGGAATAGCACATAGGCTACTTTTTATCCCGGTAAGACGATCCCGTGGGTCAATTATCGATCATGCGGGCGAAGCCGCTGGCATAAGCTAGTACATAATATAATCTTCTTTCAATGTCTACGAAGTTTATTCTGTGTACAATACAGATACCTATTTCTACTAGGTATTCATTCGTACATACAGAAACTACAAAACATTGAAAACTACATAGTTAATTGCCTAGGGGTTTCTCAATTAGGTATACTGTTTGTGTTAGGCTTCATTACTAATTAGTGAATGTTATTAGGTATTTCCCCGTAAGAACTCATTCACAAACATTTCTACTATTACACTACTACTCTAGAACTCATAACATCACACCTGTCATCCCTGAAGGGTTAAGCAGAGGTGTAAAGTCACGAACAATGAAATCTATGCACATAACAACATTCAAAAGCGATTATCTCGTGTAATAACGGTTTCTAGTTTGAAAAAAGAGCTATATTGTAATAGTATGGCTTCCGAAATACTATTTTCGTGAAAACGCTAATACAGTTGGAAAAAATCGGTTTTGAATTTTGCTTAGTGTGTACATTTCTTTGCTCGTGATTGTACTTATGTATCCACAGTTCTTTTTTTACTACAAAAACTATTCATTACAAAAATCCATCGTTTCATAGCACTTACATTTAAACACAGACACAACTATCACTTAAGAACTTCTTTCTTTTTAGTTACTTTGCACAACTACAGCACATCATCGCTGTACAGCGCTTCACGGCGCCCTAAAGGCTAATCCAACATACTAGAAGTAAGCTGCTAAAGCGCTTTACCTTATTTCTTAACAAGATTACTGCATGCTGACTAGCTCGAGATGGGGGGTGTACTGAACCCGACCCGTAAAACAGCCACTCAACTCAGATCATGCGCAGTAAAAAACGCTGACGGCGATCGTAAAGGTATACATTGGTAGACCGTTTGTCTATATGGCAACAATTTGACTTTGATAGAGCCTTTATAACGTAGTAGTAAGGGCGATTTTCCTACTTCAAATTTGAGGGTGTGTGGTTGATCTTAGGTACAGTCAGCAACAGAAGTCGTTGAACATAATTTCTTTCCAATATTTCCTAATCATTATTATTTAGCATAAGTTATTGGCTAAAGTAAATTATAAAACAACTTGTCATAATTGAACTACACAAGTCGCTGAACTCAGTTAAACCATTAATTGCTATACATTACCGATTACCGACATCATGATCTGTAATAAATACAAAAGTCGCTGAGCATAGCTAATTTCCTACATTTCCTGTTCGTTTAACCCGTTTGTTCCAAGGCACTATCTGGCAAAGCGCAGAGCACCGCATTTTTCATAATCAATCAAAACATTGCCGAATAAACACAGCTACTAGTTCAGAGTATAAATTAAACAACAACAACATATATACCTAAAAATTCACATGATCACATGATGTTAAAAAGGTGTATTCTGTAGTATCATGTATTCTTCAATTATGAGATTCAACAACTGCATTATCAAGTTCAAAAACTCGCGCATAACATGTTTAGCGACTTAGGCAGAATGATAGTTAACGACTTATGATGTAATGATGTTTAGCGACTTATATAACATACGTTTTTGTGACATTGAAATGACAACCTTATTTTGGTAAGTGATTTATGGTCCGTTTTAGTGTTCAGGTGTTTTGTAAATTAGCATCCGTTCATGGACTTTCGTTGCTGACTGTACTATGGTGCTGGGTTTTAAAGAATTACTATACGGTGGGAAGATTGATAGATAAAGCTGTCTTTAATCTGATAATATAATCGAACACTTGTTAAAACCTTACGCTTGTATTCTCCGAAAAGTTAGGCAGAGTCTACAGCTGAACTGCCTACACCTTTAGGGTTCTGGATTTGATGTTCGTTTTACACATATTAATGGGTTTTTCATTAAAAAAAAACTCTCAGTAGCAACCCGAAGTTTTGATCTTGATGTATGGGAAAAGTATTTTGCGATTTCTGATTTTTTTAGTACTCCAATCTGGGTTGGTCCCTTGGAAGTTTTTAATCAGTATTAGAAACAGGACCGATTGGAAACATAAACAAAATGTGTAAAATGGCCATTCATTATTTTGCTAACTTAATTTTTTTTTTTGAAAAATTTGTGAATAGGGATTAAAATTCCACGAAAAATTATGGATAGTCTCTTAAGACCATTTCCAGGTGAAAGTTTCCACACTATAAATGTATAAGAAAAAAAAATTAAAATTCAAGTTAAAATGATAAAAGTGTAAATCAGGTGATGAAAGTGCATTGATGCAATGCGTGAAGTCGGACGAAAGTTTATTGTTGAATGATTTTGTTTGACTGCTACGTTGGTCTAGTGGCTGCAAGCGCGATTGCTGAGCGTAATAATCATGAGGTACCGGGTTCGATTCCCAGGTCGCGATTATTGGGTTTTTCCATCTGGATTCTCGCAGTAACACGGAATCTGGATTTGTGCCCGGTTGATGGCAAATATGCTCGCCCCCTATTACAAGGGACCTAAACATAACTGGCGAAATATGGATGTACACCTCTGCCTAACCCTTCGGGAATTACAGGCCTTATGTTATGTTATGTATGAAAGTTTGTATGGAAGTTCGTCAGTATTTCCGAAGTGACGTCTCATCGTGCACACGACTTAAAAATAAACAAGTAATAAGAACCATCGATATCACGAATTAAATAAAAAGGTTTTGTTAATTTATTGTAGGTACCCATGTCATAAAAAAACTCGGAAAATCCGTTATTGTATTTCATGATGCAATAAAAATAACAAGTGTGCATATACATAGATATGTGTCACTCCATGTAGGATACTACCGGTTGGACTGGAACCCGACCCCAACATAGTTAGAAAAAGGATGATGATATACATACATACAAGGTGTAAACGGACCCTTCACGAAGCCGGCAACCAAGCATTCTGTACTTACATCAAACTAATCTACGCAAAAATTACTACTGAAAACGATTTTTTTTGGGGTGAAAAAGCACGGTGTACGAAAGGTCTCAATGTAATGTAGTAAAAACAGTGTGCCGATCAAAGACATTCAAATATTTACGAGCTATAGACGAAGAAAATCGGAAGGCAAAAACTTGTTACTAGGTACTTAGTAACAAATCGTTACGTCTAGTGTCATACGCCCGATTCAGGTCGCATTCGTGTGTCAAAATCGAAAATGTTCGAAATTTTTATAAGTATGAAAATATTCCCAATGTACGCTCTATTAGTCTCTTAAATCTCTTTGGTGCTTATGGATGCATTGAATAGTACAGGGGTCATGATGGAGGTATTAAAAAAATACTTTATTTGCAGACTACACAGTCCATAGTTTTGTTAGTAACAATGGTGCTTACGTAATTAGGTTAGTATTGTTAGTATTTAAAGTAATAACATTAAAAACTTGTATTAAAAAAAAGAAAATGTTGGAACTTTGACCTCCAATATCTCCGAATCTCAGGTTTCCAGGTATGGGGTCCAGAACAAAGTGCCTTTGAACACTGTTTTAAGCTTTCACGGTTTATAACTGAACTTTCACTATCACTTAGGCGCCATGATCACGAGATGACACCATCATCATCATGCAACAGCGTCGAAATATCGGGAGCTCAATATAAACATTAATCGCGGAAGATATCCCGTAAGTGATAGTGAAAGTGCCTTTGGGCGTCGTTGAGGGTCTATAAACACCCTTTAGTTGTGTAAAAAAACTAGGAAGAGAAAAACAAGACATTATTTAACACAGGGTGGTACGGACACTTACGCAAATCGATTACCACGTGTTCAGTAAGTATGTACATCATTCTGAACCCCTCCACATATAAATTTTTCGCCGGTTATTAAAAAAAAAAACATCAGTTCAGTACATTTTGACCTTGTTGGTATTGCAGTTTCTTACGAAACAGCAGATTATTTTTTTAATATACATACATCGAAAAATTTATAATTTGGGGGGTTCAGAATTTATTTATTCATTTATTGAATGATGTAAGAACTGAATATGTTGTACCCGTTTTGGCGTCGGTGTTCTTTTCACCCTTTATACAAGGTGAAGTGAAATAAGCTAGCGAAACTCCAAAAGTTGTGGTTGATATCGAGATCTAAATAATTAGTCTGAGGTGTGTGGCAAGATAGAGGAAGCACAGCATATGTTGGTGGAATGTGTCCGACATACTAATAAGAGAAACGCAGTTCTCAATAGGATGAAATTGTCGGTAATGGATGTTGGAGTTTTCCATAGTATTTTAGCTAAGCCTACCTCTGAAGCAACAAAGGTATTATAATATACTTTTTTATTAGATAAGTAATTAGATTTAGTTCATTCTGTTTTGTGTAATTTTAATAAGCTAAATTAGTTTAGGAAGTAAGTTGATATAGGTATATAAAAGTACGATAGGATTGACATCGTCGCATTTGTGTACAAAAATTTCGTCTTAATAGGCTCGTCGCCTGTTACTTACGTAATGACAAAATATGGGCTTTGTACTGTAATCTCTGCCTATCCTTTCGCAGGATACAGGTGTGATGGTATGTGTCATGCATGACTGAATGAATGATGAATGAATGAAAAATGTACCTATCATGGTTATTAATTCCTGGAATGATTTGAGGAAACACCGCCCCAAAATCAAATACCTCTTGCAAAAAGTACATTGGTAAGTACCAGGTAGGTTACCATGATGATGTTAATGCAGGAATGTTTTAGTATTATTCCGAGTGGGTAAGAGATGGCGCTAGACAGCTGTCTAGCGCTGTCACTTTCCCACTCTCAGTATACTCCTAAAACATTCCTGCATCAACAGATCATGGTAACCCCCCTGATCTTTTTATAAATCCCAATACTTACTTACTGAGCAAGACTATTATTTATCTATGACCAATGTTGATACTCAGAATATAGCTTAGTACCTCTATTACTTTAACTAAGATAGTTCTAGAATTCTACGTGATTAATGTAACGACGACAATGTTGCATCAGAATCGCGCAACACTTCTTATCAGTGACGCAATAGTACCTACTTCACTAAATGCACAGTCCGTAGTTTCATACCAAATTGTATTGAATAAAAATATCTACAAAATCCAGTTCTTTCCATTTGTCTGCAAAAATATTACGCAATAACAATAAAGTTAACGCAATATTTAGCTGCATTACACACAAACAACAGATATGTCATCGACCCACTGCTGCATGTGTGTGCGTCAGAATACTCGCTTCCCATTGGTCGAGCTGCCACACGAAAAGCAACAACGCAATATTTACCGCCATTTTAAGTTTCGATCCAATGTTGCTTCGCAGTTGCGTACTACGCTCCGAGACGTACGGATGTCTAAGTTAAGAATAAAAGAGTATATTAATTTCGCAATAATGGAAGGAAAACACGATTGGTTTCCAAAAAGTGAAAGTAGGAGGGACATAGTGGAATTTGTGAAGGAAGTGGAAAAGTATCCGTGTTTGTACGACAAGACTTTGCCGGAGTATGCGAATAAGATGCATAACAGACGAGCTTGGACGACGATTGCGAAAAGGGCAAACACATCAGGTACCTAATTTTTGTTTGTTTTTGTTTTATCAACAGTTTGGTATCGATCTGTATTGGCAGCGGTAGTTGCTGCGCCTATTACAGAAACTAGGTCATCAGGTAATGCGTTTTTAAATGTTTTGGCGCGTTTTTTGTAACTATTCAAGTGCATCATGTAAATAAATCTGTATTATATATTTTTTAATCTCGTTGTTTTGGCTTTTATAATTTCCAGTATACGCTGAACTCATAGAACAGTTTATTTGACGATAAATATTGGCATAACAATTCGCATTAACTACTTATTGGTGGCATAGTAACTTCATGACTTTGCAAGAATAAATATGTACCTACCAAGAATAGCCGTTTTAAGTTAATGCATTTAAGCGAGTGAAAACGTGCCAGTTTTAATAATAATCCGGAGAAATAAAATTCACAACGTTGCATTCAGTCAGTTGCGTAAAATGAGGATTTTTTATTAAAGTTAGAAATATGTTGTAGACACTACTATGGTAGTGCATTTCATCGATGCCTGTCCCCATTAATCTTAAAGGGGTAGACAGTTATGTGCTACAATTCTTCTTCATCCAAGGGTAGGTTTTATTCGAGGAGGGATACACCACAGTCTTTGGGACCTTATTACATTATGCCGATATTAGGAATATCAAAACATAGCTGCTGCCGTTCCTCCAAATTCTGATGATTGAGGACTTCGATATGAGGACTCGTAAACGGTTGTAACTTGCAGGAAAATATGGCTTACAATACTATGATTTTAACTTTATAAGCAGCTGCTTATAAAGTTAAAATCATAGTATTAGGGGAAGCATTCTTTCCAGACGTCAAGACAGTGAACCGCTTTTGTGGTAGAAATTCAGCAACCACTAATTTTTCCTCAACAAGTAGGTGCCTCTAAATCGCTGTAGTAAAAAGAAGTTGTGTAGATCAACAGGTCAACTAATAGGAAATGAATAAAGTAAATATAGACAATAATTCTAAGATAAACCAAATCAAAGCACATTTGGCATCTCCGAAATATTGGATGTCATTTAATTTAAGACAAGAGGTTCAATGATTAAGGATAAATTCCGAGATTACAAGCTATGCACAGTTCTTATTATTTTTTGCACCTATATTTTTCCCTTGCAACGTAGTGTCGTTTTTTTTTGGTACAAAAAAAATCAAACAAGTATAAGCTTGTTAAAAATAATGTTGCAATAGATGACGTCATTTGTCAATATTCAACAACTTTATCTAAGATAACAACTATTATTCCAAAACATGTGAAATAATATGAAATAATGCTTACTGCTTCAATATTCAACAAGTTTTTATAAATGCCGAAAATCAACATACTTTCGACGTCATAAAACCCAGTGACGTAGTGGATGAGGTTAAATAGATCGCATTATATGGAATAGTCCGAACGGGGATGAATACTGAGATGACGACTGATGGAGATGTATGGATGAAGCTGAGGCTACATCGATACTACATAGGATAAATGATGGCGATGTGGATGGCGATGTGGATGACGATGTTAAAATTATCCTAGCATTTAATGACCCCAACACAGATTCAAACTCATGCCATATCAGCAAACTGCAGAACCTGCAGTGTTCTGCAGTAGCTGCATATTTTTTACATTGGTATTGGGTGGAGACACTGACTCCTCACATACAGGTTTTTACCTAGTTTGGATTTCAAAGGCTTCACATGCTTCGGTTACCCCATTTAAAATGTCAATAAAAATACATTTTATTTTAAACCTAATTTAACATTTGTTTCTTTTCTTTGTTACAGTACCAGAATGCCGAGATAGATGGAGAAAAATAAGGATATCCTTCATGAGATCTCTGAAGCAGCAAGCCAGCACCAAACCACCGATGAGACCATACTACTTGACTGACGAACTACGCTTCTTGCACCCCTTCCTCAGCATACGGCCCAAAACAGAAATAAACGAGAAAGAAAAAACACTCGATGCGAAACGAATGATTTCCGTTGATATAGACCCAATCGAAAAACACGACATTTCTGAAGACAGCCTAAGTTCAGGTAGCTTGGAAACTGAACCGCTCGAAAACGATATTGAAATGAGCAAAGTTCCAGAAATCAACAAAGTTACGTACAATACCAATACGATACCAAATATTATGCATGCAAATAATCACGAAGATATTAGAATAGAACACGGACATGGAAAAAGAAGTTGTGGTAGAAATAGCAGTTACTCTGACGATATAGAGTGTAATCCAAGAAAGATGTTCCTGTTATCTATGTTACCTGATATTGAGGCACTGACGGAGCCAGAAATGAGGATATTCCGAAGGGAGGTGATATCATCGATAGATAAAATAATAAGTGATCGTAGAATAAGTGATTCTGGGATACGAAGGGTCAGTAACAGTATATACTAGATGGTTAAAGCAGAAATATCTGTTGATATGTGTTCATGTTACATTCATATCTTTTTTTTCTTGCTTAAACTCAGCTGTTTGCTTTGTTGGTCTAGTGGTTAGGGATTGCAATCCCGCAAAACGGGATCCGGCATTCCCGCGGGATCCCGCACCACTTATTAATCTGCTGGATCCCGCACCTTCAAAACGCGGATCCGCGGATCCCGCAAATTTAAATTTACCGCTAAAAATATATAAATATATCTAAGATAAATTGCAACAACAACATACGGTGTTGAGTAACCAGTTAACTCAGAGTCTACATGAACGTATTCAAAAACGCTGCACTGAATTGACACGAGTTTTGATTTATTTGCAAAATCCGAAAAAGTACGACCAAGAAGCCAAAAATACAGATCGTACTCATACATTCTTCATGCCAAAAAAAGCTGCAATACGCCAAGAGATAAAGAAAATAATAGAAAGAGTCAGTAGAGCTGAAGACGATGAAATTCATGAAATGTATGCAGGTGACGTCTTCGAAAATACACCTATAGCTGAAACATCTGCAACTGACACAGGTCCTACTCTAACGCTAAAAGAAGAATTAGAAAAACAGCTTAAACATGAAAAAGAAATATTTAAGAAAAAGCCAGACAACAATCAAAGGGATTATGAGAAAATTTTGAAGAAAGAAATGGCATGTTTTGAGTCCGATGGTATCAGAGGAGAGTACCTGACGCTCGCCTATGAATATATCCTGACAGTTCAGCCTACTAGCGTAGAAGCCGAGAGAGCGTTTTCGGCATCAGGATATATGTATTTGCAGTTCACTCAGAAGCAGGCTTGGAGATGATACTATAAATGCCAATTGCTTTTTAAGAGCGTATTTTCAAAAGTTATCATCATAGGTTAGTCGTAGTAATAGAATCTAGATAAGAGAAAGTTGTGATTTGATTATTAGTCATTATATGAATAAGACTATTAAGACTGAATTACAAACATCATAAAACTGTTGTTAGATGTAAGGGTAAAATTAAACAAAACTTTTGATGCTAAACATTTAAAAATTAAGGTAAGGCTGATTACTAATTACTCGTACTTAATTATAATTTCATTGTTATTTTGTTAGAAAACAAATAATTTTTGTTGCATAATGTAAGACATGTTTAATTAATAATACTTGATTTTTTAAACAAAAACCTGTAGTTTCAATTCGATTTTATAACATAATTTTAAATAAGATAAAGTATTAATTTTTCGATCTTATAGCCCTATAAGATCAAAAAATTAATACTTTATCTTACATACAAACGGGGCAAAAAGTTGAACTACTGTGAATAATTTCAAATATGCGGGATCCCGCGGGATCCCGCGCGGGATTGATCAATCCCGCATATCAATCCCGCGGGATTGAGTGAGCTGCGGGATTGCAATCCCTACTAGTGGTCCTGTGTTCGATTCTCAGGTCGGGTAAAGTTGTTTTTTGTTTTAATCAGGAATATCTCAGTAGCAGCCACGGGCACTAGATTTGTGCTCCGTTGATGGCAATGGGCTCGTCCATTATTACTTTAGACTTAAACGTACCTAACTGGCGAAATGTGTGTGTTATTAACAGAGGTCGGAATTAGGTAAAGTTATTTATGTAGTTACACTGATTTCACACACGAAAACCCGAAAGAATAAAATGGATATGCTTCAATCCCGAGATTAATTTTAAACAGCAGAAAAATCCCGTGATTTATTAAATAAAAAAGTCAGTCTTATCTATCTCTGAGGTTTTTATTATTATTTATTTGTTATATTGTTGGCCACACGGGATTGTATTATACATAAATCCCGAGAAATCCCGGGAAGATCCATATTAATATCAACATTTCGATGCAAGTACATAAATAACTCTACCTAATTCCGACCTCTGGTTATTAGGTACACCTCTGCCCTTCAAGGAATACAGTGATATTATGTATTGTCTTTTGTTGTAAACGTCAGGTTTAATTTTGACAGTATATTGGCAGTATATTGACTGTTGCCTGTTAGTGTGCACTCCATCATTGTTTACATATTTTGCCTCGAGATCAAAATCATTATCTCATCTTAGGTGTGTGCACAGCCTCATATAAGGCATATGCTAAGTTTCTTAGATATATGATTATTGGCATTTGAAATAACAACGCAGTATTTTTTTATGAGAACGTCTACTGGTAAAGTTGTTCATTACTTTATCCCAAGACAGCAAAACTGAATGGTTTTGTTGTGAAATAATATCTTTTCAGACCTTGTAAAGAATTACCTAAGTGTAAGATAATAAATGTTTGTGTCCTATAAAAAATAGATACCTACACTTTCCAACCTAAAAAACTGATGATTAAAATAAAAACATTGTAAAGATCAAAATGTCTTTTATTAATTATTCCCTATTAGAGATTACCTATGAGGACCTGGGTTCGATTCCTAGGTCGGCCAAAGTGTTATTGGGTTTTTTCCATCAGGAATTTCTCAGTAGCAGTCATGGAGTCTGGGTTTGTGCCCGGTTGACGGCAGTAAGCTCGCCCCCTATTAGATATGACTTAACATATCTATCGAAATATTGGTGTACTATTAAGTACACCTCTGGAAAACCCTTCGGAGATTACAAGCGTGATGTTATATCATGTTAAAGGTAAGCTTTTCAGTTAAATTGCATAGACAGGCATACCTTAAAACCAAATCTCTTCTTATTCATACTATTGTTTACGATAGGTACTAAAAAACTTAGGACATCATACAAGAAGTATTGTTTAATTTTAGCTTTGTAGCCTTTTTCAAGCCATAATTCTCCTACCCTTATCCAAATTAACTTGGGGTCGGCGCACCATGTCTTCTTCTTACTTGTAGCCTTTTTTAAGTTCTACTTGTATAATTCACACTTCCATTACTAAGCAGGGTAAATTTAAATTAGCTAGCGAAAATCTACAGGCGTGATTGAGATTCGGGCCTCATGTTTCAACCCCAAACGGCTGAAAAAACAACCAAAGGTATCTTTGCATGCCAGCAACCTTTTCACGATTTAACGGGCCACACAGGTAGATCTGATGGCAAGAAAGGAGGTGTCTGATGAGATGACAAGTAATACAAGGTGTAGTTTTGCAACCTCGTCAAAATTCAGGAGGTTGTCATAGAAGACGTAAATAATCAATATAAATTACGGTACCTGGTCAATAATAATAAACGCTGCTTGTTTTTGTTGTTTTAATTTGACACTATTTCAGAATGAAGCCCTTTTCAAAAGAGGAGAATCACCCGTTTATCGAGTAAATGTCTGCGTTTGTTTTTGTGTGTGAAAGCGCGGTTATAGGGCTAGTATTAGACGGGCCGCCTTTTAATACGGGTGGTGTACACTTACCGATTTCCGATATTAAGAAAAAAATAAAAAAAATTACGTACCCATTTTATTATTGATTCGGGTCGAGAATCATTAGCATAGTTACCTCCTTGAATTTGACGAGGATGCAAAGCAACACCTTGTAGAAAATCATGGAAGAAGACATGCTACGCCCACCCCAAATAAATTGGGATAAGGGCAGGAGAATGATGACAATGTAGGTACACCAAGATCTGACGGTGGGCGAAACCGAAGGCAAAAGCTAGTTCTAATAAATTACCTTTGTGCTTCATCCTACAAGTCATTCCTAAAGAAGGTGACTTCCGGTTAATTCTTAGCGAAACACCATGACTTGCAACTCAGGTAATGTGTCATGTACTATCCTACTATTTATATTTGTACAGACTTCAGACATGTATCTCTAAGTCATTTGATTTGTGTTTCTCTGAAAATGGCGCCTGTGCCGGTGACCAAGACCACGTTTTATGTACCTACGTCAGTAAGAATGTAATATATAAATATAGAATATAATATAATAGATATAATAGGGAAAGATCTGCATGCACCTTCTCTCGACGATAACTCTTTATGTCATGTCTTTATGCCCATGTAGCCCTATGTGAAACAAAACATGATTTTGATGGATGATTTTTTACGAAATATCGGAAACCGAACAAGGTCTCTTACTTCAGGGCATCTGCTGGACAGCCTGGCTTCGGCAGCCAGTCTATTGCAGTCAGGCTGCGGCAGGTAGACCCGATGTATGATGGTATGTTGGAGCCCGCGCACTAGGCCAAGGATATCCGGCTGCAGCAGGCAAATAGAATTGTATGCGTATGTATACTTCCAGGTTCATCTTTTGTTAGGTTTATACGATTTCCATACACCTACCTACATTTGTATTGCGCAATATTCTTTATCTTTTAGAGTAAATTATGAGGTACTTTTGGCAGGTCTTGCTGACGCAAATAGTAAACATTATTCCGTGAATAAGTATAATTGATTGTTTAGTAAAAGAGCTGATTCATCATATAGCACATGCACAATAACGATATTGCGCAAACGAATTGCAGGTAATATTGCGCAACTCTTGGCAATTGTGGCGTGTTCATAACATCGAGCAATTTACTGTGAAGCCAAGAATTTCTCAACTTTAGATTCCTGTGTGAGCGTGTCAGTAACGGTGAATGCGGTGATAATGAGGGACGATACTGACAGTGCCAAACTTACATACATACCGACATACATTAAAACTCACGCCTTTTTCTCAAGGGGTAAGCAGAAACTACAGAACGCCACCTGCTATGATCCATAGATATTTACTCCTTGCGCCTCGTCCACGTTCACACATCTGGTCATACAAGCACGTCGGTTACGAAGTACGACGCACCTGAACTTTCTGAAGAACCTCAGCAAAAAGGTGAGTCCTGACCTTTCGTCAAGAAAAGACGAAGTAATAATGTAGCTGCATCAAATCATTGAGGTGTAAATTAACTGGCTAACGACCGTAATCACCATGAAAATAAGTAATTGCTGCTATCCACTAGCTCACACATCCGAGGAATCGAATCCGGAACGAAGTGATTTAGCAGAGAACCAAGTTGTCGAAATAGCTCACAGAATAATCAAGCTGGCTGTGGCAATGGGCTGGCTATACTCGATTAGCTGTAGAACTGATGACCGTTGGGGTAGACGGGTTCTTGAGTAGAGACCGTGAATCGGCAAGCGTAAAATGGGAGACCCTCGGGATAGGAGGAGCGGCGCTCTTGGAGCCGCAAGGTTGCTGGTAGTACCTGTATGAAAGTTGCTAAGAATCGAACTGACTGACGTAACTAAAGAGGCCTATGTCCAGCAGTGGACTGCTGGAAGCTGATAACTGAGCTTGGTCGTTTACAAACACCAGAATATCTTAATGTTCACTGATTTCGTACATTTACAGCAGCACGTAATTTGTTATGCAAGCAAGACCGAGGAAGACAAAGTAGTCTTATAATGCAATAAAGGGTGGGTGGTGTGACCATGCTGGATGTTGCATTCAGGACACTTTGATCTTAAGCCGTTGTCTCATCACCGAATCTAGTCGTAAAAATACGTGTCCTTTCGGGGATGCGTATAAGGGAATAGCTGCTCTATTTCATGATGGATAGATTGGAAATTCTATGATTTTCAGGGCCCTGCTTTTCCGCTAAATACAGAAAAAAACACCGACGGAAAGGGAAGATCCGATCCGATGGGTGGAAGTAACACCGACGCTAAACCGGTTACCCCACACATAAATTTTTCGTCGGTTATTAAAAAAAAATCAACTGTTCAGTATATTTTGACGTGTAGGTATTGCAGTGTTGTAGGAATCAGCTGTTTTTTTTTTATTCAGAATGATGTACTGAATATGTGGTAATACGTTTTAATGTCAGTGTCCCTTCCACCGCGTAATACTTTATTTCCTAGTTTACAATTTAGGGGCCATTCAATACAATATTATACCAATGTGAGTATTTTCAGAAAAACTAAACGTGATATTCACCACAAAAATACTTATTCTCGTGAAATTCAAGCATCAACCAGGTGTTTTATCACTACATCTTTACTTTTCAAAAGTAATAGTTACTTCGTCCGGTCGTCCGTCAGTCTTACCACGGGTATTGAGTTACCCAGTTACTGGTAGGTGGTCTTATGTAGACTGGAATACCTGGAAGTCGATCCAAACAAAGTCGGGGAAAGGCTATTCATACGATGAAAAAACCAGTCAGTCTGTCCTTTAATTTATAAAATGCATACTTCCTTGTTACCCTACAGCCGGCTTTCTATTCCAACGGCCAAGGTGTCAGTAACGAATGAGTTCCATTGTATCACTGTCTGTCACTAACAAGTGATATCTTAGTGCCATGACACTATTGTGGCACTAATAGTGCTAGAGACAATCGTGTTTAAAAGTGGTATTGTTTGTGTGTGCGATTTTATAGAAAATTGTAGTTAGGGTTAGGTAATAAACTAATAATTGCTGATGTTTAAAATTGTTTCTAGGTTGTAAAAGTAAGTGTCATTTTTTGTCAATAAAAAAAATGCTATCAGAATGTACATTAACATTGTTAAAAAGGAGACGAGAGCTTCAAAAAACAAAAGTGGTGGTACAAAATCTACATAATAAAATGTTGAGGTGCATCCACACTGAAGTTACTTTTGTGGGCAATCACGTATAAAATATCAAATGCCCCAGAAAGTTAGTCTAACACCTTGGACTAACTTTCTAAAACCAATGTTATTTAATTATAATCAATGTTAATTACATTTTATCATGATGTTTCACGAAAAGTGACTTCAGTTTTACATGACGGAATAACAGCGATTTTTAACCGACTTCTAAAAAAACGAGAAGGTAGTGTATTCCACCAGCATCTTTATTTTTCATGTTTGCTCATCGATTGTTTGTTCTCCGTGATTACTGCTCCGATTTAAATGTTTCTTTTTGTATTTGGTAAAGGAAGCTCGCGCGGTGGTCCCAGTCGGTGGCAGAAAAAAAGTCAATGAAACAAACAAAAGTCACCGACTTCCGAAAATATAGTTATTTTCCACTTTTTAATGTTTTTTTAAGACGATAATTTTTTGTAAAAAAGTTTTTATTAGTATTACGGGTTCAATAAATCACATAATTAATTTTCGCCAATAAATAAAATTAATCGATGCAGTGACTTATTGGCAAATTAAACAAAATTGTCTTTAAAAGTTGCATCAGGAAGAATTTAGATAAACTGATAAATGGCTAACATGCAAATAAACAGACTAATGTAGATTTAAACAGCTCGTAAAATATAGTGGCCAGTAGGTTTATGTGAGCCATCATAACCTGAGTGGATAGCCTATAAAAGTAGCCATCGATCTTGGGATGATTTGTATTTTATGAGGTTGTGTGCCTACTTATTAATATGTTTTACTTAAAGGAACGGTTTTTTTTTTGTTGTTTGTCTGGCGCTATGTTCGGTAAATAAAATGTAAAAAAAAACTCGCCTATCTTTTCAAGGTTCCGTTGCCAAATGAAACATAGTTTTGCTGTTTAGTGTAAACTGACATTCATAGGAATGAGCGTTAAAAATATTGTTATTGTATTGTATGGTGCTACGGAACCTTTTGTGCGCGAGTCCGACTCGCACTTGGCCGGTTTTTTGAAGTTCTTTTGTGGAAATGACCTGAAATGTTTTCAGTACTTACCTAACTTAACATCTTTCAGAAATATTAACAGACTTACTTTTGTTGAATAAATTAATGTCAAGTTTTAATAAGACAATATCAATATATAATTGAGTTTTGTTCCTACCACGCGAAGATAATATTATCTTGTGTACAACTACATAAAAGTGAATCCAACTTTTCACATAAACCCTCATAGATTAATTATAATTTGAAACAAACTTGCGCAATAATTATTCAGCAGCTTGTATTCCTAAGATTGTATGCATTGAAAAACAAAAGCGGAGCAACATTGTCTTCCAAAACATGAATTTGAAGTTACGAGCAACAATGTTGGGCCATTGTTTCTTAACTTTGTTGCTTAGCCAATGTTTACAAGACAACAGTACCAACAACAATGTAACGCGTTTGTGCTTTATCATTTTGTTACCAATGTGCAAAACTAAGTATCTGATAAAATCTGATCGTGTAAATTGAAATCTAACTCCAACCAATAAGGACGCTGTTTGAATGTTTACTTCAGTGATAACTTACGTGTGAAACAATGATGCTAGACTTAAACGTTGTCAGTGGTTCCTCACTCATCACTCGGTACAGCAGCTTTAAAAGAAGGGTGAGTTTTTTTTTATATATTCGTAGACAAATGCTAATTTATTTTTAGACTAGCTGTGGCTCGTGACTTTCGGCCGCGTGAAATTATTTAAAAACATTTAGATCGGATTTTGTTTATAATTTCAAGGATTTAATTTTTATGCATGGAACCCTAATATTTTTTTTTTAAATTAAAACTATTCCTTAAAATTTCAGCTATCTCTACCCGTAAAAGTCGGCGTTATATACTTTCATATGCTTTCAGAAAAAGCTGTTATTTTGAAATTACACACAAACACTTATGTATTTCTAAAAATATGAATAATTATATACACATAAATCAGTCTTCGTATGCCAGTTACTTCTTGAAATGAGTACGGAGGTTACATCTCTACAGTACTTAATTTCCAGACCATCTGTTGGTGAACTTTATGTTTCTGTGAGTGACGACTATAGTAAGCGCCAGATAAACGTGGAAAAACGGTCATTGACCCACATACATTTATTGACATACCCAATTCCGAAAACAATAATAATGACATAAAACTGTCCTGAATCGACATCTATCGTGATCCTTTCCAAAAACGATTCATAATTGGTTGTCCGCGTACCTATGCAGAGAAATTAAGGAAAGGGCAATGAACTTTATTACACGTTTATTTGGCGCTTACTATAGATGGTACTATTACTTGTACTGTTATGTATTCTGTGGTACTATGTTACATTGTTTAGATATTTTGTTCTACAGCTCGGTCTCAACATAAATTGTAGGGAAAACTATTTGTTCTTGTTCCGTACCCACATCTCTGTCGAACCTCTAATGCGCATGCGTGACTGTAAATATCGTTATCACGTTGTCTCGACGTATTCACGTGTTCTTTCCTATTATGAGAAACGTATCGTCAGATAAACAACAGAATTTACAATTTTCTTTTCAGAAAATCTATCTCATTTTCTTAGATGATTAAATAAATACTTAAGTGCTTCGATTTGGAATAAGTACCTACTTATCACGGACTAAAGTATTTATGCTGTTACCTTCATTGTTTAGGTATCTGATATTAAGTACCAACGTAATTAGGTACTTAATTACAATGTAAAACTATCTTGTGAACAATCTCGCCAGGTACATATGAAATATCGAAATGATAGCTTATGATACAGGTTCGTTGTAATAAAGAAGCAATATAAGTTACTTTAAACATTAAGTTGGGTACTACGGAAACTAATTTATAATGCAAACTAACTCAACAATGTGCGTGGGGTCTACCTCACAAAATGGATACAAAGTTCTAAGTATAACTTATAGTATACATTTTGTTGAACTTTGAAATTAATATGCATCGGTTCGAACAAATAACGCAAAACTCCGCGAAACCTATTACAAATTCATCAGCAAAATTCCACATGTATAAACTCAAGCGATATCTCTATCGAAAATCGCTTAAAATATCTATCTCCGCTCGGTTCGATAATTAGCGATTTGTTCGCTTTAGCTTCAGCCTACGTTACTTTATCGAGCGAAAACTACAAAACACGATGCACGCCAACGCGTTGAATCGCTTTTACTGCGACCATTGTTACCAACCGGTAACGACCATGATATCTACACGCCCTTACAATACTCGAAAACACCGCATTATACAACATACATTACTGTTAAACACCGCGAGTGTAGGGTGGGAGTGGGAGTAACAGAGCAATGGGTAGTGAAGTGTCGGGGAGAAGTGAATGTGTTAGACGAAACAGCGGATTAAAACCGGCGAGGCGTGTCGCATCGAGAGGGGAGCGAGGCGTCGAGCGAAGAGGACAGCGATACATCGGAGCGGGCGACGGAGCATAGCGGACACAACCGACGCGACGACGGGCGCACGGGAAGGGCGCGGGCGGCCGGCGTCAGTTCCGCGCCGCGCCTCGCTCGCAGCGCCCGTCCTCGCTGCCGCTCCCGCCTGCGCAACCGCTCCAACATGAAGTCGAAAGTCAAAGGTGCAAGAACCAAGAACATGGACAAGTTGATAGCAGCTGTTCAAGCTCGCGAATGCTTATGGGACAAGAGCTATAGGGGACATAGGAATCGATTCAAGTTAGAGCGGTATTGGAACGAGGTGGCAGCCGAAGTTGGGACGACCAGTGAGTATTGAGTAGCGTTTTGCGTTTCACTCGCTGAAGGTTAATGGCCGACCGAGCGGGCTGGTCCGCGCACTATGATGATGTTCGACATGTTCGTTTGTTTTGGTTTCGCGTCACACTGCGCATTTTGCAGATGGCCGCGATGGATGGTTATGGCGGGAATACATTATTTGATGCGACGACGGTCATTAATCTTGTTATAATTAAGAGCCTGGTATTGCTATTACTTTTAGTATTTTGATGGATACTTTGGTTTGAGTATGTATGGGATATTGCGAGCAATGTACTCATTTCAATTCTCATAATAACATTATGCTTCTTTGGGCCAGTCTAGTACAAAAAATAACAATGCCGACCTTGATCTAGAAAAAAATGTGCTTTCAAGTGCAAGGCCAATGCGATATCTGCAGGATATCACTCACCTAGTTGATTTAATTTATAGGTTACCTACTTAATCTGTTATGTAGTTAGTTCCTTTATTAACATAGCAGGAAAATAAATATGGGGTATTCAAGTAAAGTAGTTACAGAACAATAAAACACAATAACAATTAGTCAGATAGAATATGAATAAAACACTTTTAAAACATTGACAATTCATCTCAAAATTCCAGGTTTGAACTGCCGTAAGAAATGGAAGAATCTCAAAGACCAATGCCGGAAGGAAATGAAGAAGAACCCAACAGAATCCGAATGGCCCCACTTCCAGAAGCTCAAGTTCATCCACCATCAATTTATGGCGGAAGACGAGGAAGGGGACGAAGATACTACTGATGAGGTCTTTAATTCATTGGATGAGTCCATCAAACGGCCAAAGTTAGGATATACCATGAGGAAGAAGCTCCTTATGAATAAAAGGAGGACTATTGATGTGGACATGAATAAACTGATCGATCTTGTGAGAGTAAGGGAAATCATTTGGAACAGGTCACTGAAAGGACACCACAATTGGTACAAGCTTGATGAGAGCTGGAAGGAGATTGCGCAGGAATTGGATTGTACACGTGAGTATCTTTTTAGATGAATAATTTTAAGACGTAGATCAGCTGGATTCTAACCCAGAGCTAGTTTAATTAGTCACAGAGTAAAGGAAGTTGGTAATAAAACATATTCCAGATATCGTTAGTCTCTTTGATATCCAAAGTCCTACTGCCGCAATTTTAAAAGATAAAACTGGATTTTAAACAAATATGTTCGTAAGCAGTCAATAGCAAAACCATTGGTTTAAAAAAAACATCGTTTTGTTTTTTAAAAACTATATCCCGAAATTGATGTCGGAAGTTAAGTAAGCAGGAATATTACAAACATTAGCAGAATTAACATAAAGAAAGTATTTTCAAATTGAAGCCTATTGAACTAAAACATATTTCATAACCAATTTCAATAAGAACCCTCTCAACAGCTGGGCCTAAAATGGTAGCTCAAATGGAACGACGCAATAATAATTTTGATATCGTTATCAAGTTTGACTACTAAAATCTAATTCATGGGTATAACTTAATATACAATTAATTTGGAAACTGTATCGATTTTCCTTGTTGCACAATGATATTGCCATACCAAATGATCGACGAGTATTTCATGTTCCTATATCCGAATGCCTTTGTTTCTATTTTTATATAACTGATTAGGGTTCGCAAAGAGTATTTTAATATTAATCACATCATATTTAAAAGACACAATGATTGGATGAAACTATAATTTCTAATCTATCAATTTTTAGGAGACGAAGCCAGACTTAAATGGAAGTACCTACGAGACCAAGCGAGGAAGGAAGTAAGGAAACCAATGGGATCCGACTGGGAGTACCTTCCTAAACTACAGTTCCTCACAAACCAGTTCAATGACTACGAAGGCAATGAGATACCAGACGACCAGTACCCTGAAAGCCAAGACTATGATGCAGAACAGGGCAGCAGCTTCTACAATATAGACCCGCCGGCTGAGGTCAGTGTCAAAGAGGACGATTTTGACGAATTTGACACCAAGCCAATCATTATGGAGACTGACTTTTACGATGATGATGACGACGCTCAGAAAAGCAACACTGCTGAATCCAGTGAGCCAGCAAAGGATGAGGATATAGGCTTCTTCAACAGCCTGCTTCCTCACGTAAAGAAGTTAGGGCCAGCTAAGAAGCTGATGCTAAGAATGAAAATCCAGGAAATGGTGTATAATACAGTCTATAACGAAACTTAGTTTTACATGTGGAGTCTTACTCAGAAAAATGAGAATTAGATGATCTAACCTGACTCATGGGGGTCATGGAGTTAATCATGATAAAGATGTACAATGATATTGTTTACTAATGCCTGAAAGCAATAGAGTTGCCTTTGATAGCAAACATTTTTATTGTGTCAAATATTTCTCTTACTAATTATTTTTGTGGTGATTGAGTGTCTAAAATCCAGATCTAGATTGAGTCTAGGCTTTCAGATGATTGTTAAAAAAAAACTTACCAAGAGAAATATTCAAGACTGAATTGTTATTTTTCTGAGTAAGTAATTTTATTCTTATTTGGGAAATTTTAAGAGCTATTTCAGTTCATAGTTTGATGTATATTTCTTTGGTCGTATTACTATTATGATTAGTTATAGGTTTTAGTTAGAATATATATAATGATTGTTTAGGCAGATACTGGTTTTGGTTGATTAGAAGGTATTTTAGGATATAGTTTTCCTAGTATCGGATTCACATGCAGTCGTCTTTATCGAATATTTTTAACATTGAGTTTTAGATTGGAAATTGATCTCTAATTAAGAAAAGGATTAGAAAACTGTGATTTGATTTTTGAAGATAATATAAAAGAGAAATGAAGAATACATGACGAGTTTTTATTATTATGGGAATGAAAGGCTACCTGCGAAACATTGCCATCACAAAAAATAAAACTGCAAAATTATCGTATCTAAGATGATTTAATAAGTAGTGAGACTCAATTTTTTTATATCTTCAAAGTTATGAATGCGATAAAAGTTAATTAAAGCTTTTTAGACGAACATAAATTCGAGACTGTAATCATTGCTTCAAATAATACACTCCGTATTAAAGATAAGGCAAGTAAAGCAGACGAAGTTAATAAAAGTTTTAGTATTTAAACGATGTAAAACGTTAAACGAAACAATCATCACAAAGGTAGACATTACACTGCCATTTTTTCTGGGATCATAGATATTGCAAAGTAACATACGCATAGGAATCATTAGGTAATCATTTTCATTTACGAGACGTCAACATTTTATTATTATCGATTAGAGGTTCAGCCCTTGTATGAAACCAAGAGCGGTTTCCGTGTTTTAGAGATACAAATTGGAAACAGTATTATATGTGATTATGGCCATTGATCTCTCGACAGTCGATGTTGGAAAAACGATCATGTGTTTCAAGCCTATTAATATTATTAGAAAAGTTCACATAATTGACTGTTGATCATTCCAAAATGTAGTAGCTTTTAGTGCTAAAGAATATTTATGTGCATAAATAAATATTTGAGTTCTATGATCATTTGGATTTCATTTGTGTTCCCAAAATGTAAATAAGTTGGTGCAGAGATTACGTGGGATTAAGATAGCACTTATGACATTATTTGTAACTTACTACAACCATATTTTATCTAGGTATGTTCTTCTTTATCGTGTGGTTAGTGCCCAACCTGGTGTCAGAGTTTTTGTGCCGCCCATGGGCCCTGACTTGGCTTTACATGCCGTCGAGATATCCCTCAGGTATGTTGGTTTTCTCACGATGTTTTTCTTTCACCGAAGCAAGTGATAATTATACAATACGCACATAATTCCAATAAATTAATATCTATGTTAAGAAAGATAAGGATCCTGCATGCGTACCTGCTGCTGTTAAAGCATCGTTTTGATGTTTTCTTCAATCGATGTTGTACTCATAAGTCATATTTTAAGTACTAAACCTCCCACCAAGTTTCCTCCTCTGTTTAAAAACAATAACCAGCCCACACGGACGGTTTTACGTCGCAAGTGTAACTCTGTCCCGATTTCCATCAGCACCCAACATATGCACATCTAGAGATGTGCCGTTGCCGGCAATATTGCTCAAAGTGGGAATATTGGTGGCAATATTGCCAGCAATATTGCCGGGAGTGGAAATATTTGGGAATATTGCTTAATTATAAGTCAAATTAAGTAGGGAAACTATGTACAATACTCAAAATTAGCATTTACAGGCCCTTATCTACATTATATACAATAAAATATTGTTTTGGGTAAAATTGCCAATAATGCCAGCAGTTTTGGCAATTTTCCCGGTAAAATTACCGGCAATATTGCCCATGTTGCCGCACACGATAGTGAATATAAGAAATAACACATGAATATTAAGATAAGAATTGACGATCGTTGTGTATTGAATAAAAGGCATAAATTCGAATAATTTCCTTTAAATGTTGTACTTGTTTTTCATGCAAAATCACATAACAAAAACAACGAGTATAAGTATACAATATGGAAATAACAAAGTGTAAATCTTTACAAATCTTTATCAAAACTACAAATAATTATCAAAAAAATAACATTATTTTAATATTTTAATGCACTTGTTTCGGTAATCCTTACATAATCAGTAAATCACCGTTTAGAGTAACAACTTAGTAGTTTTTATAATCATTTTAAAATCACAGCTCTTGTTGTATTTTTTTAATCTTCGTCATTTATGAACCGATTTAAAAAAAAAATCTTTTATCTGAATGGATCTACTTCCCGATTGGTCCCATAGGAATTTCATCAAAATCGGTTCAGCAGTTTGGTTTTGAAATCAAAATAGCTGGAAAAAAATATGTCATCCAAGTAAAAGAAATTGCGAAATTGATATTTGACAAGGATTTGTGACACACTTAAGTTAAAAAAAAACACTTAAAAAGCGGAAAATAACTTTACTTTCGGAAGTGTTTTTTTTGGAAGTCGGTTTTTTTTGCAAAAAAGTTTTTATTTTACCCTTTTTAGTTATCGTATCACACACAAATCCTTGTCAAATATCAATTTCACAATTTCTTTTACTTGGATGACATATTTTTTCCAGCTACATATTTTGATTTCAAAACCAAACTGCTGAACCGATTTTGATGAAATTTCTATGGGACCAATCGGGAAGTAGATCCATTGAGATAAAAGAAGAATTTTTGAAATCGGTTCATAAATGACGAAGATTAAAAAAACAACCGAATTGAGAACCTCCTCCTTTTTTTGAAGTCGGTTAAAAATGTAGAAAAACTCCTTTCCACAGAAGCAGAAGTCGAAGGAATAGATAAAACTTTTCACCGCAGTTTTCCCTAAACTCGTGTTAGGAAAAAATAGCTGCCACCAATTATGATACCAATACAATTTGACAGGCAACATTGGCAATATTGCCAATGCTGCTGGGAATATTGGTATTTTACCGGCAGTGGCAACATTGGGAATATTGCCGGTAGTGGCAATATTGCCACCAGGCACATCACTATGCACATCCGTTCAAAACGTAAACACAATTAAAACCTTACGTTGCGTTCACGACCCCAGGCGATGCCACTTGTAACACGACTTACCATAAGCAACAAGCAAGCGATTCACTGCGACAGTGGTTTCCTTCGCGTGAGTACTGTCACGTCGCAAGTCATGCCACGGTAAAGAGATTTAAAAGAATTATAGAGCGGACATTGGGAATAAAGTCACACAAAAATTTAGATCCCGAACATTTTCGATTTTGACACACGAATGCCACCTGACAAGCGGGCGTGTGATATTAGACAGACCGATTTTACCAAGTATTGGATTACTATTTTCTTCGTTCTGTCCCGTCTATCGCTCGTAAATATGTATGTGGATGTCTTTGCGTCACGGTGACTTTAGGCGTTTTTGATTGCTGTCGCAACGCGCGTGTAGCTGGCTAGCGTGGCCAAGCAGTTATTCTATGTACCCAGAATTGATTCCATTTGCATTGTTACGTGTTCCATGACAAAATATCCGGTAAATAATTTCGTAATGACCTAAATTCAGATGTTTTGGGCTCATTACTCACTGTTTTGACTTGAACCTCGTTCCCTTTGTTATTGTTAATGTATTACGCTCAATTTATAATGGTGGTAGATGTTTATGTTGCGCCTAAAATTGCTTTTAGTCCACTATTTAGGACATAAAGTAATTGAGACGGAGGGACTATTACTTATCGAGGGTAGGTAGAAGTCCTATGTAGTAAAAGATGCGGGAAACACCTGGATGAGGGGCGCTTAGAGTTGAAACCGGGAAGTATGGCAGCAGAAAAGGAAGGCCTATACCTACCCAGATTCTTGCAGAATTTTGAGTAGCTCTCGAAATTGAGAGTTAAGGAAACGGTAAATAAAGGTTTAAATACTCAAACCAGAAAATGTTCTATTTATAGTTACGTGAATTTCAGCACTAGTTTAACTTTAGCTGAATTATTTTAAAGCAAATGCTTTACATGTTTTACGTAATAGTATTGTTCTGTGATCTGGACTCGTTCTTTGGGCTTGATTTCAAAGTTTATAAAATAAACTAAGGGTTGTTTATTTTTCATATTCATATTCATTTATTTGCATTCCACAAGGTAAAACAAGCTGATACAAAAGGCTTAGAGCTAAGAGCCGTTTCCACTTTCATGTGTGAATTTCTGTACACGTCTTGGCCTTTTGTACGTTTCTGCATACTGTCAGTAAATTTCGATGAGCATCCGTTAATGGAATCGTTTAAATCATTCACGATCCGTGGGAAAACATGCGTAGGCGGCGATGGGCGTCCGGGAAACGATACTATGCATGCAGAATTTTTAAATAACACACCTGTGTTCGAATTGAGGAATCAGCAGGAGCTTTAGTTTTATTTACTCTTATGAAATTAACTGATAGACCAGTTTGGAATACTGTTCAAACTTACACGCTTCAATAGGAAGCATTCTACAGAAATCTCATCACAATCTTTGATGGACTGGTAGAGAACGCCCAAGGCATTATTAAGTAGTTTGTCCCTTTTTAGTGCGCGTAAAGTTTAAATAAATAAGTGGCGTTTTCAGGCCGATAAGATGGTGAAAGCTTTCATAACAAAGTCATTAACGTTTTGTTTTCGTATAGACCGCTATCAGTGAGTGGAAAGCGGGTGCAGTGGGTTGTGCGCCGCCTGGTGCCATGTAGCGTAAATCCATTGGGTACTAACACACTACACAAACTGAATCAGGTGTCAATTTGCCGAACCAATGGATTTCCTAGTTTGAAATCGATGACTGGATATATCCGGATCGAGTTCGATGCAATACCCAATCATTCTACAGATTGGCTGTAACATTGCATCGGTTACCGTTAAGTTCGTCTTTCGATGTAGTGAATGGAAAGTGAGGGATGGTTTGCTTCAAATAGGAACGTGCGTTGAAAGTTTGAAACGAATCGTGCGTAAAAGGCATATAACGAAAATGTATTCTATCATTATAAAAGTCATCGTCATCATTTTCCTGCCCTTGTCCCATGTTACTTGGGGTCGGCGCAATACGTTTTTCTCTTCCATTCTCCTCTGTCAACCGTCACGCTATCATTTACTCCTTTTTATTTCATATCACTCCTCACACAATCCATCCATCGTTTCCTTGGTCATCCTCTCCCTCTCCATCCATCAACATTTATATTCATCACTCTTTTAGTCACATGCGATTCGTCTCTCTTCAGCACATGCTCATACCATGAATTTATTAATATAAAAGTATAGATAGGATATATTTTGTGAGGTATTCAATAGACTCTACGGATTAGAGTTCAATGGGGGGCCTAAAATGGTCACAGACACAGTTAATATGTTGAATTATCAGTTTGTGACTATTTTACGAATTGTAACGTTATTCATATTAGTATCTATTATGTTCTGCTAAAGTGGCCATTTTAGACGCCCAGGTCTCCGTGAGTTTTTGTCTAAACATGCATCGGTAGAATGATTATTACTAAATAAATACAAAAGTTATCTAAAAATTCGCTTTATTATTATTGTATCAGAGAAACTAAACAATTTTTAACAAGTAATTGTTATTTCGAGCAACGAACGAAAAACATACAATTTCAACGAGGAAACCCTGCAACTTCGAGGTTTTTTTTTGTAAAAACCTTCTTAGCACTCTTTGAAAAATCTTTGCATCCCAATCGCAACACACTTTCCAATAGAATTCGAAGGAAAATCATATTATATGCTTGAGCGCGTAATGAGGTTACGAATATATAAATTGACAAAATAAATGTCGTTGGGATTTTGATTGTGTTACACAAATATCCCGCTCTAAGAATAAAATTCCTGCATTACAAGATTTTCAATCTATACAAATAAATAAAATTGAAATGTCTGTTTGTAATTTTAAGATAACAGCTTTTTAGTGAATGCATATGAAAGTTTATACCTACGGTACTGGTAGTAATTTACTTTTTTAATTTTTGTCTTTCGGTCTGTCTGTCTGTTTGTTCCGGCTTATCTCCGAAACGACTAGACCGATTTTGACGGGACTTTTACTGGCAGACAGCTGATATGATAAGGAGTAACTTTGGCTATTTATATTTATTTTAGAAAAAGGATTAGGGTTCCGTGCTTAAAATGAAAACCATTGAAACATAACATCACGCCAGTAATCCCCGAAGGGTTAGGTAGAGGCGTACTTAATAGTACACCCACAATTCGCCTATTATGTTTAAGTCCCATGTAATAGCAGGCGAACCTATTGCAATCAATTGGATACTAATCCAGACTCCGTGGTTGCTACTGAGAAATTCCTGATGGAAAAACCCAAGAACAATTTGCCTGACCCGGGAATCAAACCCAGGACCTCTTGCTCAACAGTCGCGATTACGACCACTAGACCAACAAAGCAGTCAGTATAATAAAAAATAAGGTATTTAAACGAAAATAAAAGCTGACTTAAACGAAAATACCGATTCTTTTAACACGTTAACTGCCATGTCAGTCACCGGTGCCTGACAGACTCACTACCTGTTCAAGTCACGTCACTCACGGGTGACTGACAGTTATTTTTTTTTCTTTTTTTATTGATATAAAAAAGGGGAACACTTTTTATACATAATTATTCAATTTAAACCATTTAGAATCAATTCGCAAAAAAAATAATTTGACGGATTTCAAAATATGGCTTGGCAGTTAACGTGTTAAGGGTTCTTTGTTGTGACCCACCGTTCCTTCTTGTCCCTAGCCAAACCAAGAAGTCGTTTGTATATTTTTTAAAGAATAAATTTATTACTGTTTCTAGGCCATAACCACATTGTCCACATTCAATCGTCTTTAAGATTGAAGGTATAAAAAAAACTTAAAAAAGAGCTGTATTTTGGAACGTAACATCTACAAATAGAAATTACAAAGGTAATCTCAGAACCTTATTAAGCGTACTAACTAATAAAATACACTACAAAATCAGATAAAATGAAAAGCAGAATATCCCACAGCTGCCATGTCGTTAAATGAACATTTCATGACATGTCAGCAGGGCTGGAAATACAACATGCTTTGCTTTAATTGAATTACAAATTACAAAATAGTATCTCGCAAGTATTTAAAATACGAAATACAAAATATATAATAAGTAATGTATTTGAAATATAAAATACAGTATTTTAGCTATTTTTATTTGAAATAAAAAATACCAAAAATAAAAAGTAATCCAGCCCAGTATGGGCTAAAAAGCAGAGTAAAACCAGATTAAACAGTAAAACCAAAGTTTTAATGAATACTAGATTTTTAATTGTAAAATGTATTGTCACACAAAAAGCACCTTGTTGGAGAATGAATAAAACCTGCTAAAGAAAACACACGGTCAATCTACAGGTCCTGATGAGCACAAACTTGTGTTAAATTGTATGAACACATTTTTTATATTTGTATATTTGATTTTTATATTTTTTCTTGATTAAAGGTATTTATGTTAAAATGTATTTTGAAGCCATAGTAGTTGAAATACTAACTACAAAATACCTCGGGGTCAGGTATTTGAAATACGAATTACAAATTACATTTAAGTAAGTAATTGAAATACCAAATACGTTTTTGTATTTCAATTACGTATTTGCATTACAAGTAATTCAAATACTGCCCAACCCTGCATGTTAGTTAGTTTTAGCAAAGTTTACGTAATATTTAACTAAGTAATACTCCGTAATGATAGATGCCCGTAAACCACTTATCTGTGCCGTAAACCAACAACAATTTATTTTTAACCGACTTCAAAAAAAGGAGGAGGTTCTCAATTCGATTCTATGTTTTTTTTTTTGTGTTTGTTACCTCATATCTCCGTCATTTATGAACCGATTTGAAAAATTCTTCTTTTATCTGAATGGATCTACTTCCCGATTGGTCCCATAGAAATTTCATCAAAATCGGTTCAGCAGTTTGGTTTTTAAATCAAAATAGCTGGAAAAAATGTCATCCAAGTAAAAGAAATTGCGAAATTGATACTTGACAAGGATTTGTGTGTGATACTATAACTAAAAAGGGTAAAATAAAAACTTTTTTGCAAAAAAAAACCGACTTCCAAAAAAACACAAAAAAAAAGTGGAAAATAACATTACTTTCGGAAGTCGGTGACTATGGTTTGTTTCATTTACTTTTTTGGCACCGACTTCCGAAAGTAATGTTATTTTCCACTATTTTTTTTAAAAGTTTTGTTATAACAACATTCAAAAACATCCCACCACGTACGTTTGCGTTTACGTACGTTTTGCGGGTAGGTGTAAAATAAATTGTCTGAATTATTTCCTCTAATTCCAGATTTCTTTCAACGGTTCCTGAAACAAATTGATTGTTCGTTTCCGCAATGTAATGGGGAACGATAAATATATCATTAATTACTTTAATAACCCACTAGCTGTGCCCGCGACCGTCGTCCGCTTGGAATTATTATAAAAATATTACTTACTTAATTGAATCGGATTTTGTTAACAATTTCAAGGGTTTTCTGCCTCGTTGGCTAGACAAATGAGGCATTGATTGCAATCGCGACTGCTGAGCATTAGGTACCTGGTTCGATACCCGGGTCGGGAAAAATTATATTGGTTTTTTCCATCAAGAATTTCTCAGTAGCAGATGCGGAGTCTGGATTTGTGTCCGTTATACCTGGCGAAATGTTGGTGTACTATTAGGTACACCTCTGCCTAACCGTTCAGGGATTATAGGCGTGATGTTATGTTTTTTGTTATTATATCTACATTTTTATTCGTATCTGACCGTGGCATCAATTTGTCAAAATTTTATAAGAATACCTTTTGTTTTAAATGTTACAGCAACATGCTGTCATGGGGTCCCTTTTGGCCTCGTACAGGACCAATTTTAGTTTAATATTATGTATGTCTTATTTTTAAGTATTTCTTATGTTTACCTTTTATATGAGATCTATCTATTCATACACGTAATCTCTTAAAGGGGACATTCCACTCATCAATATGAACCACTTTTACTATGGGACCAACCCCAAACCCGCGAAAAAAAATAATCAGCTGTTCCCTAAAATTATGTTCGCATAACTCGTCAAAATGTACGGAACGGCTGATTTTTTCTCGGGTTTTTAGGGTTCGTCCCATAGTAAAAGTTGTTTATAATGATGAGTACAGTGATCAAATATATGTACTTTTGCGAGACAAATAAATACTATTTCTTTCTTTAATAAGAAGGTACTTACATTGTTTGGTTACCGAACCACCATATTTTTATAGATATTTTATAAAATGGGCACTAAATAAAATCCCTTCAATTAAAAACCTTTCTCCAATTCCAATGTCAGATATTTACAAAGAAACATAAAATAATTTAATTGAAAAGCTTCCTATAAAATTGGCAGCAGTTTATTGAAATGGAACTGCGCGATAAAACCCTCCGCTTCGCTTCTGGAGAACAATATTGACGGTCTGTGGAAGGTCGGGAAATACTGCTATGTTTTATTTATTAAAAGTGTATCATTGGGATGATTTGACGATAAAACAATACCTTCATAAGCAGCTTTAAAAAACAGTAGTAAATATTACATGTTTAGGACTATGGCATATCAGCTGAATTTTTGTAAAATCTATTTGTTGTTTTGGTGCTTTGTTCGAATTATTACATACAATATTACCTACATAATTTGATCAACATCATCTTCCTGTCCTTGTGCCATTCTGCTTGGGGTCGGCGCAACACGTTTTCTTCTTTCATTCTCTCCTGTCAGCCGTCACGGCATCATTTAAGTTCTCCTTTCTGTTTCATATCATTCCTCACACAATCCATCCAAGTTTTCTTTGGTATTCCTCTCCATCCATTATTTATTGTATCAAACATAATAAATGCCAAAATGCTCACTGTTCCAAATAAAATAGTTACAGTTTTTGAGTTATTTCAGTTTCAGCTTGTATAACAACATTCCATCTGCAATCGCACCAATTTCAACACCCTTGCAATAAGGTTTGTTATCCTTTGCGTCAAGAGCATCATTAGTGTGGCGTAACTTAACTCGTTTCGTAGTGGGCAGAACTATGTCCCCCGAGCGCGTTTCCCCTCGGATTCTTTGAATCTTCGTAATTTAGATAACCGAAATGTGCGTAATGCTTTCGATTCGATTCATAATGAAATAAGTCTTGGCATAAAAATAGTGGGTTTAACAGAATATTCTAACTTTCAAGATTTTATAACCTAAACATTACCATTAACCTATCCATTTACCATTTACTCTTGATCTGTCCGAAGTCGTTCAACACGATTCCAAAGATATATTTTTCACCACAAATGCATCTACAGCAAGAAACGTATCAGCAAATGCATTAAACTGTCAATTAAACATTACGAATCGAGTAAACCAAATAAACACAGGATTTCATCCACATTCAATTATCTACCTATATAAATACCGATATGCATCTCACAGTATATATGTCATCTCTTAAATAAAACGTAGGTATCGACTCGATATCTACAATCGATTATTCATGTTCCGAATTCGCGAGCAATCGGATGTGCGGATCCATCAGTCGATCATTGCACTGCATTATCCTGCACTCAGGTCATTCAACTTGCTTCTGGATATTTCTGGGTTCGGATATTTAAGGCTTTTAGTTCGTATGTTGATGGAAATGGATATAAAAGGATGGGGTTATGGAATACACGGTGCTAAGTGCATTGGCAATTTTAGGTCGGCACTTAGTGCTTCGATAGCAAGAGTGCATTATTACTGTAAACGTCACTGTCAATTGGTTATCATGGTGTAGCTCAAATGCAATGAGAACTTCATGATGCTTGAATGAAGACTTTCACATACAGGTCCCTACTTTTTAACTAGGATGCAGTTGATACGTCTGTTCTGAGGATCTTGAGAAGTGGCAAATGCTTTCGAAGCATGTCGTGTTTCTATAATGTTTTTCATATAGGATTGAAATATGCTTTTAGGTAGTTTATCATTACAATACATTTTTGAATTTTCCACCATCGTTTTCGCTGATAGAATTTCTAGACACTCTAGTCAGCAGAAGGTCTAGAAATTCTAGATTTAGAAAGCACTCGAGTCTAGTGCTATGCTAGTGATTGAAACTTTAATATGTGGTTTTAAGCAATCGTTTAGCATAAGATAGGCACTGTAATATCCCATTTATCGTGCGTTTAAAGTACAACAAAGATTAGCATTCCTCACATGTACTAAAATCCAGAATTTCAAATATAAAAAAACTAGTGACCCGCCCCAGCTTCGCACGGGTGCAATGTAGATACTGTTTTCTCTACTATAATATGCATGTATTATACATATAAACCTTCCTCTTGAATCACTCTATCTATTAAAAACCGCATCAAAATCCGTTGCGTAGTTTTAAAGATCTAAGCATACATAGGGACAGATAGCGGGAAGCGACTTTGTTTTATACTATGTAGTGATACTTTGCTCCGTGCTGAATTCAAAACAGCGACAAATATAATAACTACTTACCTAGTAAAGAACTGAATAGCTCAGTCACTGCGCCATCGAATGTATTATTCGAGATTTTTACACACTCTACAAAGAATTTCATATTCCGGAGAAATTGCAATAAACTGCACTTTCTATGTAATATGTAGATAGTTAGAGCTCGCTTTAGTGTACAGTTAGCAAAACAGTAGGGTTTGAGGGCAAAAAAATGTCTCTGCATTATGCTGGCAATTGAATTGGGGAGAAGAAGCACACCGTCGAGAGAAATGGAAGGAATGGGGGGAGGCCCTTGTCCTGGAGTGGGACTGGCACAAGGATCGTGGAGATTGGCACAAGAAAAGAGAGGCATATACCTAGCAGTTGGTGAATTCCGGCTGTGGATGATGGTGATGCGACTTTATGGGCTAATAAAAAAAAAATGCTGACAATATCCATAGTGTTAAAACGTTCCAAAGTTATGTCATTTTATTATTGAAAAATCTCTCTCCAATGTCTATTGGCGGCGGCGGTGACGAGTGGAAATCGTTTTTAGAGCGTTGCGTGTTTTTACAAGAATTTTCAACAATATTGGTATTAGTTTAGTGGTAGCTTATACAGCGTGTGCTAGAAAGGTGTGGTCATATTTAAGGGTGTCATACAGTGGCTAAATAATAACAGCCAGGCGGGTTGAGCGGTTGGTCCGTTTACATACCGAGTTTCCTCCATGCTTCGAAAAGCACGCTAAGCCGTTGGTCACGGCTGTCATTTGAGATCTTGACAGTCGTTACAGGTAGTCAGGGGCCCGAAAGTCTGACAAGCAGTCTCACCAAGGGGTATCGTAATACCCGGTAAATGTAATCTTAAAGTAAGTTGAATTAAACTGCTGAAATACTATTGAAACTGCTGAATGTATACTTAACTCATTTGCTGACTGTACGTACATTCAAGAACATAATACACCATTAGAATAAAGTTCTCTGCTGTAAGAACCTTACCGAATTGAGAACCTTGTAAAGTGCACCCCTTGGGGACATCTAGTAAATAATATCGCTATTTACAAACTTTCTACGAGAAATATCTCTGACCTCTTTTTAACATCGTAAAGTATAAATAGTTTACTGGCAATTGCTTGCCTTTTTAACCGACTTCAAAAAAAGGAGGAGGTTCTCAATTCTGTTGTGTTTCTTACCTCTCCTTACGTCATTTATGAACCGATTTGAAAAAATCTTTTTTTATGTGAAAGGAAATATATGCACTTACTTTCCGATTGGTCCCATAGAAATATCATCAAAATCGTAAACAGAATCGCAAAATTGATACTTGACAAAGATTTGTGTGAGATACCATAACTAAAAAGGGTAAAATAAAAACATTTTTTGCAAAAAAATAACCGACTTCCAAACAACACTTAAAAAAATGGAAAATACGAGTATAACTTTACTTTCGGAAGTCGGTGGCAAAAAAGTTAATGAAACTAACAATAGTCACCGACTTCCGCAGGTAAAGTAATTTTCTACATTTTTTTTAAATCGGTTATTTTTTTGCAAAGAAGTTTTTATTATTTAATACTGGCATTTTTGTCATATCAGTCTTAAAAGGAATAGTACGACGTATGTAACTTAGGCTAAGTCGTGTGATTATTTTAAATTGCTATAAAGACCTCTTAAAATAGGTTTTGTAACAAACATTGCGTATTAAGAAGTTCTTGAAAGGTTTTCTGAAAGGATTAAGCCCTAACATGAAAGTTTTCTAGTTAAAAACTATTAGATAAGCTTGGCAAGCCGCAACACGGAGAATTTACGCAACTTTCTATGAATTTAGCATCGCCAATTAGATTTTATTTAATAGTATAACATCCTTTAGCAAAAAGGTTGAAATCTAGACTGAGTGGATTATATTTTATATTTGGGCAAGGGAAACGTAGTACATACGTACGTAAGGTAACTCTCTCAATGAATAATTAAAATCATGAAATTACACAAGATTAGCTTTTGCTCGCGGCTTCGGTCCCGTTATGTACGGAATGTACCCACAGGAACATTTTAATGTAAGTAGCCTGTAGCACGCGGCGATAATGCAGATTCCCGTTAATGAAATAATTTTCGGAATCGGATCAGTAGTTCCGAAGATTACCCCCCACATATAAACTTATAAACATACAAAGAAATTTTACCTCTTTATAATATTAGTTTAGAAGTATAGATGGAAATAACACCGACGCACAAACAGTTACCACATATATTCATAGATTTTTTTCATCAGTTATTTGTTTTTTAAATCTGCTGTTCCGTACATTCCGACCGTGTAGATATTGCACTTTTTATAGGAAACAGCAGATTATTTTCAAGATTACCGATGAACAATTTATATATGGGGGTGTTCAGAATGATATACTGAATATGTGGCAAGTGTTTTTGCGTCGATGTCCCTTCCATAATGAGTAGCTACCAGGGGGTTACCATGAACTGTTGGTGCAGGAATGTTTTAGGACTATTCCGAGAGTGGAAAAGTGACAGCGCTAGACAGCTGTCTAGCGCCATCTCTTACCCACTCTCGGAATAATACTGAAACATTCCTGCACTTACAGATCATGGTAACCCACCTGGTATTTCCAGCACATGTTGTTGGGCATAAGAGTATGATTTTTTTTAATGGCTTGCCTAGAAACTCATTTCTTTTTATATGTATGGGCGATTGAAACAGTAAGCTACCATATTTTGTGTGGAAATTTTGTTAATTAGTCTTTAAAAACTTATTAGAGAAACTTGAGTAGTGATTGGTATCGATAGTTATCTCATAAATGATTATTACTTAAAATCATAAGACTGGGTGGCGATTGCCTCATTGGTCTGGTGGTCGGTAGTAAGACTGCTGATCGTAGGGTCCTGGGTTCGATTCGGGCAAAGAGTTTTCGGGTTTTTCCACCAGTAATCGATCAGTAGCAGCCGCCGCGTGGCTGAGTGCCCCGGTGACGGCAATACTAAGCAATAAAAAGTGACTGGCGAAATGTGGGTGTTCCATTAGATACACCTCTGTCTAACGATTAAGGACGTGATGTTATGTGTAAAATCATATTCTTTATGTAACTAAGAGCGTCCTTATGGAGGAGAATTGAAGAAAGGAACGTATTGCGCCGACCCCAAGTAACATGGGACAAGGGCAGGAGGATGATGGTGAAGAGCGTCTTTATCGAAAACAGTCAGGAGGAGTGTTATAAACAAAAACAAACATAAAGCAGCCAGGTTAACTCAGACGAATTAGTCACATTTACGACCAATTTCCATCGTTTATCAAGTCGTGACGTATGACAGTTCATTGTTATTGAATTGGATATTATATTATTACGATTTACGTACGGAACCCGCTTGGCAGACTCCCAATACGTGGCTGGCAGATCAAACACTTTACTGGTCGCTTTGTGCTAGATCAAGTTTCTAAATGGCGATGATTGTTCATGAATATGCTATTCACGAACTAAAGTGAAAACAAAATGAATAGTGGAACTTTTTATCAGTTGAGTTTGAGTTCTGTGTAGAATTACCATCCGTACGGACTTGTCCGGAGATGTCCGGCTTTTTGGCCCTTTCAGATGGATTTTACAATTTTTCCAAAAAATGTATAGAATTTTAATTAAAAAAAATGGAGGAGCTCGTGGCTAAATAATAACAGCCGCTCGGATCAATCTTCAGATTAAGCCGCGCTTGCCTAGGTTGGTCTGTGGATGGGTGAATACTAATTACATACCGAGTACCGAGCTTCCTCCGTGCCTCTGAAATCACGTTGAGCCGTTGGTCCCGGCTGTCAATTGTAGATGTTTGACAGTCGTTACAGGTAGTCAGTGGCCCGAAAGTCTGACAACCAGTCTTACCAAGGGGTATCGTATTACCCAGTACTAACTGAGTTGTGGGGATCAGATAGGCAGTCGCTCTATGTAAAATACTGGTATTCAGCTGCATCTGGTTAGACTGGAAACCAAACCCCAACATAGTTGGAAAAAGATAGGTTGGTTAAAACATTAAAGAGATTAATGAGTTTTAATAAATACACATGTAGTTAATATGAAGATGAAAGAAGACTTAATGGTCTATTAAATGATGGTCACATTAAATGAATCATCTAAAGATGTAATAATAATGTCTGTATTCACTGTATAATAAAATACTAACTAAGACCCACAATTCTCCAGTTTTGTTTACGTCCCACGTCCGGGTAAGCTTTTTTCCATAAATTGAGCTATAGACTTGGTCTTTCAGAATTTAATCCAGGACCTACAACATAGGCTATGTTGTTGGTCATCGTCAAGCCTGAAGGGTTAGGCAGAGGTATGCTTAATAGTTTCGTCTAATAGTTCCACATTTCACCAGTTTTGTTTAAGCCCCATGTAATAGGGGGCGAACCTATTGCCATCGACCGGGCACTAATCCAGACTCCGTGGTTGCTACTGAGAAATTCCTAATGGAAAATCCCAATTGAACTTTGCCCGACCTGGGAATCGAACCCAGTACTGCATGCTCAGCCGTCGCGCTTGCAACCACTAGACTAACAAAGCAGCCAAGTTCTTCATCTTCTCAGTAAGAATCTGCACGAAGGAACACGTAAACACAACGTATCCTGTTGCAGTCCACTGCTGGACTTAGACTGGACTGTTTCCAAGCTGCACTAAATCATCCAGTTTTCTACCTTCCACGTCCAGTTTGTCCCAGTCAGTTTTTAAGGACATCTGTCTACCCGTGAGGCATCACTGACTACGCTGAACAATGCTCTATGTTCTTACTCATCAGCTTCAATATCGCAAACACACTTCCCGGCGATTCTCTTCGTGATCATCTGCTTAGCTGCTCCCCAACTATGTTGGGTTTCCAGGCTAACTGTACGCAGCTGATAAAATTACCAGTATTCTACATAGAGCGACTGGTTTTCGTCATAAGCATCTGGAAGAATGAATCGATGGAGCGCTTTGTCACACTTCCTGACAATTCAGTACCATCTATGTATATCCTCCAATTCTTCCGTATCTCTTTATCCAAAGTCTACGGAACCAGATCACTTGCGTACGCTTACATTTACGATGCCACACATAAACATATTGGTATCAAAATACAGTATTTCAACTAGGGATAAATAGAAATAATAAGGAGGAGCTCGTGGCTAAATAATAACAGCCGCGCGGATCGATCGTCAGGTTAAGCCGCGCTTGCCTGTGTTGGTCCGTGGATGGGTGACCGCTCATACATACCGAGTTTCCTCCGTGCCTCGGAAAGCACGTTAAGCCGTTGGTCCCGGCTGTCAATTTAAGATCTTTGACAACCAGTCTTACCAAAGGGTATCGTATTACCCAGTACGAACTGGGTTGTGGAGGTCAGATAGGCAGTCGCTCCATGTAAAATACTGGTATTCAGCTGCATCCGGTTAGACTGGAAGCCGCCCCAACGTAGTTGGGAAAAGGGGAAAAGGCTAGGCAGATGATGATGAACTAGGAATAAATGGTTGGAATAGGCTCAGACATATAATTTGCAAAACGTTTACACGAATTATAAGCATGATTCAGGTTATTCGGGGTGTAAGTCTCGACTTAAATATCTAGATAATGGGTTACGTTTTATTTATGCAGGACAAGTTATAAGTGAAAACTAAGTATTTACATACCCCTCCCTATTTTTTTTTGTGATAAATATCGTTTAAAGTTAAACTGTTTCTCTGAGCCTCATCGAGCTTCATTGCCTCGGCGCTTTTCTGGAGGTCACTACTGTTGATTCTGATTTTCAGGAGTTGCAGAGGTTCGGATTGGCGGCGGTAATAGCGGCGGCGGGCTTGTCCCATACAACAAAAATACACCCAAAAAGGCCCGATTGGTTTACTGGTCATCTTTACACTGTGGCACAGGCACACTGGCAACTGTAGCCATTGAGCCAGATCGTTACGTTTTGGCACCGTTTCAACTGACCAATGACTTATCATGATTCGTTTCAACGAACCACGATTTTCGGATAGGTGATGAGTACTAGTTAGTTTTTTTTTAGAAGTGATAATTTACATACTTTAATGATGATTTGTCATCGATGTCTTCGGACAAATGACATTTCTGTTCTTGCCTGTTTGGCACTGCTCATTTATAAAGGCTGTTTCAATTATAAAATGTAGGTTATTACGGAAAAGATGTTTGTCAGTAAATATTTTCGAGTGTGAGGGCAAAAAGGTTACCTACATGTACTTTGCTGTTAAGCTACGCTTTCAGCGGTCAGTTTGCGGATAGGTGACCAATTAAACATCCTCCTCATACCGGGACCATTTTATGACTCGAAAAGCACGTCAAGCCTCTGGCTGGTTCCAGCTTTTATTTTTAGTCCATTTCACATTTGTTAACAAATGCCGAAAATCTAACTATCAGTCTAAGAGCTCATTCATAAAACACGATGCGTCATGACGGATGGACGTTCACATTGCATACGGAATCGTGTTGTATCACGATCCGGCAAAAAAAAAAACGAATTGGTGTTCACATTAGTTCCGTGATTTTTCGGGAGTGAGCGCATCAGCGAATCCGTCTAAAATAAAAACGAATCGTCGACGTGTGAACGGGCTGTTACCAAGGGGTGGGTATCCAGTTACTCAGAAATTAATTAATTTATTTACTTAAGGTAAGCCAACAATTGTTTACACGTAACATTACATTGCGATTGATAGATATACATTGGCAAGTGTAACAATTACTTAAAGGCTAACACCGCATGCACAGGAAACGGATTAAACATACAAAATTAATCATTATTATTACATATTTTTTGATTGTGGTTTAGGTTAGTTTTTTATCTTAAGATTAGGTTAGTTAAAACATTCAAAATAATTACCTATAAACATATTAACAAGAGAATGGAATCACAATTATTAAATAAAAGAAATAAATCAATCGCTCGATTAGGTTTGGTTTGGTTTGGGGTTTGGTTGGGTTTGTTTCAACTACTTCATATTTCAGCTGCATCCGTATGTTAGTCGACTCCAACACAGTTGGGTAGAAGCAGTTGGCTAGGCAGCCGATGAATTCATAATTCTCGAAGCCGAAGTATGTGCGGAAGTACTCTCCCAGTACATATTTAACCACTCACACCAGGTTCACCCAGTGACGGATTTTCATGATTATAAACTTTCAACCCCTATGACACACGCTTAGGGGGTTGAATTTCCTAAAATCAAGCGAATGTCTACGACATAATAGCTATTTGTATGCCTAGCCCGATCAGTCCAGAGGTTTGAGCTGTGCGTTGATAGTTAGTCATGTGGTCAGGACAAATGATTTTATAAGTATAAAAAATAAAGACTAGCTTTTACTCGCGGCTTCGGTCCCGTTATGTACGGGGAACGTTTTACATGATAAAGCTATACGTTATTGAAAGAATCGGATTAATAGTTCCGCAGATTACTCCTTACATACAAACCTACAAACTTGTACCTCTTTATAACATTAGTATAGATTTATCTTTCATCAGGCATACAGCCGTTGAAATCATATTCTGTTAACCTTCATCTCCATGCCTTTGACCCCACTCAAAAAGGGCCAAGAGCAATAGTTTTTTTAATAGTCACAATTGGGTCAAATTCCCTCAAAAAACGCTGCCGCCCTTAGCCTTGACCCAATTCTTCGACCATCGACTATTGGTATGTACTGCTCAAATCCCCAGTTTTGTAGATAAACACGTAAAGAGCGACAGGCAACAAAAACATCATAACATCACGCCTGTTATCCCCCAAGGGTTAGGCAGAGGTGTACCTAATAGTACACACACATTTCGCCAGTTATGTTTTAAGTCTGATGTAATAGGGGGCGAGCCTATTGCCATCAACCGGGCACAAATCCAGACTCCGTGGCTGCTATTGAGAAATTCTTGAAGGAAAAACCCAATAACACTTTGCCCGACCTGGGAATCGAACCCGCTAGACCAACTAGGCAGTCAGACAGACAACATCGTTAGTCATACTATTTAACAGTGTTTACAAAACGTTTAATCTTGAAAACTTATGGCACAATGTAATGGATGAAATGGGATTTGAGAGTTACAAGTTGCCATTAAATGATCAAATTATAGTTCAAACTATCGTTTTCCTGTGACTTTCGTTTGTATACAAAATTGAACCATGGGAAGTTGGTCTTAGGATTGGTTTTTGAGTAGTGTGAACTTTCCTCTACGTACTTAAAGGAACATTACACAGTCATATCTTTGAGATTTCATGTTTCTGCCTTTGTTAGTCTTGGATTTGTGTTGTACCTATGTCTGTCTACAATTAATACAATTACAATGCAAAATAGTATATTATCACAATTTTACCATTTTCATTACATTTAAACGTGTTTGGAGCCTCCTTTTAAGCAAAACAGTGCCCGTATTAGGAGACTCCACACTTCCATATCAGTGCCGTATACTTATACTAACGGTAAGTTACAAAAATAATAGTTAAATAAAAAAAAATTGAATAATTACAAGTAAGATCCGATTATCACATTCATATATACTAATATCATAAAGCTAAAGAGTTGGTTTGGTTGAACGCGCTAATCTCAGGAACTACTGGTTCTAATTGAAAAATTCTTTTAGTGTTGGATAGCCCATTTATCGAGGAAGGCTATGGGCTATAAAACATCACGCTGCGACGAATAGGAGCGGAGCATTAATCAAAAATGTTACGCAGAGGAAGTTGCGCCGGTCAGCTAGTATTTCAGAAAACCACGTTGGCTTTTAATCTTACTTGACATGAAAGTTTGTATCATCATCCTTTAGGTAGACAGGAAGGAAATATATTTTTCAGGATTTTCGGGCTTTTTCCAGTTATTAAGGTCATAATAATTAAAGAATAATTGGAATATTTCTCATACATACTCATTCTTACAAATATGAAAGTAACTCTTATCTGTATACTTTTCACGTTTCACCCAGTGAAAACCTTCTCAGTAAACTAAGTTATAATAAGTAAGTTGATCCATCACGTTGGAGAAATCAACGAATAAAGGAGAATAAAGCTATTACATAGGTAATTCATCAGGCTTTCAAGAAAGTACTGTATAACTATAATAAATGACTAACAAAGCCACTGAAAGCATTAAATGCAAAGAATTGCCGAAAGCCATACAAATAAAAATAAAATTGAAGTGTCTGTTTGTAATTTTAAAATAACGGAAACTAAATACGTTACTTTTAATGAAAAAACTTTTTGTTTTTAATTTTTGTCTGTCTGTGTTTTTCGGCTCTTCTCCGAAACGGCTGGACCAGTTATGGCGGGGACTTTTACTGGCAGATAGCTGATGTTATAATGAGTAAGTAAGGCTTAGGCTATTTTTATTTTAGAAAAAGTTAATACTTTTTTCTAACCCACCCTAGTGTGTTCCGTGCAAAAAAATTTAAACCCTTGATATTGTTAACAAAATTCGATTCAATTAATGAAGTAATTATTATTTTCATAATAATTTCATGCGAACGGAGGTCGCGGGCAACAGCTAGTACTGAATATAAACTAATGTAATATTTATACGAAGGTGTGTCTGTTTGTTTTTTACTTCGTTTTTGACATTTTAACCGATTTCAATGAAAGTTTGTGCAGAGCTTAAATGTGATCTGAAGTAACACATACGTTATTTTTTTTAATTAAAGTAGGTACATGAGTTTTCAGTCATACGAGTGGGTTCGCGGGTTAGCACTAGTTTCTAAATAATGTTCTTTATTTCGTAAGTGGTACCAAACAAAAAACAGAAACATTAACCTATCAAATTCCACCAGTTTCTTTATGTGACCTTAAAGAAATATCTTGTTTACGTTCAGGAAAATTCTTAAACCGAACGCTTTTAGAATGTTTGTTTGTCCTGCCTAATCTCGAAAACGGCTGGTACTACATCGAGATTCCTTCAAAGATTTACGACGCTAATAACGTTTATTAAACCAACTTTATACCATCGCATAATTTCAAAGGGCTACGTAAAAGCTCGTGGAAAATTTATGCGGTCAAAGTCGGTAACATTTTCAGTGTTAAAAATTATGCCAGTCGTAAAGTGCCTACCAGAAAAAATCTCATGTCTCGAGCTTCGTGTCATCAAAAATAACCACAAAAACAAATAATAAAAAGTAACGTTTTAACGTACGTTGTCAACGAGATTTAAAATTAAAAGTGGGAGCTATTTTTTTAGAAAAGAGATTAGTCACATACTCTTAAAGAAAACGGGCGTATTCTGGATCTACGGCAAAACATCTCACCATCTTCTCACTTGAAAACGCATTTTCGAACGAGATGACAGATATAACAAATGCTTACGGGTAAGTGAACATTGAATTATTAGATAAACAAATACCAGAATAATGTAAAACGTTCTGTGAAACGTATTGTGAAAACAATTAATGTTATGCGTTAATTCATTCAGTTTTGAAAACTATGTGTATAATTGTTTATTTAAAATTAGGTAGTGAAAACTGATGTAGTGTATATTTTAAGGTTATGTAAGTCAGAAATAGGATTGGGTAATCGGTGTATTGTTTTAGCATGTAATTTTGTTATGTAAAATTTATTGTTTTGTGGGTAACTCTATACTAATAACCATGAAACTTTATATGGGTTCCGTACGGGTCTTATAACTGCGTACTTACGTTTATTGGCTCAATTAACCTAGGTTTATATTATTATTATGGCAAAGGAATGAAGGTAGACGTGGCTCAATAAGGTAAAAGCTTTTTCTAGGAGTAGCCTGATGATGTTAAATCGATTGATTGATCAACTGTTTTGTTATACAAACATTGATTCAGGAGAAATGAAGTAGTTAATAGAGAAGCAAGTGTGCTGGTAGGTACTCTACAGTGTATGTATTTTCCGTAAAGGAAGCCGTATTAACAGAAAAAGATCTTCGACATTTTGGCCTGCTTGCCCCATAGATAACTTGTGAGTTATGGGGCCAGCATGCGTTTAACGCTAAATATATTTAAAACACATTATTTATTTAAACTTCATGTACAATAGTGGTACATAGGCGGACTTAATGCCACAAGGCATTCTCTACCAGTCAACCTTTGGGTTAAATTGGACAAAATTGTGATAGGGTACAAAAAATAAAATAAGAATACTACTTCTTTTCGAAAATGTAGGTATATACTTTTATAGATACTAATACACATATACAATTAAAATAAACTAATAAATATTTTAACAAATACCAAAATAAAAAACGATAAACCTGCTAATAATTACTATGACAAGACTTCTAACTGACTTAGATAGTGGTTCCGAACTTTTCTTTTAAAAGTGAATTTGTCATTATCATCATTCCATACTATATCTGTCATATTATACAAACGATTGACAAAAACAAACCGATGTTTAAAAAGCATATAGTGATTTATAGTGCAAGATGCTCATAGTTATCATGCGCAAGCGGTGCACATCCATGGTGCGTAGGGTGCGGGCCAGCCGCAACAGCATCCTGAACGCTTTTGGTGAACGTTTCGACTGTCAGTACGTGAACCACTGCTGCATGATTCACGTACTGACTTATGTTAAAAGATTATTCTAATGTTAACATTATTATTTTAATTTTGTCTGTCTATTATGAATTCAAATCTGTTAAATATTAATGTATAATTTTCAATTTTAATAATCTGTTTATTAATTTTTAATGTTATGATCCAAAGTTGATTGAAATAAATAAATAAAACAGTAACATCAGAGCGGTATCGGTGCTAAGTACAGAAAAACGAAAAACAGACACATTCTGTATACGTCATTGTTTACACATACACCCTTAGCTTCAATCACCCTATTTTTCCAGAATCAGACGCCATTATTTTTAGTCGTAACGATAAAAGTGACAAACGCCGTGGTAATCACATCAAAACACACTTAGGTGTAGTTCTTAATGTAATAATTGACGAAGACATTAAAATGTTACATGAAGATGTCATTAGGCTTTTATATTACGTGTAACTTTCAGAATAGTGCAAACACAAAATAAATAGGTACTTCAAAATATTAAATTCTTGCGTCAATTTATTCACAGGACGGTCGGTCACCAACCTGTTTATGTATTTGGCATGGTTTTCGAGATTATTTTAAAGAAATAATTTCTATACTGAATACCGTGTGTTCGTGGCTAAATAATAACAGCTGTACGGTTAAATCTTCAATGTTAAGCAGTACTTGACGAGATCAGCCCGTGGATGGGTGACCATTCATTATTTATCGATACTCCTCTGTAAGCCGGAAGACACGTTAAGTCGTAAGTTCTGTTTGTAATTTTTAGATCTTCGACAGTCGTTACAGGTGGCCCGAAAGTCTGGCAACCAGTTTTACCAAGGGGTATCGTATCACCCAGTAACTGAGTTGTGGAAGTCAGATATGCAGTCGCTCCATGTAACCTACTCGTGTTCAGCTGCATCCGGTTAGACTGGAAGCCGACCCCAACATATTTGGGAACAGGATAGGCAGATGATGTCCTTGTCCATAGCCATAAGTGACACAATGACCTTCAATTTTAAGTTCAGATAATTTATTATCTATTCTATTCTATTACCGCTGTAACATGATTAGGTACATTGTTATAAAACCAATTAATGTTTTAAAGTGTTTCTTGCCGGTTCCTCTCGATATGAAACAACCAATTCGAATCGTACACCTGTCGTTTGAGCTTCATAAGTCGCCATCAGAAATATTTTGAGAATTGCAAAAACCATCGACACCGTTTTAAGCAAGGTAAAGGTTTATACCAACAACAAAAGGTAACAAGTATTTCTATACTTAGGAACCACATGGCATGTAATGTGTACTTTAGATAATTGAATTCCCATGTGTGGGAGATAAGATGCCCTTTGTTGTGTGCTCTGCTCTCGAGAACATTGTGAAATGTGTGCAAAGTGAGGCTAAAATTTAGGCCAGAGGGATTAGCGATAAGAATGATGTAATTTACGGAGGTACGGGTGGTCAGGTTAAAAATGTCGGGATCTAATGACAGCCTAACTACTACAGGTCTTCAAAAGGCATGCGTTCCACCTGGTGGGCTGGTCAGGTAGCACGAATGCACCCGGAGACGGAGGCAAAGATCATCATTCACTTGGCTCCTGATGCAGAAAATCGTCCTCGAGGTATACCGCAGCGAAACGGGTGTGGCGATCTGATCTTGTTTGTGGGCGAACATGGCGAGAGGATCAGGGATCGCACAAGATAGAGAGATTTGGAAGGAGAAATTGGAGGCCTTTGCCCGGCTGTGGGATGCTAGATAGTTAAGTTTATAAAGATCCACAGTGATTTGTGGGATTTCTGGCGTAACTATCCGTTATGACGATCGGAGGGTATAGAAAACTGTCATTTTATGAGAGATTGTATGATAGCTTTTCTATCAGCGATAACGTTGGTGTCTAAAATGTATTGGATTGATTTATGCTACCGAGAAACTAATTTCAATCTAATACATTGACGTTTGACGGCTGGCGCACAACGACACGCGACGGTTGGCGCAGTGGCTGAGCGATTGGCTGCAACGCTGCATGTCGCGTGTTCGATCCCCGAACGGAACAAATATTTTTGTATGACCCATAGGAAGTAGTTCCTGGTTTGGCTGTTTGTGTATGTGAGTTTAAATGTTTGTAAACGCACCCACGATACAGGAGAAATTCCTAGGATGGGGCAACGTTTTTTTTTAAAAGAAGGAAAAGATAAAAGCATAATCCAGAAGAAGAAGTGGATGAACACATACGAAACTCTTTCAAGGCAATCACCACTTCTCTAAGCCGTCACTTCTCTAGTGGTGTTGTTGGGATACTGGCACCAATTATACCAATCTTCAACACGATGTTGATTTCTATTTTTTAGTTGGCTTGGCTTTCAGTTATATCTTTCAGTGTATCATCATCTGCCTAGCCTTTTCCAAACTATGTTGGGGTTGGCTTCAAGTCTAACCCGATGCAGCTGAATACCAGTATTTTACATGGAGCGAATGCCTATCTGACCTCCACGACCCAGTTAGTACCGGGTAATACGATACCCCTTGGTAAGACTGTTTGTCAGACTTTCGGGCCACTGACTACCTGTAACGACTGTCAAAGACTTTCAAAAGACAGCCAGGACCAACGGCTTAACGTCCTTTTCGAGGCACGGAGGAAACTCGGTACGTAATGGTCACCCATCCACAGACCAACCTAGGCAAGCGCGGCTTAACTTGATGAGCGACCCGAGCGGTTATTATTTAGCCACGAGCTCCTCCTAATTACAAACTTGATTATGTTGTGTTAATGCTATGTATTGGCGCTGTTGACTTTTGCAGGCATAACGAGTATTTAATTGATTCCAGCGGTTCCATGCTGGTGGGGCCCATTCATATTTAATCAGTAGGTGAACTTTTTACGGTTAAAATCGATCGTTTATAGGTCTATGGTTAGTTGCTATGTATGTCGCAGTCATAATATTTATAAACATAACATCTCGCCTGTAATCCCCGAAGCGTTAGGCAGACCCATATAGCACTTTTCGGTCACAGAATCTTCAAAGCAGTAACAAGTTGTCGCAGTTTCGTAACTGCTACGAAACATGGAGACTGTGTGGGGTTTGGTCACTATATGTGGTAATAGTTCGCACACAATTTGACCGGAAAACATTTCAGTAACTTTAAGTAGTCTTTGTGTTCACACATAACGTAATCATTTGTATACACTTATTTTTAAACACTTAGTGTTCAGTTTGTAACATGCGTACAATCGAGTAAAAATGCGTAGTAGCGGTGTGGTCACCATGTTACTAGAATAATAACTTAAAATTTATACAGGCTGTTAGTGTAAACACCGTTATCCTTGAAACCAGTGGTTTGGTTTCACTTATAGAACGTAAATTCAATGAAAAAAAAATAACATTTTTTTTAAAGTAAAATCTCCATTTTTCCTCAAAATTATTTCACCCTATACGCAAGGGCAAAGAGGACGGAGCGCGGGAACACAGCGCTAGATCAAACAGGCCACACGCCGCGCGCGCGACGCGGCGCGACCCCGCCCACACCCCTCAGTCTCTCCGCAGCCTCGCTATCGATCGCACGTTACGACACGCTTGCTCGCAGCGCAGCGCTCGCGCCCGCGCCGCCCGCGCACCACCGCTCATTTTTCGCGCAATTGTGTAGTTAGGTATTGTGTAGTGATTATGTCGTATACAAACGTACAGTGGACCGAAATGGTTCGGGTTTACGCCGCGTCGGGTGATAACCTAAACGAGGCTCGAAGAATGTACGCAGAGTTATTCCCTGGACAACCTGTGCCAAACCGAGAAACAATCGAAATCGACAGGATGTTGGACAATGTGCCCCTTCGTTCCCTGAGAAACCTTTTCTACCAACATGACGGTGCCCCTGCACATTTTCAGCTGCAAGTCAGGGCTATGCTGGATGAAGAGTTTCCTGGGCGATGGATTGGCCGTGGAGGGCCAGTGGCGTGGCCCGCGCGCTCGCCAGATCTTACACTCTGGACTTTTATCTGTGGGGTGAAATGAAGCGCCGGGTGTATGCCACTGAGTTCCGTAATACGTCGGAACTCAAAAGGCGGATTCGTAGTGCGTTTAGAGACCTGAGAAATGACACTTTTGTGCTTTCGAGAGTGAGAAACAATTTAAGAAAACGTGCGGAGGCATGCGTGGCCGTAAATGGATCCCATTTTGAACAGCTTTTGAGATTAATGTAAGTGTAAAAATAATTCAATCAGTGTAAATAAAACCAGTATTTTTTAATGAAATTGTAGATAAAAATGTGATTAACTTTTAAATACGCCAAAAATACCTACCCAGTTGTTTGTATTTTTTTTAATTTTCATTGTTGTTAAATCTAACTTACATCTGGACTCGTCACGCAACAAAGGTAGGTATTTTTGCCTGTCCTAAGCCAGGAAAAGTATGAAGGGAAAGTTACATCACAGGTTACGTGTATTGTGTTTTTATTACAATGATGTAGTTAGTTAAAACTTATGTAGGTAGTTATAACGGACGGCCAGTGCAGCAGGTCAACGCCCTTTGCAGTGATTACGTAACTCGGGCGCATATTATCCATGATTTTACGGACGGTGTCGGACAGAAACATTTTGAAGTTTTTAAAGAAAAATTCGTTTATTTATTTTTAAATTCAGATAAACATTTTTATAATTAAATCAACTACCTATGGTTTTAGTGACAACGGTGTTTACCCTTACAGCCTGTATTAACACGAGGTGTCGTAATGTTACGTCATTATTACTGAACAATATATTACTGAAATGTGAATAAAAAAGTCGCCATAAGACACTGTTTCTCAAATTAACTGTTTCGACAAGAGATCAAATGATTGCAGTTGAAAATGAGTAAAGAACCGGAAAGATTCCGTCTCACATCGACTTTCTACAGAAAAGTAAACAAATTATTGGTTCTACAAAATCTACCTCCAAGTACATCTTTTTTCAGATAGTAAACTTATTCGGTATAAATTGTGTTTTTTTATACGAAATCTTATATTTGTTTACTTGAAATTTTATCAAAATTAACTATTTCCATTATTTTTTCGTGTAAGAAAGTGTGACTGAGTGGTTATCCACCTGAAATAAAATTTTAATCGCAGCCTGCTTATAAGATCAAATAGGTCTTTGTTGTTCTCTAATGATCATAATATTCTAATCATTAGACAAAAATAGGTAATAGAAGCCAATTAATAGAGCGCACGTGCACGAGCATTTTATAATTTGTTTTAAAATTAAATTGTTTGAAATTTGGTGTGTATTTTAATTAATAACTTAAGTTTAGGTCCGCATTAAAATTCAGAATTAATATCTTCCAGACCACATACCAAGTGCATCGTCTTCATCATTTAAAAAGAGAAGATTGTTCAAGAAAATAGTTCTGAAATGCCTGGTGCCGTACAGTTTAGTTCCAAACTGCCTAGTGCCGGTGGACCAACTTCCGAAGTGTCAAACGTGCAATTAGATGCAGTTGTGACCTCAATAACAGGCTCTTTATGTCAACGATCATTGCGCGACGCTCCAATCGATCTATCACCACAATGTCAGGCTTATTAGCAACAATAGTCCTGTCAGTGATGATAGGTCGATCCCAATTCAACGTGATATTACCATCATCGAGAACTGGGTCGGGCGCATACTTATAGTATGGCACTTCTGATTCCACAAGGTTGTACTTCAAAGCAAGTTGCTGGTGGATAATCCTAGCAACGAGTTTGTGTCTATGCAAGTACTCTCCGTTAGCCAGACGAGAACATCCAGAAATTATGTGTCGGATCGATTCTCCCGGACGGTGGCATGCCCGACTTATGTTAACCGTGCCATCAAGTATTTATTATTATAGTTTCTAAATTGTTTGAAGAAGGATCCTCATTCTCAGTAGTAGTCTTCTTTTCAGTTTCAATTTTTTATTTTTATTTTTTTTAGGTTAAAAAAAATAAAAATAAAAAATAGTAGGGTAGGTTGTTTTCACTTCAGACAAACAACAGGACTTAAAACATTATTTTACGCCGCATGTGCTAGGCACAGCCGATATAAGGTTGGACGAGCCCTCTTTAGTTAGTACTATAGAAATCATTTTGATAATATGGCCTGTCCAAACGTTTGAGAATCGCTGGAAGCAATAAACCATTTTGTGAATTCGGTACCTTTATAACTACTTCTGGTTTCACGTTCACGTCTCAAACTTCCTGACCAGTTGTGACTAGAATATTTTCTCTAAATATTTACTTATTTTATTTTATTATTTACTAATTTTGTGGTTCATTTTTGGTTTCATAACATATAGTTAGTATTAAATATATGATAGCAAAATCTTCCAAGCTCTGAAAATGTAAAGACTTGTCAGTAAAAACTATTGTTTACATTATACTACGCAGGTTAAATGACAATTTTACGGTGGCGCATTGAAAATTTCAAACTATTTGAACAAATCACACAATGAAATTCTTTTCCCACATAGATTTGAACAATAAAAACGAATTAAATTATGAATAAAAATTTACTTTGATAAACAGTAATGGCTGATCATGATTTCTTCTTATTAGATATTTTTTAACTTCACGTCGGTCGCAGAACAAAAAGAGAACGAATGAACGAACGAATGATTTCTGAGAAGTGGTTGCAGACTAAGAACAATGTTACCACACAGCAACGTAACTTTAAAACCAAATGTTACTGTGTCGACTGTTCCCCATTTTTAGTCGTAGCGACGCAACTAAGTCGACTCACCGACCAAAAAATGTTACTAGAATGAATAAGTGTCCACACAATAGTGTCGAAATGTTTCGTAACGGCTACCAAAAAGCGCTATATGGGGAGTAGTACCTAATAGTACACCTTCTTTTCGCCAGTTATGTTGAGCCTACTGCCATCAATCGAAAAAAAACCGAACTCCGTGGCTACTGAAGAAATTGCTTTTTTTTGGAAAAAGTCAATAACAGTTTGCCCGACCTAGGAATCGAACCCAGGACTTCATGCTCAGCGGTCGCACTTGCGACCACTGGAGTAAGAATTACTAAGTATAAGCGATAAATGGAACTACCTAAGTTATGTCAAGTAAGAGCCCAGAGTTGGAGTTGTGGAAATGAGCCCGTCATACAACACCAAAAGAGAAACGTTAATCAATGCAATAATTTTGACACCTATGTCGTTTCCTTATCAACCTGCCAAGGGTAGGTACAGTTATCCGGACATGGATCACTTGATTGCTTAAATAGGCGCAACGATATGTCAATGGCATAAATAGCTTTACCATGTCTCTCGTTTGGAAAAGGATGACATACTTCAAAAATTTTGATTTTTCGATGTTGTCTGTAGCTGAATATAAAATTAAGGAAAGCAAGTATTAAATTAAGTAACGAAAATTACGTAAAATAAACCTTTAATCTTTTGATAAAAGGTTTCTCTATGCAAAAAAAATATTGGCAATATACTGAAAATTGTTTTAGAACGTACAAAAAAGCTGTCCTGTATTTCTTATTTTTCGAGTTAGGTAGGTATTGTTGCAAACAAACGATGTATCAGTACGTATCACAACGCTATTGTAAGAAGCTTTATCATTCTAACTCCATGTCTTTACAATATCTGTCTTATTCCATCATTATAAAAAAAAAAATAACTTGCAATGTTTGTGAGTTTGTTTAAGTAAAATCTTGCAACTGAATTTTTAAAAACAGTTATCCCCAACCGATTGAGCTGAAATTTTGCATACACTTTTAGTTTGGATGGCAATGCATGGTTAGCTAAGTGACGTCATTCTAAATCCAAGATGGCGGACTAGTTATTTTTTATGCATCCCATGATACGGGTATCAATTTTATTAAAATGGTTTACTGAGAAGAATAAAAAAAAATACTACCCACCTATTTTTAAAAGTTTGACTAAAAAAAGTTTTTTACTTTAAGCTTGTTACACAATCCAGCTAGCATTTTTGGTTTTTCTCTACTCTAACACCCGTATCTATAAACAAGTCAAAGTCTTTACTTGAGTTAACGTCATTATTTAAGATACGATTTTTATTACGTAGTTTAATAATTGCTTGAAGTCAGAACTGTAAAAAGTTATAATTCTTAGCTTTGCTTTCTTTGACGGTTCTTACTTCGTTTAAATTCTTGTCCAGTCTAAACGATTTAGATACCTATGGGTGTGAATGTATGTTCCAGTTTTTCAATGAAGCGTTTTAACACAAGAAGCATTGGATCGAAATTAGCGGCTGCTGTATTTGTAATCTAATCTATTGCTGGATACTGGATTAATTAAAGAATGTCTACAATCAAAATCCAACGTTTCAATGTTTAGAGTTATGTAGAACAGGGTGGAAAGTTTCTCAATCTACATTGAAAAGTGAGGATGGATCCACTGATCAGACGGGTTTTATGTGTGGTGGTGGGCTACTGTCTGTCGGTTGTTGTCGGGTTTCTGTAAATATCGATAACTCTGATATCGCGATGTAGAATACGTGAGCAAGTTTGTATGTAGCGGTATAAGTATCGAAAGGTAAGATTAGATTAGATTTATTTTGAAAAACAGGAGTATGGTATAAAGGTCTTATAATGAATGGGGTAGCTACATGTTTTGCCATTTAAGGTGTACAAAATTAGTCGCACTAGACAAACATGCCAAAAAATACGATTTAAAAAAAAATTATAATCGCAAAAATTATAATGTTAATGAGCGTTTTGTCTCTAGAGCACAACAAAATCGAGTGATGTAGTTCTTTCTCTGCACTGTTGGTGCCAATAAAATGACGCTCTCCAACCATTCTCTTTTGCCACCAATATGAATCAACCGTTTATAGCCATCCCAATTCATACTCAAAATTTTAAATGTTTGATGTCATGTCGGTTATAACCACATGTGACCATTCAGTGTTAATAGGGCACGTTAAAGAACTTCGAAGCGTGAAACGAGACAGATGGTGACGTGGCTGGAGAACAGTGGACTAGCTGTTGTAAAGAAGAATGCTTATTTTTGACCTGACTATGTATAGAAATGAAATAAATCTTAAAATATAGCTTATTGAATTGTATATTGATTACGCTTATCACAATGTTAAAAGAAACGCAGGAAAAAAAGATTTTTTAACATTTGTTTAAGTTAAGGGTCTATAGTAGGTCAGATGGCTTAGCATGATCCTCCGTTATGCCGAAAATACTGCAGCATTAATTTTGAAATAAATATACGGCAAAGTTGAGGATTAATGCTAGGTCCTATGTTTGACGAAAACACGATTCCATAAAATTTTCTCGATAGAAAAAAATTCCAAAGTTACCTCCAAACCGAACGATAAACCGCTGGTATTCAAAAAATACATAAAATTAGATCATGAAACTTGGCATACTAACTGAACTACCTATAAAGCAGGTCTTATGTTTGTTATTTTTTTTAAATTCCTGTTATTTTCAGCTTAAAAAGAAAATACCTAAACTATCGGCGTCTTGAAGTTGGTTCTCTGCCGCCCGCCACCCGCGCTCAGTCTCGCTTCGGCTTTCGAACGGGAGAGCCATAGAGTAATGTAATATAACGGGTATAGAGAGCCCCCTCGCAGATTTTTTTGACGACCGCTAATGTCAATTGATCGGATAAATAGCGCCATCTATTATCGCCATCCACAAACTTGTGATATATATAGCTATAACTAGCTACAGTTACTATGTATTGGTGCCTATACTTTAGGCTTCCTTACTATTTTACTTGTTTTCAAGTAGATAAACTTTTACTTAATTTTGTTTTCTCTTTATTAACAAAATCATAGTAAAACTTTATCAAATTAAAAACTAGCAAATTAGTAAGGAAGCATCAATTTTAACAGGTACACAGGGGATTCATAAAAAAAAACAACTTTTCTTTTACAAAATAACTTACTTATTTATTTATTTATCTTGTCTTTATTATTATAAGCCTGCGCTGCTGTTTTAGTTGCATCCTCTCCATGGTATGTGATTTTGCCAAACAAAATCCGGTTAGTTGAACGATCGGCGGTTTACATTCACGAAGAAAGGCACAAACATGGGACGAAAATTACAAACAAGCGCAAGCGCAAGGAGTAATCGCCATATTTGTGACCTGACAATTTGACAATCATTACCAGATCAATAATTCACTGTTGTTATTGTAATTATTACGCTGCTTGTTATCTACACAAACATTTGAAAATAGTTATAATACTTGTTAAATAGAATGATTAGGTAATTCAATTATATTTAATTTATTAATTTTGTAGTCACAAATTATATTTGTATCGGTGGTTTCGCCATCTGTAGTGACTTAAAGTAACTAATTGTTTAGGATGGGGATAACAGATGTCGCATTTTGAAAAAAAAAACCAAATCTGTCAATGTATGGAACTGTCCTACCCCTGGGGAGAGCTGTGCCGCTTGCGCTCAGAACACACATTACGCAACAATACGACGTAAAATTAAAATTTATGTACTTAGGTTTATAGTGTGGCGCAATGGGAAATAACGGTTGGCGTAAAGAAACAGGCAAACATAAATATGATAAACTTAATTAAATAAGTATCTATTTACCTATCTACTATTTATATACAAACATATAGGTAGACAGCATACGACACGTTTGGTGCAGTGGCTAAGCGATTGGCTGCTGCGCTACGAGTCGCAGGTGTTTCTGCATGTGAAGATTTGTGTTTGTAAGTTTCAATCACAAATGCATCGTCCACGATTCAGGAGAAATCCAGTGTGGGGCAACTTTTATAAAAAATAAAAAGATAAAAATTACCTATATAGTTTTGTTTTTGTTTTGACAATATATGTATATTACAACAAAATATAGGTATCTACAGTAAGTACTTAGTAATTGTTTTTTATAATGTTGTCCCACTCCAGGATTTCTCCTGAATCGGAGACGGTGCGATTACAAACACAAATCTTCACAACTATCGTTAGGCTATAAAAATATTTCTTCCGTGCGGGAATCGAACCCGCGACCCGCAGTGCAGCAGCCAAGCGCTTAGAAATACCTAATAAAAATATAGGTATGTTCGGAAAGTACCTACCTATCTAACTACAAGAAACAAAACTGTAACTTACTTATCCGACTGTAGTGCTACCTACCACATACATAAAATGTATGAACTTACTGACGTACCTTGGTAGTTTAGCTAAATAAATTATAATGTATCTTTCTAGAAGACGTCGATTACACACTACTGAAAACGATGGTGATAAAGATGATGTTCCGGTAAATTCGTCAGTATCTTCTACCTACCTAAAAATGTAACTGATCTGTTATTCGTACCCACGGCTACATAATTATCAAACTATACATTTCCAGTATAAGCTGATCTCACATTGTATAGGCATTCCGTACAATGAGAGGTCAGAAAAAGCAATAAGTACCTACGCAGTCGCGCACACATCCGCATTTCTTAAAACAGAACGTACTACACGATCAATTATAAACCTTATCCCATCAATCACAGCGTGTATTATACCATGCACCGTACAACTTACCCACACAAAAACATCGGTTGCTATCGTTGTGCTGTGCAAAAGCAATTTATTTTACATATACGCTAGTGATTGACTAAATCGGAAATGTATCGAATCTTACGTTTATTATTGTACAAAAAAAGATTGGGTCCTCAAAATAAAATAAATAATAAACTGCATGTCCAGAAAATATTATAATAAAAATAAACAATATGTAGCTAAAAAAAATATTATTAAGTAAATTAACACAATCAAAAATCCGGTTACGTTGGTTTAAGCTGTCATAGCGTATTGAAATTGAAACAGTAGGTATTGTTGAACCCTGCTATGGTGTTTACTCACTGACCTGTAAAGTGGAAGTATTTGTGCAGCACTTGCCGCTTTGACTGGGGTGGCACATTTTGTCAAATAGTGTACTCTTAAATTCATATATTTTTCCATGACAGATTTGATAAGAAATAATTTATGTCATTATTCAATGGGAACTGCTCAAATTGGTAAAACGTAATATTATCAAAGAGATCTAATCCTATCGATCGATCGATAGCCTACGTTAGTCGATCTGCACAAGCACATCACTAACTTGCTGCATGACGCCACGGCTGCGATGCATCCACTTAATAAAGTATCGTTTTGTGATGTTTACATTGCTTGTCCAGTCACTTAGCGGCAAACTTAGGTAGTGGTTAAGGGGCAATGTATTTGTTGCAAAAATAGTACAGTCGCTGTGATATTTGAAAACAAAAATAACATAGTAAGAGCAAGAAATATTTTACGATTTGTTGTTTTTCATGATTTTAAAGACAAATATAGTAAAATACTTGTACTAACACATGGTAAGTGATTCCATTTTGACGTTAGTAGGTACATTGAAACTAAATTTGCGATGTACAATTTTATGTTCATATAATGACAAGTTAATATTAAATTATGATTGATAATTTTATTAAGTACTTAGTACTCGTCCGATAATAGTGTAGTTTACTCTAACAAAATCGCTTCGACTTCGTGTGCCCGCGCGCGTCACCGCGAGCTGTGTGCGATCGCGCCGATCGCGATAAAAGAGTGAGGTGGCGCGGTGAAGTGGGGGCCAAATTAGAATTTGAGCTGAGGTTATATAGACTCTTAATTCTACGTCATGACTTATCGTATTGACATATTTTGAACGCATCCAATCATTCTTTTTTTAAAACGTTCCATTTGACATGTTACTGGTAGACCATATTTAACTTTGTTTCTTAGTTTTATACTTATTTTACGTTTAATTTGATCAGTAACTATTTCTTTATTAGTCATGGGATAAAGTAAATTATTTAAAACTAACACTATAATTGAATTAAATTAATCATTCAATGTTTCACTGAGTGTGCGCAAATGAAATGGATTTTTTTGACATTTGACAGTTCTGTGATTTGCATCGGCGGTCGGCGCAGACCGTCGTTGTTGCGCTTGCGTCTCGTTGTGTACTGTGCCATTTTGAAATAAATAATGTGTTCTGGAGAACGGGGGGAAGGAGTTTTCAAATCGACAGTCATTTTATAGTGACAATCATGGAGTCTTAGCATTGACTTAGGGGCAGTTAGTTTCAAGGAATTAACAAAGTAAAAAGGATGTTTTAGACCATAGTTAGGTAAATACTCCTATTTTAGACAAAACTTCGAGCGTAATTAACGGTTTCACCGCCACGGACTTCAATAGAAGTTCCAAGTTTTCGTGCCACCAGCGCCACGACTTCATTAGATCATATTATACATTTAAAGCTTGGCGCTGGCGAGGCATCGCGTTCTGTGTGCGTTGGCGGTGAAAAGGTTAATTAGTTCATGCACGTTTGTTTCACTATTTTTGGTAACGGCAAATCCTAACCTAAAAAGAAACATTAATATTTTTTGGACTTCGTGGGGTTTAAATCGCCAAAATGACTATAAGACATTATTTTCTAAACTTATAAGAATTATTTCTACTATATCTACTAACTATACATATTCTTTCATTATCAGGTTTTTAAATGTATGGAAGGTGGGCATTGTTCTTTAGTAGGTAAGCGCCTGCGCGGGGTCACTGGCGTGCATCTATTCTAGGGCTGCACGAAATAGCTGGACTAGTCCACAGTAGGCTTCATGGGCCTGTTTTAATATATTAGTAACATTTGAGATTTGATCTCCATTTATGATGATTAAAAAAGACCATCATGTTTTTCGATCTTACTACTTCGACAGAACGTAATATCAGTTCAAACGAAACCCATTTACATATGTATACTTGTGTATGAAAGCCATTTATCATGTAATTTATGTTACGGTCTTACCTATTAGAAGTCTATAAACTGCGTAAGCACATGGGATTTCCCCATACAAAACACTAAAGGGATCTGAGTACAATGTTTTAAATATGGCTATAAAAGCCACATTTGGCAAACATACTGGTAATTACAGGAAGATGATTTATGAGGATATCCCATTTTATTGGACCAGTGGGAGTCTGTTCTGAGGGCAACTTTGTAGTAAGTTTGTTGGAAATTATAAGATACTTCAGTGTACGTAAATATTGCAAACAATCTTGTCAAATTGAATTTGTAGAAGAAAATCAATCAGTCAAAACTCTTTAGATTTCCAACTTAAGGTTTGAACAGTGTCACAATCATTACCTTCTACTTGTAGTTAGTTAGAGATCTTCGATCAAGTGGTGAATACACTGCCAATGTATGGAATGTATAAAAATGTGACGAATTTACGATAAATCCTTTTTACCAGACAAAACCAAACATGGAAACCAGCGTGCCTGAGAGATATTTCTCGACGGCATGTAAAGCCAAGCCAGAGGCCTTGGGCGGCATAAGAACTCTGACACCAGGTTAGGCACTAACCACACGATAAAGAAGAAGAAGAGCAGCCTATCTAATGTCTATTTACGGCTAAAGTTTGCGTCCTGCTTCCACAGTGCCTAGTTGATCTAAGTGGTCGTAAGCGCTGGTGTGCACGAGTTCCAGAGTTCCTAGGTCGGACAAAGCGTTATTTGGTTTTTTCATCAGAATTCTGTTATGTATGTCTTTTAAAGTACAAATCACATCCATGAATCTTGGTATTGTCTTGTTTTCCATAAAATAATTTGTACTAATATTGTTTTCCATAATCGTCCCGTCTCATAATATTTACTTGCACTATTATCATTTATACTAAAAACGCTTATCACATCAACTTATTAGTCATAACTTTTACTTGTCATAAAATAAATTTCCATAATAACATATGTTATAATCATTAGTTTCTATAAGTAACACATTACATAGGTAATCGATACTTGATATAAGCAATATTTAATATAATTTAGAAATGTTTATTGTTTTGTCCAAAAAATAATGTCATTAAGGCATTTGGTCTGTAATCAATGATTTCTTACAGCACACAATCTTTAGACAATAAACAGTTAGTCAAAATCGAAACGGCTAGGTTAGGTTAGGTTAGAACTGTGACCACACAACGGCGAGCGAGCAGAGCGAGCGTGCCGCGGCATCGGCCACCGAGCGCCAGATTTCCCCTTTTGCAAAGCATGTATGCACGGTAGATTAGGTTTAATTTTATAATCATATATTTATCAATGTAATTCAATTATTTTCATGAAAAACAATATAATTTTAAATTTACATTATCGTGACATCAAAATTGCAAGCGCTTGTACTGAACTAGCATTGTGGTGCTAGTATGGGCAAATGAATATTTTGGTGAATAAATGTTATGGAAAACGACATTATTGAAAATGAAAAATATATAGCAAATAAATTGATGGATTAAAATTATTCTGACACTTGATCGATTATGACCTATGAAATAAGTGAAAATGATTTTATGTAATTTCACGATTATGGCAACTTAAGCGCAATTTCTAATGAAATTATAGCAAATACAAGTATGGTATATAAAATTATTGTATTTTAAATTATGGCAAACATTAGTAAACCATGAATGTTTTTCTCCAATCCAAGGTTTTTTCATCCAGTCTAAACCTAGGTCACTCAAAAGCACAACACATATTTCAGGAACAATTTCCCTCAGTTCTGAGTTAATATTCCGTGTTCAGTTTTTCCGTGCATCTGAATCATTTCAGTGGCCATAAATCTTTGCAGATAATTACTTTACATGACTTTTACGAGCGATTCTAAAGGCTACCTGTGTACGTTTAGCTTTTAGTGTTTTTGATGTTGGAAACACTTTTGGTGCAGATTTCTTGAGCGATTTTTTTGTGTTATTTTTTGCGGTGAATGAGTGTGCTGGTGGTTGTTTCGTTGGTAACTCCGTAATAACTATGAAGTTCCTATTGCTGTAAAGAAGTCTCTAAGAAAGTTACACGGGTATGCTTTCACATTTGGCCATACAATCTATTTTCATATTCGTCTGATCTCATCAAAAGCCTAGCAATATAAGCCGCATATAAATGTGGATCACTCCTTTAAGTGAATCATTTAAATTAATAACACGTTTTCGTGATACACACATTTGGTCAGATTAATCTTTACACAGCTTCGTTTGTTCAGATTAGAGAGTATATTGATGCGTCTCTATGGTTCAACAAAAATTCAAAGCATTTTTGAAGGAAATTCATAATGCATTGCTTTGAAATGTTTGAAAAGCCTGGAACATAATCAATGTTGAATTTACAATATGAATAGATAGCATTGGGAATATAGGATAGGGATTGAGTGCCTAATATAATTACCAATTTGATCCGCAGATGGATCTCTCCAAGTCCACTTTACATAAAATCCCTGTATGTAGTTTATATTAAGTGGATCCCACGTGTGGTGTGTGTGTGTGTGTGGTCTCACGTTCTCCCTGTGTGGAGTGCACATTAAGCCGTTGGTCTCGGCTGTCATTTGTAGATCTTTGACAGTCGTTACAGGTAGTCAGTGGCCCGAAAGTCTGACAACCAGTCTTACCAAGGGGTATTGTTTTACCCAGTTTAAACTAGGTTGTGGACGTCAGATAGGCAGTCGCTCCATGTAAAATACTGGTATTCAGCTGCATCCGGTTAGACTGGAAGCCGACCCCAACATAGTTGGGAAAAGGCTAGGCAGATGATGATGATTCGGAAATTGACGGTTCAAAGAGTGAACCAACGAAGTGGACTGTCTATTCATTAGACATTTATAGTCTTTCAACCGTTACCACCAATGCTTTTAAAATGACGACCGCTGATAAACTAAATATTATGATAATAATCGGGACCATTGCAACTTATCTCGTCTTGTTGGCACATGTTAGCATCTGCATGATAACAGCTGTTGGGTTGACGTTTATAGCCGTAGTAACCCATTTTCATACGTCGATGACCTAATATTACTTCGAAATGAAGTGACATTTTAATGGGGTAGAATGTGAATATCGTAACAGTAAATGTCCACTGATCATGACCCTCTTCGTAATTCTTATTTAGAGGTTTAAATTGATATACCGCCGGCCTTAATTTGACCTTAATTGTCGTGCTTTTCTTTGTGTAGAAACCCAATTTATTTGATTCACCTCTGCTCTCAAAAATGGCGAAGGTAAGCATCGTGACCGGCATATCCTACAGCCGCAAAATCTAATACGCAAATGTGGCATCCTCCAACCCGTACCGGGCCTGCGTATTGAATTGCGGTCCATGCCCTTTCGCTGAGAGGAGTTCCAGAGCCCGTGTCTCAGTAGTGAGTCCGATATAGGGTTATTGTGAATTGAGTGCTACTTTATATTCCACTGTTTTGCAAAGAAGTTGTAACAAAAAAATAACCGACTTCAAAAAAAAAAACAAAAGATAATGATTACTTAAAAGGATAGCCGAGAAAAACGTCAATGTTTCAACTAACAAAAAACATCTTAGAACGATAGTAGAAAAGAAAATAACCGACTTCCAAAACAAACACAAATAAATGGAAAATAACTTCACTTTCGGAAGTCGGAGACTATTGTTTGTTTCGTTGGCTTTTTTGCCACCGACTTCCGAAAGTAAAGTTATTTTCCATTTTTTTGTGTTTTTTTGGAAGTCGGTTATTTTTTTGCAAAAAAGTTTTTATTTTACCCTTTTTAGTTATCGTATGACACACAAATCCTTGTCAAATATCATTTTCGCAATTTCTTTTACTTGGATGAAATTTTTTTCCAGTTCTTTTGATTTAAAAACCAAACTACTGAACCGATTTTGATGACCCTACGGGATCAATCGGGAAGTGTATCCTTACAGATAAAAGAGTTTTTCAAATAAGTTCATAAATGACGAAGATATAAGGTAACAAATACAAGCGAATTGAGAACCTCTTCCTTTTTTTGAAGCATGTAGGTTTAATTTCAACGCAGCAAGTAATTTTGTGTTAAGATCTACAAAGTCGTAAGTTCCGCTTATCCAAAATCTCTTTGTTTTGCATCCTAAAGATAATGTGATGTGTAATCTTAACCATTTTAATATATTGTTTACGGTTTTAGTTTAGACTTTCTCTGGGTTCTGTCTGATGGGCCATTCATGTTACCACATAATCATTCCAGTGGTGTCTTTTAGGATTTACCTTATATTTTCTTTATATAATTATTTCAGAGCGTATTCACAACGAATAATGAGTCTTAATGCCTGCACGAAAGATGAGGTTTGCTCACACCCATGTGTCTTTATTTATTTATCTATTGGTAGGCAGTTGAGACAACTGATAGCTTCCTGTATGTTGTTGATCTCCACTAAATTGTCTTCTTGCAGTATGATATTCATGTCTTGGTCTAACTTTGTGCCAAAAAATCTTTTAAAAGATTGTAACGATGGATGGATGCTTTTTATTCGCATTTTGATTAAATTCTACAGTAATATAATAACACGTAAGTTATAATTTATAAAGCAATCGTGCAAAAATAATTAAGTTACTCGGGTGAAGCCAGTGCATAATATTATAGTATTTTTATAATATGACTGCCCTATAACTGTCACAATTTATAGAAAACCAAAAAAATGTTTACATTTTTCTTCCGCCATTTACTCGACTAAAAGCTAAATTTGTATACGAAGCTTTTAATTACTTTTGGAATTGATGTTAATAAATTCTGTCTGTTTATCTTGTGGACTCGCCCAGATATTCGGGTCAATACATAAACTGGCATGATTTTGGACAGTACCTAATGTTTTTTAAAGAATTCCATTGCAATGAAGCACCGTTTTATTGGGTGTATTTTATTTGTAATAAATGTGTTGAAAAGTGGACCAAATAACCTCTGGTGAGGATGGATCATCATAAATGTTTGTATTGTATAGCGGGCCGGTGTCCGCAACTCCACGACCAACGCGCGTATTTTGCGTACGGATCATAAATGTTTCAGTTGTAGGTTTATGGTTTAGCAGTTACTGGTGACCAGTAATGCATCGTTTGATTCCCAGTTACACGTACATACATGGATACTGTAGTAATCAAGGTTTCTGCTTTTGCCTGTCTTACTTACTCACTTACCCAGCTATTTTATATACCGGTTATCTTCAGTAACCGGAACTTTTAGCTGACTTATTATGCAGCTATTTATGCTTACTTATTATTTTTAATGGTTTACTGTTGAAAAGGTCAAGGAAAAACTTTAATAGGTTTGCGTTTGGCCGCAACTCGCCTGATATGAAGCGATGATGCTAAGCCAAGCTAAGATGGAGCACGCATTTGTCAGAATCGGAAAACAACAGTCTGATATCTACGAATTTAAATGAAGTTTATAGCTCGTACTTGACTTGTTACAATTCCTGTCAAACTTTTAAATGCAAGCTCTCTTGCAAATCAAGAACTATGTAAGTAAGATTTATCGATTTCTTCCTTATTACTTTTGTTGATTGTGAGGGAACTGGCAACAAATGTCTGAAGCAACCATTGGCAGCCGACGGAAGACGAGGCCTGTATCCCGTTCCTAGCTTCGTGAATATTATAGGCTAATTTTGCTACTTTTATAGATTTTAGACTATCTGTTTATTATGTACCTATAGCTGAAGAATGAAGTTCAGTTTAATTACGCTTCAGCAATCTATACTTATGTATACTATTATTATAAAGCTGAAGAGTTTGTTTGTTTGGTTGAACGTGCTAATCTCAGGAACTACTTATTCGAATTGAAAAATTCTTTTAGTGTTGGATAGCCCATTTGTCGAGGAAGCTATTGGCTACGAAACATCACGCTGCGACCAATAGGAGCGGAGTGTTAATCAAAAATGTTACGCATACGAAGTTGCGCGGGTCAGCTAGTTTATGTATAAGACAAGCATTAAGAGGACTAGGTTTTAGCCTAGTACCTACTTCATCAGTACAGCTTGATCAGCCATCAAATGCCTTTTCCAGAATTAAAAATAAATTCTGATTAATAACCAACATAAATAAACGAAAAAACAAAACTCAAATTTTAAATTTTCCGTTTCGATTAATGATAGAATTTATGTACGAATGATAAATATTCTAAATCCGCTCCAATCTGGCACGAAATCAAGGAAAATTCTAATAGTTCTATTGGGCATATTAAAACATACTGGCACACATGATATTTGTTTCATCAACATTGATATGTTTCGTCGTAAATACGAAGCAAATATAGTTGTTATTGAAATTATTTATGTGTGGAAGTTTTTTCATTACAGTTAGACAGTTAACTGGGCTGTGACTGGGCTTAGTATGTGTGTATTTAATGTTAGGTGGCTAGGAAAGGTGGTAGGTATTTTATTAGAAACAAAATTGATGGAATAATAAACGGAAAAGGTTATGTAAATCTTATTTGAAGGCGTCGTAGAAATACAATGTAAAAGCGTTTGCCACTAGCACAGGCTTTTCTGCATAAAATTTGATACTTTTTGAAACACGAATACTTTATTTTCTTTTTAGAGTTCCGCATGCACTGTTTGGCTCCACGATCTGCAGTGGCATATATGGCAGGAACTCAAACGATTGCGCACCCAATTAGGCTCACGATTTGGCAATATAAGGGATTAAAGATCCTTCTGATACTCAGTTTGAATGTGGTGCTCCCAACCAGAGTGGCCCAGTTGCTGGAATGTCCAATGTATCCCTAAACCTGCATATTAGAGGATTTGAAAAGCGCACTGCGATCTGGGTCCAAGAAATTAAATAAGTCGTACAATCAAATCGAAAGATGAAGACTGTTAAGCTGACTGTCTGTCAAATGGTTATATAATGCTTTTCATGTTTTTTTCTAAATAATTATTTCAATCAATCATAATGAAGTCATACGGACGTGTTGGCAGGGTGATTGACAGACAACGCTCAACCAAAAGCCCATGCAGATTATAAAGATAACAGTACAGATATTATGCATGTCATTATTTAAATTCCAGAATACATACGCATTACAAGTAGATAGGTAGATATGTATATCAGTAACAATGTTACACTGAAAGCATTATGATTGTTTTATTGAACAGTAAAGTTGGAGGAAAGCGTCGGTTGTGCTTGTGATTTTTATTAGCCATATATTTAACGAGCACTGTAAAGCATGTGCTTAAACGTCGTTAATATATTTTTATACTGATCTGGTGTAAAATTATGTAGGACATTGGACAAATACTTTGTCTTCTTGTGGCAGAAAGAGTAATATAGCCTCTATTAATGGTATGCAAGTATATTAAAATAGATTTGGGGTGCGGAACCCTTGGTACGCATGTCGGACTCGCACTTGTTCACTCGTTTTTCCCGTGAACATTTCTATTTAAATTAAGGGCTTTCTTCTAAGTGCATAGGTTCATAATTCAAGCATTGATAATTTAATAAATATACGAATTGGCAAGCAATCTTAAAGACTAGTATCGCCATAACGCAGGCGTTAAAACAAAACCTTATTAAAACATGCACATCGAACCTCTTTTGTTTCACCATTAAAAGCTCTCAGTATTTTATTCTCAGTATTATTTTTCTCCAATCTCATTATTTTTTAATTCCTACGACATTACAAAGCGTACATTCAAGCTTGAGTGGTGTCTGTGTCGTCACTCGAAATGCTAGCTTCGTAATGGGAAATTCCGTGGCGTGCTTAACCATAACTATGTATATGTAGTTGAACCTAGTTCATAGTGACAGGGCGTTAACCTTTCGCCTGAACGCATTGCTGGCTAGTTCAGTACCCTTTTCAGGATCGGTAATGTAATGTAAGTACTTAAGGTATTTTTCATGATAGCACCTAAGTCAGAAAAAGGTTTGAGCGGACTAAAGGTAAGGTAGATTTGCGTTATGTTTATTTCGGATGCTCGTTTAGCTGCAAATACACCTACGAAGTGTTGATACTTTTTATTTTAAGGAAATATACAGATTATTCTAATCTCTAACAGTAATAGTTATGAGTTAAATACTGTTTTTCAGCCATGAGAGTCGCATTTTACTATGCCACAGCTTTTAAACGCCGCCATTTGCAAGCTCATGTGTTCAAAACTAGCTTTTTTGCGAGTGTGGTGAGCATGCGCGCTGTTAGACATTTTAAAACCAAGATTAGCTACTAGAATAACGAAAGCTGATAAGTGATGAACGTCGAAGTCGGTAAAGACCATAAGACACGTTTTTATAAGCTTTTAGTTAACTTGCCTTTGTTAGTTAGTTAATTTTTTAGTGTGTATTGGTCAAATCTTGCAACTGAATTTCAAAACAGTGTCTCCCAACCGGTTGACATGAAATTTTCAGACACCTCAGGTTCTGGTGACAGTATATTTTTTATGACGGAGAAAACGGAACTCCTCAACGGTTAATCGCACGAACACAAAATTTTGAATACGCGTTTGATTCACCATAAGACACGGCCTACGGCCTAGGTATACACCATGAAGCATAACAGTTTTTAATGTTCCTAAGTCATTTATTCATTTGTTTAACATAGGTACTCGTATGTGCAAAAATAATGGTATAAAGTATAGTAGAGAGTTCGCTATGTTATGACCTGAAGGCGTACAAATGTTTGAAATTAGGTTCTAATTATTAGTTTTAAGTTTAAATAATTAAATAATATAAGTCTGGTTACAAAAAAAAACTATTATAGAATATTACACAATACAAATTGATACCTACCTACTTCTAGGACACTGACTTCTTGTCTGTGAGAAAGAGTGGGCCGTCATCTACCACGCGGGCCCTGTGCCTGTTGGCAGATGTCACATATCTTCGAATTTTTAGTTCTTGAACATACTTTACTCACGATCATACGTAGGAAATAACAGTAGATAGAGTTGATTACGGTAAACCTGAAAAAATCTACCAACTAGATAAAGTAGCCAATCCACCTAAAGAAACATGTGATCTATTTATAAGTACCAGAAATACCCACATGCCTTCATGAGGTTATAAATAAAAAGTTTATTTGATTTCGAACTCTTTACGCAACGAACTCTTTTTGTATTCCCATTCAGCGCAAGGTTGAAGATCCTATGGAACTGCTAACTAGAACTTGACCTGGTTGGAATTGGATGGTTTTATGTATGAGTGTTCGAAGAAAACTAAAACTACGTTTTGTTTGGTAACATTGGTATGGTTTAGCAGTTGTGTAGGCAATATCGGGGAAAGATTATCATAAGGGATTACTTCAAGGTACTTCTTTGGACAAGCTATGCTTCCACATTTATTGTGCGAACCGCCAGTCTGTGAAATTCACTGCCGGCTTCTCTGTTCCCTGATCATTATAATCTGAATCTATTTAAGGTTCGAGTGAACCGGTTTCTTCTACGCAAGCGAGCTCTTCCCTAGGCCACATCATCGCTTCACACCAGGCGAGTTGCGGCCAAACGCAGGCCTATTTAGTATAAAAACAGAAGCTCATAATACTATATTAAATCACTGCAACACCTGAAAGTCAGAATCAACAGTGGCGCCCATACTAAAGAGGCGAGGCAATGAAGTTCGTAGAGTTAGGGTAGCCTCGGATCCTGCAATGAAATTAATCAGAAATGAGCGGCGGAGGGCTACTAAATGACGTAATTTCTACTTCAAAACTCTGCTAAAAAAATCTGGTAAAAACTGCAAGAAGAAGGAGACCTGGTCTCGCCCTGGGTTGATTGTGAGGTTTGAAAGCAGTCGGCAAGTAAAGTGTATACCTTCATTATAACATGACTCCAGTGTAACTATCTGATCAAAGTAAAGAATGGTCGTTTTAAAGAGCCCTGCTTAAGGTGCTTGCTATAGCGAATTTACAAGCATTATAAAAATATTAATTGAACAGAATCTATAGCTTACACTCTAGCTATCCTACGTGTCTGCGTAAAAGAAATGTTAGAATCAGAACACACGATTACATAGTCTCATACTAGACCACCCACTTAATCTTCACTAAAAGCAGCAACGATATAGAAGTATTTGGACAGCAGAGCCAAAACAAAAAAATAAAAAAACTTCGTTCGACGCATGCATAATTGTATCCAATTGTAACATAAACACTGGAGAGTAATTTATTAGTACATAAAACTGTGATGAAACTACCCAAGGTGCCAGAACTGCTATCCAGATATTTATATTATAAATGTTTATTTGATTTTTCATACGTTTCCTGTTTTACGCTGAACTACGTTGGATTAGTGTGTTCTTTATAACTCAGATGATGGTCTTACGAAGTACGAGCTGTACACTCAAGCGACACGAGACTTGCGACTTGCGATAGCGACTGTGGAGAAAACAAAAGTGACGCAAATTCTAGAGCGACGGTGTTCACGCGAAGGAAACAAAAAATGCGTGCGTGTGTCGCTTAAAGGCCGGATTCCACCGAAGCGGAGACGAGACGAGGGTAGAGGAGTCCACACCTTCCGCCTGACGCAGGTCCTCACCGGACACGGTTGTTTCGGGAGGTTCCTGCACCGAATCAGGCGGGAGGAGACGCCCGGGTGTTTCCACTGCGAGGATCGACCGGAGGACCCGGTGGAGCATACAGTGGAGGTCTGCCCCGCTTGGGCGGAGCAACGCCGTGTCCTCATAGCGGCGATCGGCGGCGGCGACCTCTCGCGTCCGGCCCTGGTTCGAGGCATGGTCCGGAGCGAGACGGAATGGGAAGCCGTCACCTCCTTTTGCGAAGCAGTCATGCTAGCAAAGGAGGAGGCGGAACGTGAGAGAGAGCGTTCCTCCTCACGTCCCAGCCGCCGCGCGAGACGCACCGGGCGTCGGGGGCCACCACGTGGCCCCCGACGCACAGCTTCGATGGATACACCCAAGCTCCTAAGCATCTACTCTCCTATCCGTTTCGCACATCTCCGCTTTAGTGACCCGGCGGCAAGTCGTGTCGCAAGTCGCATCACAGGTAGCGTCAGAATTGGCTGGCGTGGTAAGACGTGTCGCACCGGAAGTCGCGAGGTGAGTCACCCTTCTCGTGGCCCTCAACGTGTTTCTTTACTGCTTAGACTACTATTCTTACAATTAAATTGAGTTGATTTTTAAAAATATAGTAAAGGTGCCTGCTTGGTGATGTGTTTACGATCGATGGAACTCGGTGATTGAACGAACGAAATTATGTGTGTTTACATGAACCGCTGAAAAACTGATGAAGATTTAGATCAAACTGTCGGCGTTGTAATTTTGAGGTGTTGTGAGTATTTCTGGAAAATAAATAAGCAAGAAGAGTGCGAGGATATGGTACGGTAGACCAATAATAGATAAAGAACGACGATCTTCACAAGGTGGCAGAAAATAGATGGATGACACTGAGGGTCAAGCTTGAGCTTTGGAGAGGTCCATGTAAAAGTTGACGTCATAACAAATTAAGGGAAAGATTCACAGATCTAAGATATGCGGATACTAACACTTTAGTTGCGTCGAGTGAAGAAGAGATGGCTGTTCTGCTGAAGCGTATAGAAGCAGAGAGCGCTAAACTTGGTTTGAAAGTCAACCATGCCACAACAAAAGTAATGGTGGTAAAAGTGCTCATCTTTTTCCAAGCTTAAATATAGCCGGGTATGACAAACTCAGTGAGTTCTAGTATCTTGTGTATTTGATCACGCGTGAGCATGGGCTTTTAAGAAATCCACCGTTATACTGGTATGGCGAAAACTGCAATGACTGAATAGTACTGATGACTGACTTGGTCTGGCAAATCAGAAACACGCTGGGATACTTGGTGGAAGGGTATATCGTGACACAAATTTAACCATGGAATTAGTACTTACATGCTTGTAGCGCTGGAGCGATTATGTTCTGAAACCATGCTAAAAGTTAACGTTTGTTGTACGTGTCATAAAATACCAACCCTTATTTTTTATTCTCGTAGAAAAATGGCGGCACGAGCTGGAAAAGACTAACAACCAGTCGTCCACATTGGCCCTGTATCGAAACAACTGGAAGTCAAGAGTATCAGTACCCTAGTTTTTAAAAAGAAATACAATCCGGAGGATTTTGAGGGAAATTCATGATCCAACGCAGTGTTTGAAAACGTGAAGCGCAATTATTTCGTAGATTTGAAATAACAACGTAGCAAGATGGACTTTGAAAAGCCAACCTTGATACTTAGGAAGGTCCGTTCACCTCCAGGGCACAACAAGTTCCCGGGCCCCTAAAGCAATTCTATTGTCGACTTTAATGTCCGAAACACGGCCAGTGGTAACCATTATATCCTTGACAAAGGACTAGTTTAGTTAAACTTAACTGTTTCTGGAGTAGTTTAGTGTTTAACTGGTTTGTGAGCTTTTGTTGTAATGCGGTGTGGCTTTGGAAAATTGATGAGAATTGGTTATTCTGTTTTGTTCAATTGAAGTGGAGCAGAGGTCTTGTATCATGTTTTATATCTTGAAAAGAGTAATTACTTACCTCAAAAGGTGATAAGATTTGTTTCTTTCAAGTAATCCGTTTCTTTAAACTAGAAGAAAATCGAACTCATAAAAGGTCCGTTTAATTCTAAAAATGACATCAGTGCGAAAATAGTTTTGTCAGTAGTAAACAGAGCAGTTTGTATATTGTCAAACAATTTTTGCGTAGAGTTACTTAGTTTGATGTGCAAAATGCTTGGTTGGTGGCTTCGTGCAGGGTCCGTTTACACCTTGTATAGTGAGATACATTTATTCAGAGGTAAATTAACTTTGATAGGATAGATAAAGATAGTTTTAATTCCGGTCTGTGAATGGCCTCAATAGTGCTATTTTCTGTATCTTATTACAGCTACTATCTACAAACAATCTCCAACGAGAGTAAGGCCACACGTAGTATGACTAACGTAAAACGTATGTGCAATGAAAAGACTATAAAACTCGCTACTATGATGTTCAGACGTCCAATTGATGCTGATTATACAGAATTTACATTCAATGATTAGCCATGACGTCACAGAATTATATTGTTTTTGGATTTGGAAATTTTACGACTCGACTGCGAGGAAATATTATTTTTATATTGTTCGTAGTAAGTCTTGGTTGATTTGTTTAAACGGATTGCTACGTCATCATAATCATATGAAAGAAGTTCATTGCCAGAAAAAAGTGCTCGTATTAAAATACTGGCGTATGTTCGCAACTTCGCCCGCGTGGAGTGCAATAATTGTCCCACAGAATCGTACTACCGAGATAAAAAGTATTCTATGCGCTTTGATTATATAATGTCTAGATAGAGCGTCGCCCTACAATCGTATCAAAGAAAACGAGTCAACATTTTCAAGTATGTGTGCGTGCAGGCGTCGTTTTACACTATGCGTCTATGTCTTTGTGGGCGTAAATAATGATACCAGCTACTACAATTCTCTCATAAATCACATTTAAAAATAGACTTATTAAATAAGATAAGTTTTAGGCGTATGACACGATCTGCACTGATTGGCGGGCAAGCACTTGTGAACCAATAGTTGGTTGACACTTTTTGAAACGTTTGCGCGCACTTGACGCTCCATCTAGACATTATATAATCAAAGTCTATGCGTTAATCCGGGCTATAAACTATATGTGTGCCAAATTTCGTCCAAATCTGTTTTGCAGTTTTTGCGTGAGAGTAACAAATATTTATCCATCTACCCACATAAACTTTCACGTTTATAAAATAAGTAAGTAAGATAAGATGGCCCAGGACTAGACTGATCCTACCTTACGCTTGCCGATTCAAAGTCTCCACTCGAGAACACATCCACCTCTTCTGGCTAACGGTCAATTGTTACCATTGATTGCAAAATTGCAATTGCAAGGAAATTCGACATGAAAGTGGTATAACTTACTCATAACTCTTGGTACTTGGACTTTATAGTACATGTTTAGTACCGGAAGAAGCACGTTTAGTCGTTATATGAACATTACGTACAAAGATTTGGATTCTGCACAACATTAACAGGATGTTTGCCTTTTAGTTACGAGTTTCATAGTAATCCATCTGATTTGGTGAACTGAAATAACTTTGTATGTTTCATTGCAATATTGGCGCCTTGGTAGTCTAGCGTAGATCTACCAGCCACAGCAGTAGCAGTTCAATGTTGGACATGGAACCTCTCCCAAGATGCGCCACAAATAGAATTACCATCGGTCCAGATTTATACGGACATGTCATCAAAAAGATTTAAGGTAAAATGACCAGTTTTTTGTCAGGACTTTTCAAATTTCAAAAAGGTAACCCTAATCAAAACCTTTGGTTTCGGTATGTGCATCAAAACCCAGAGAATTCAAGGTCTGCAATTAAGAGCGTGTACGCCATACGGCATTTCATACAAGTTATTAAGTCCTTATTTTTCGAAACGATTTTTGAAATGTCTTATTTAAAAAAAGATAATTGGAAATTTCTGTTTCTATGGAAAATTTAAAATCGGGTCTAATTTAACTGTAACACAAATTTGCGTTACAAATTTGCGAAATATTTTAAACTAACTTTTTATAACCTTGTATCCTGCTTATGGGTATGAAGTTTCATAAAAATCGGTTCAGCCATATCGAAAAATAAGGACTTGTAAATTTATATGAAATGCCGTACGGCGTTCTCTTAAAGACTGACGTAGTTTGGCGACCATCAGTTCTTTGGCAGTCGTGGTCCACTGCTACAAACCAGCTTGAAACCCACGAACCGTAAATTTTTGATCAAGCACTGCCAATCATAATCTTGACTCGACATAATATGCATTCATATCTTTATAACTAAGTGAAGTTTCTTTGTCACTATTCCAGAGTTGATCCCATGATAAAAGTTCACATTCATCGATGATTTCACCCCATAAAAGATTGCCAATTAATTGAATGTCAACCTGGCATTTATGTAGCAATTTGACTTATACTATCGTTAGTCGTAGTCATTTAAATTGTAAATGAATTAATCATTGCAACAATATCTAAAAATCATCATCATCTGAATAGCCTTTTCCCAAGTATGTTGTGATCGGCTTCCAGTCTAACCGGATGCAGCTGATTACCAGAATTTTACATGGAGCGACTGCCTTTCTGACCTGAACCCAGTTGGTACTGGGTAACACGATAGGTACCCCTTGGTAAGACACAATACCTAAACGATACTGCAATAAATATCTTAGCGATTACAATCACAGCTCTAATTCCAAGAGGTAGACATTCCATCGCTGCGATGAGTGCCAGATTATTATGCCATCCAAATATAATAAATATAGACTGCATCGGAATTTAGAACATGATGGCTTCTCGTTCACACTTTATTTGATGATTACGTATCTCAATTTACAAGACGGCAAGGGAAACTCAAAAAGTCTAGAGGGACCTTATTGTTGGTGATGTTCTTCAGAAAGGTCAGGTGCGGACTTGAAACCGGCGTGCGTGTATGACCGGATGTATGAACGTGGTCGAAAACAAAAGGAGGATCGTAGCAGGTGAATTTCTACAGTTTCTGTCTGCTGGGAAAAAGGTGTGAGTTTATGCATGTATGTTTCTACATCTAAGTCCTTCAATCAATAGCAGTTCGTGGATTGGTTTGACACTGTCACAGAAAAAGTGTGAACCAAGCCAGTTAAAATTTTCTTTTCTTGAAAACCCTTCTTGAGGAAGCAAAACACACACACACATCTTCACATTTCTTCTATCCCGACATATAGCAGAATATTCTTTTCATTCAAGGTTATTTGACCTCGTTCTTTTTAATTTTTATTCTCATCAATTATACCTAGTCCCACAAAATAATCTATATTAAATATTATAAAGATGAGGAGTTTGTTAGTTTGGTTGAACGCACTAATCTTAGAAACTACTGGTTCGAGTTGAAAAAATATTTTAGTGTTGGATAGCCCATTTATCGAGGAAGGCTATAGGCTATAAAGCATCACGCTGTGACCAATAGGAGCGGAGCTTTAATCAAAAATATTATGCAGACGAAGTTACGCTGCGCCGATCCGCTAGTATATGATATAAAGGGTGTTGTCACAAAAAAAATTGTAACATGCCTAGCCTTCTAGTTTCGTCAATATGTTTTCTCCCAGCTGAATTTTTGATGGAAACTCTTCCAGGTTCCGAGTCCACAACTAAAATATTTATCTAGCTTACGTAACTAGATCGATACAGACAGACAGCAACACATATATCGATGTAACGGGTGAGAAAGTACAAAGAAAGATTATAGGCTCAGAAAGAATACTCCGCACAAAGATTGGTTTATTGTTATTTTTCTTCAAATTTTCCACAAAAAAATCGGTAGTTTAGTTTGTAGATAAGAGGACCTAGCATAATGTCAATCATCATTGGCATACAATTAGCTTTTGGTGGCATATAGATGATGGTGGTGATCTTTCTTTCTTTATCGTGTGGTTAGTGCCTAACCTGGTGTCAGAGTTTTTATGCCGCCCATGGGCCTCTGACTTGGCTTTTACATACCGACGAGAAATATCTCTCAGGTATGCTGGTTTCCTCACGATGTTTTCCTTCACCGAAGCAAGTGATAATTATTCAATACGCACATGATTCCGAAAAATCAGAGGTGCGTGTCCTGGGTTTGAACTCGAGACCTATGACTTGGCAGTCCAACGGTCACACCACTAGGCTATCACTGTGCTATGTGTGTATGATGGCGATGTCAATCCCATACATTTTTGATCTTTTCGTTATTGGTTGCGTTATCGCTGGCAGTAAAATCACTTTGTTTCCATAGACTTCGTCAAGGAATACCCAAAAGGAAATAGCTAATTAGCTATGTTTGGTATGGTGCACCACATTATACGTAAGACCGATATCTGTGAGCTAGGAAAGTCTTGGCCACGCTGACAACGGACTTCAACCCATGTGACTGGGGCAGAGAGCGAACATTAACTACGTGGACCGACGACTTTGTAAAAATACTAGCTGACCCGCGCAACTTCGTCTGCGTTACATTTTTTATTAATGCTCCGCTTCCATTGATCGCAGCGTGATGTTTTATAGCCTATAGCCTTCCTCGATAAATGGGCTATCTAACACTAAAAGAATTTTTCAATTCGAACCAGCAGTTCCTGAGATTAGCGCGTTCAACCAAACAAACTCTCCAGCTTTATAATATTAGTATATATTTGTCATTGGATGCAAGCGATTCTGAACTGCGTGTGGTGAAAATCTATGGCATTGCTAACTGTGTAAACTTTTTAGTTGCCCGTAAAACTAACTACCTCGAATATCGTTGCCTATCTGTCCTTCTAGCAACACCTTCTTTTCTGCCTGTCGCACTAAACCAACTGCACCCTTCATGAATTGAATGTGGAAACGACAGAGCTGTTCAGGTCAGGATAAGGCCTGAGTTATCGATTCGAGAATAAGAACAAGCTTTTTATTCATCTTAACAAGGCATAGGCATATTTAATTGAAATATTGAGAAATATCCTACTTTATTTAGTTCCTACCCAATCTAATATTTGTGTTTATTTGGTTACCTACCTAATTTAATCTTTGTGTTTATTTGGTTACCTACCTAATTTAATCTTTGTGTTTATTTGGTTACCTACCTAATTTAATGTTTGTGTTTATTTGTTAATCTACCTAATATTGTGTTTTTATTTGGTTACCAAGGTACCTAATTTAATATTTGTATTTATTTGGTTACCTACTTAATTTAATGTTGGTGTTTATTAATATTTGCATGCTATTTCTATGGCGAAATATGTCACTGCACTACATGTTATATTTACCATCTTTTGCACCACATTTAAAGCAAATAAATAATTTTGTCTTTGAAAAAAAAAAATGATTTTGGCCCTTCTGCCATTTCCCCTCTCACGTGCCCGTTGTCTAGGGCTGACACTAGGGCTATTTGTGGCCCAACCTTGACACGCAGTTGCGACACGAAACGAAACTCGTTACTTTTTACTAGGGCATCCATATCGAAACGTTACATTAGTCGCATAGGCTTGCGTTTGAATATTAAATACTGTGCGCTGTTTAGTAAAATCTAAATCCGTAATGACCAGTTGATTTTTTGTTTAAAAAGTTGCCCCAAACTAGCAATGTGTGTATCGTAGGTGCATTTACAAATATTTAAACTCACATACACAAAGGGCCACACCCGGAACAGTTACGTGTAGATCATAGAAATATTTGTTCCGTGCGGGGATCGAACCAGCGACACGCAGCGCAGCATCCAATCGCTTAGCCAGTGCACCAATCGTGCCTTCAAAAGTTGAATCTCACCTTCTTGTGACTTGGGAAGAACAGGTTTTTTTTCATTCTCCCTTGTCACTCAATCATCCGCTCCTTATGCTTTTTTATCATCACTAATAAAATAATCGACCATTCCCTCTTATCTCCGCCAGTAATGAGCCAAAAATGTTGAAAAATAAATCAGGAAATATTTAATCACTTATAGATTACAGGAAAACCTTCAAGAAGTATACGATTTCTAAATATCATACAGTAGTAGTTTTCTAAATGTCATATAGTTTGTGGGTACAAACTTACATTATTGGCAGTTAGAATAATATTTTTTTATAATAATAATTATTTATTTATATACGTGGCAACACCAACGTCAACAGTACGTGTTTAATTCTGACATAACAATTTTATCAATTTAAATAAACAAAATTAAATCTCAAGCCATTCGGAACTTCACATAATATCGAAATCGAAACAGTCCATCAAGAAAACATCCAGAAAACCACAAAATGCTATATTATATTTATTTTATCATCAAAACATTCGAACGAATTGGCTTTGACAGTTAATGTCATGTCATGAAAACTACAAATAAAATAAAATCACTATGAATTAAAGACAATGTTGACGAGGGCAGCAGCACGTCGCGCACGCCTACCGCCTCCGGACCCGACGCTCAGCTCCGCCTCGCCGCCGCCGGAACCCAGCCTCATCGTGAATGCTGTGACACCGGCCGTGGCAGTTGCGTCGAGCTCGAGCGACGAGTACTTCTCTCCGCCCACGACGCCACCACCTGCTCGTCGACGGGGAGGACGCCGGCCGCCGGACGGTTTAGGATCTCGAGGCCTACCGGCCTCTGATAGGGTCCCAGCTCCCGGCGGAAGTGTGCAGCGCATGCGATGGACGCAGACCATCAATGAAAACGTCATGCGCTCATACTATGGGGCTACAGAGGGAGGAAACAACCTGACCGCTTACCGTGTTCGGATGCTCTCTCTGTTTCAGGTGCTTGAGCCAGCTGTCAACGTTTCGGCGCAACGACTGTCGGATCAGGTGCGAGTCATCCAGCGTAATCGTATGTTGGATGACACCGTACTTGATCGCCTGCGGACTGAAATGCAGAGTAGCCATGTCATTACCCCGTCGGTGCAGGCTGTGGTACCACCACAGTCTACCACAATACCGGATCGCGCTGACGGCTTGAGTGATGACATGGCTATTAATGTAAGTACCCAGTGCAGTGAGGAAATGAGGAGTGCTTTGGAGGGTGCGATTCGAGAATATCGGTTCATGTCGCCCGAACTTAGACCGCGCATACCGCGTTTGCCCATGCATAACAAAAATAGGGCGCTGGTGGCTGTTCTGGATTCGCAGTTGTCAAACTATTTTGATAACTGCGAAGACCTCACTGATGCTCACTCAATCCTGTATTGTGCGGCTGTAGCGGCATGTCGTGTAGCTCATGTCAAATTTTTTGATGACAGAGCTACACGACCTAAGCCAGCCGTACCAGCATGGCAGTACAGGATTGAGCGACGTATTGGTGGGGCCAGAGCACTCATTGGCAAACTAATCTGCTTCAGGGAGGGCAATACGCGCCCTAGAGTGATGCGCTTTGTGAGGCGGGCGTTCTCGGGGACTGATATTAGTCCTCGAGATTACATCTCCCGTGTCACAGAGCGCATTGACTTTCTGAAGCAGAAAGTGTATGCATGGGCAAGCCGTATTCGTAGGTATAAGCGGCGGGTGGAACGATACACTCAGAATCGCACATTCCAAAGAGATGAAAGGTGGGTTTATAGGGCTTGGGAGCGACCGGACTAAGGTGTGACTGACACGCGCCTGCCGGATGATGACGTCATGACTTCGTTCTGGCGCAGCATCTGGTCGGTGCCTGTCAGCCACACCGAGGGTGAATGGACTCGGGAGGTCGAGCATGCGTGCGATCCAGTACCAGAAATGGGGGCAATCTCTATCAGCCCCCAAGACGTAGCTCGTGCAGTCCGTCCGTTACCAAACTGGAAATCCCCAGGACCGGACGGGCTGCACAACTTTTGGATCAAATGGTTCCAAAGATCGCACGCTCGCCTGGCTTCCCTGTTTCAATCAGCCTTAGAGTCAGGGTCGCTGCCCGAGTTCCTGACAACAGGTATAACCCACCTGCTCCATAAATCGGGTAGTACTGCGGAACCCAAAAATTATAGACCGATTACCTGTCTACCAACAGTCTATAAAGTTCTTACATCCATTTTGAGAGCTAAAATTAGCAATCACATTGACGACAATTCTATCATGTCCGCTTCTCAAAATGGATGTAGGAATGGGTCCCGCGGTACTAAGGAGCTGCTCCTCATTGATATGGCCATAAGTCAACAAGTTCGCCGTTCCCGGAGAGATCTGTCGACATGTTGGATAGACTATAAGAAGGCCTATGACTCGGTGCCACATACATGGCTCATGAGGGTGCTAGAGTTGTATAAAGTTGATGCAACTCTGCGCTCCTTCCTGATGTCGTGTATGGGGCAATGGAGGACAGTCCTTCGCTATCCAGGATGTCGGCAAATCCAGAGGAATAGCGAGCCGATAAGGATAGAGCGAGGTATATTTCAGGGCGATAGTTTGAGTCCACTTTGGTTCTGCTTAGCCTTGAATCCTCTTAGCACGCTGCTGGAGGATTCAGGTCTAGGCTATCGGTTGAGGAGAGGTGGTCAGATTATATCTCACCTCCTTTACATGGACGACCTGAAACTCTTTGCCCCCAACGATTTGCAACTGATGGAGCTACTGAAGGTAACTGAAACTTTCAGTAGCGCCATCAGGATGGAATTTGGTGTGGACAAATGTGCGGTCATGCATGTAAAGCGAGGGGAGATTGTGGAATCTGTGGGAACCCAACTCTCGGATTCCATAAATCTTAGATCCCTTTCAGCAACCGAAACCTACAAGTATTTGGGTATGTCGGAAGCACTGGGCATCAATGTAGCTGACATGAAGCAATCGTTGAAGGAACGCTTCTTTGGCCGCCTGAGAAAAGTATTTAATAGTCTTTTATCAGGCGGGAACAAGGTGCGTGCCTTCAACGGTTGGGTCATGCCGGTTTTGATGTACTCTTTCGGCATACTCAAATGGACACAAACAGAACTAGACGCCCTGGATAGGAAGGTCCGTACATTGTTGACGGCATATCGAATGCATCACCCACGATCTTCGGTTATGAGACTGTATATCCCGCGGAGGTGCGGAGGTCGAGGCTTTTTAAACGCTAAGACTCTCCACAATCGCGAGATATGCAGTCTCAGGGATTTTTTCCTAGAAACCGACTTTGGGATGCATCGGGATGTGGTCGCGGTGGACAAGGGCCTCACCCCGCTCTCCTTGGCTAAAGAGAACTGGCGCAAACCTGTAGTACTTGACACTAACGACCGCAGGGAGGTATGGCAGAGTAAGGAGCTCCACGGACGCTTTTTCCAGGCCCTTCATGGGCCCGATGTAGACCTATCAGCGTCCGTAGCCTGGCTACGTTCCGGCGATCTCTTCGGAGAAACCGAAGGTTTTGTCTGTGCAATTATGGATGAAGTTATGATGACGAATAACTACCGGAGATTTATTGTGAAGGACGGCACGGTTGACATATGTCGGGCATGCCACCGTCCGGACGAATCAATTCGTCACATTATCTCCGGGTGTTCTCGTCTAGCTAACGGTGAGTACTTGCATAGACACAACCTTGTAGCCAGGATTATCCATCAGCAACTTGCTCTAAAATACAACCTTGTGGAATCGGAAGTGCCGTACTATAGGTATGCGCCCGACCCAGTTCTCGAAAATGGCAATATCACATTGTACTGGGATCAATCCATCATCACTGACAGGACTATTGTGGCTAACAAGCCTGACATAGTGGTGGTGGATCGATCAGAGCGGCGCGCAATGATTGTTGACATAACGGTCCCGCATGACGGGAACCTCGTGAAAGCCGAGAAAGATAAACAAATCAAGTATCTTGACTTGGCTCGCGAGGTTGTCGACATGTGGGAAGTGGACACGGCGATCATTGTGCCGATAGTCGTTTCAGCGCATGGCTTAATTGCCAAGAGCCTCGACCAATACCTGAGGAGGCTCTCGTTAGGCGGCTGGATCAAGGGCTTGATTCAGAAAGCGGTACTCCTGGACACGGCTCGTATTCTTAGGAGGTTCCTCTCTCTGGAGCCCTGACCGTCGGTAGCTTGGACCCTGTTCCCGATACCGGTGGGCTACTATTTTTTTATATTTTTAAATGTTTTTTTTTTTTTATAGGAATATTTAAAAATGTAAATAAGTAAGTAAGAAAAATAAATAAAGGAAATAATAATTTATTTATTTTTCTCGCCACAATACATATTGAGTACATATTTTTAGGGAACAGTTGGATACAGTAAGTATATTGCGGGAGACTGGTGCCTAAACTAGGCTTGGGGCTGTATTTCAGGACACCAGGTCTCCACCCTTTAGGTTACATAATATTCTAAATCAGACAGTGGTCGCGAGTCAGTTAACAATTATTAAAATGATTCTAAATCTAAATATTGTTAGTATGGTTAATATTGTGTGGAGATGAAGGAAAGTGTAGAGTGTGGTTTTGTGTAGTGAGTGAGGATGTAGAAGTTTCTGTTGCCTGGACATATTAATAAATAATATTGATGTGAAAAGTATTACCTAGTAAATTTAACAACTAATTTATTTAAATCTTGAATGAATGCACGGAACATAATGTTTCTCACCTAAAATGCATGGAACATAATGTTTTTCACCTAAAACGTTAAAGGACATCACCCAGATTGGGCTAATTTCTAAAGTGCCGCCGGCCAACAAAAATAAACTTACTATTTGGATAGAGCATAACATAATAAGCATTTTTTATTACTACACCTAAGTCGTCTATCCACCGAGAAATTATTCAACCAAAAAAATAGCCTTTTCTGGGTGATCTCAGATATTTTGTGGTTGAATGACTTCTCGGTGGATAGACTTACGACTTTTGAAATACGCCCAAAAATGTATGGAGTGTGGGTGATCTCCTTTGTTCTGGGGATAAATTAATTATTGAATTATTCATAGCGACTACGGACCCCTCACTGTGCGTGTTCCGACACGCACGTGGTCTTTTTAGTAACCCTTCGCTACCTCTCCATTCATTAAAAGTAATAGCATGAACAGTTGAAATTTTCAACCGAAATATCCTCAAAGACACAAAGAAAACAAACACTAGTGCGCCACTGACATATTCCTCTAATTTTTTATGTACACAAAGAGAACAAGATTGTATTGTCTAACTGCTCCTCGTTTTGACAGCTGAGATATTTCCAACAAAAAAAATGAACATTGCAGATTAAAACTGTCTAATGTTGTAAACAACGTAAAATGATGTAGACTTTTCCATACACTACATTATTTTGCTTATTCTCTCATCATAACATCACTATTGTAAGGGTGGGTTAAGCAGAGGTGTACCTAATAGTACACCCACATTTCGCCAGTTGTATTTAAATCCCATGTAATAGAGGGCGAGCTAATGCCATCAACCGGACACAAATCCAGACTCCGTGGCTGCTTCTAAGAAATTCGTGATGGAAAAACCCAATAACAATTTGCCCGACCCGGGAATCGAACCCAGGACCTCATGCTCAGCAGTCGCGCTTGCAACCACTAGACTAACCAGACAGTCAACTTAAGGCAGTCAGTCTCGAAGCAGTGCTTTTTCTCTCTACGTCAGATAAAGATTTTGTAAACCTTAATTCTCATATCTCTGAAAGCCCATTCATTCATGTTAAATCTCGTGTTGATGATTTTAATGTGTTGTTTGTTATTTCGCTTTACGTATTAATGTTGTAAGTTTTTCCAGCAGATTCAACTGACTAAATTGCTATAAAACGCATGAAAAGTTCTATGAAAAAAAAGGTAAACATTGGTATCAACAATTTCATCTTCCATTGTAGACCTGGTTGTTTTAGTTATTATTATATCATTTAAAATCAAAAAGAATCACTTGTATATATTTAACTAGCTATTTTCAGAAATAATTAGATCAGACAAGCCAAAAGCGTCTTTAGTTAAACCAAGTTTCTTAAAAGATGATTAAGAGGACAATGACTCTTGTCCTATCTGTTCTGCAGGGTTTATTCACCTGAGTTGACCTATAAAACTTATTTGTTTACGTTAATAGTCGGTTTGTATCCACGTTGGTTTCTGAGTAAACCATAGTCGTGTCTGTTTATCATCCTGACTAAGGTGAAAAAGTTGATGGGAGAATTGATGATATTTTGATGTGTGGATCAAAGCAAAGAATAGCTGGGTCAAATAAAGTCATTCTGCCCCAAAGATGATGAAGATGTAACTCCAAACTCGTTAAGTGGAGCTACCCAGGACGAAATGGAAAAATGTCCTATCCAGCTATCTAACATGCATCATTCTTCTGCCCTTATAAAAAACTATTTGGGATCGGCGCGGCATGTCTTCTTCTTCCATACTTCTCTATTACTCGTCATCTCATCTGACACTTCCTTTCTTGCCATATCATTCTTCACACAGTTCATCCATCGTTTCTTTGATCGTCCTCTACTCATGTACCCATCCAAATTCATACTAAAATCTTTCCTCACGAATTTCAATTACCTATCCAGCCATCTATGTCCTAAACATGCAGTCACCGATCACGACATGGAAGAGGCGAAGTTTTGGACCTACAAAATTGGAAATAATGTCGAGCAAGCAATACAGAAAAGTAAAATCAAAAGCTCTTTTTAATTAAGACTTTTATACATGTGTCTGTCCAACCTAAACCCTCTACCAGCACAAGTTAAGACTTTGTCCGCCTTCCTGTCTGGGACTCGGACAGCTCATTAAATCGTGGGTCCCGGCTTTCATTTGGAGATCTTTGACGGGCGTTACAGGTAGTCAGTGGCCGGAAAGTCTGACAACCAGTCTTACCAAGGGGTATCGTATTACCTCAGTACTAACTGTGTTGTGGAGGTCAGATAGGCAGTCGCTCCATGTCAAATACTGGTACTATATACGAGTATACTGTGTACTATACTATACTAACATAGTTGGTTAAAGGCTAGGCTGTTGACGATGATGGTTGCAGAATTAGGCTGTACCTAATAATGGCAAAATTTTCTAATCCCATTAAGTAATTGTAGCTACATATACCGTAGAGGACGATTTCGGGTTAGCAACATGGTTCTCTATGCGTTAAGAACGGTTCTGTTATTTTAAGCTCTTCGTAACAGTTTTAATTAGTTTTTGGCATAGTCTGTTAAACTCATTAAAGATTACAATGTTATACGTATGTTGTTTGTCTTTAGTATTAATTATGGTATGTTATATCATAGATAGACTAAACATGAATTCCGTCGTTAGGGCATAGGCAGAACATTAATTATTTTTCTACGGTGTTTCGGTGAATGCGGTATTCTATTCCATAATATACAGGAAATAATAGATACGTCCATTTATAGTACGCGTTTCGGGCGAATATAGACTTATTACCCTTACAAATAAATTTCCACTTTGCAATAACCCGGAGGACCTAGACTAATTCATATTCTATCAGTGATTACGATATAGTGGAAAAACCAAAAATGTCCTAAATACATAAGCTACCGAAAAGTGAAAATACTAAACGCTTTGAAAGTGATTGTCACTCATCTCGGCCCAATATCGGTTTAATCACTTTTGCCAGAATAATTGTAGATTCGAAAAGATCACCTGTTTTCGTAAACGTTTCGTACACATTGAAATTGCTTTTAGCAGAAATATAACGGATTTTACGATTATTCCTATTATTTATGGCTGGTTCTGTAAATGGCCCGAAAACTTAGCTATTAAACTTGCACTGAAAGGAGTCGTCTCGTAACGTTACATTTATGTCGAAATAATAGACGGGTAGGTAATAATGTAAGTTTATGGTCTAGCTTAAAATCTACAAAATGACACAGAAATAGCAGATTTTTAAAACACGTTTATTCACTCAAAATATTTGAACTTTTGTCTATTGGCCCTGCACTATGTAATAATTTGTTGTGTTACCTGTACCTGCGATTTCATTATTTCACTAACTGACCCGCGCAACTTCATGTGCGTACCATTTTTAACGGACTTCAAAAAAAAAAACATTTTTGCAAAAAAAACCGACTTCCAAAAAAAAAAACACTAAAAAAGTGGAAAATAACTTTACTTTCGGAAGTCGGTGACTATTGTTTGTTTCATTGACTTTTTTGCCACCGACTTCCGAAAGTAAAGTTATTTTCCACTCTTTTAGTGTTTTTTTTTTTGGAAGTCGGTTTTTTTTTGCAAAAATGTTTTTATTTTACCCTTTTTAGTTATCGTACCACACACAAATCCTTGTCAAGTATCAATTTCGCAATTTCTTTTACTTGGATGAAATTTTTTCCAGCTATTTTGATTTCAAAACCAAAATGCTGTACCGATTTTGATGAAATTTCTATGGGACCAATCGGGAAGTAGATCCATTCAGATAAAAGAAAAATTTTTTAAATCGGTTCATAAATGACGGAGATATGAGGTAACAAACACAAAAAAAAAAAAACATACAACCGAATTGAGAACCTCCTCCTTTTTTTGAAGTCGGTTAAAAAAGGAGGAAGTTCTCAATTCGGTTGTATTTTTTTTTTGTGTTTTTTACCTCATATCTTCGTCATTTATGAACCGATTTGAAAAATTCTTCTTTTATCTGAAAGGATATACTTTCCGATTGGTCCCATAGAAATTTCATCAAAATCAGTTTAGTAGTTTGGTTTTTAAATCAAAATAGCTGGAAAAAATATGTCATACAAGTAAAAGAACTTGCGAAATTGATACTTGACAAGATTTGTGTGTGATACGATAACTAAAAAAAGTGGAAAATAACTTTATTTTCAAATCGGTGGCAAAAAAAAGTCAATGAAATAAGCAATAGTCACCGATTTCCGAAAGTAAAGTTATTTTCCACTTTATTTAGTGTTTTATTTGGAAGTGCGTTATTTTTTTATTGAAGTTCCGCTCCTATTGGTCGCTATCGCTCTTATATAGCATAATTATTGCCTTCCTCGATAAATGGGCTGTCCAACACTAAAATATTTTTTCAATTCGAACCGTAATAGTTCCTGAGATTAGCGCTTTCAACCAAACAAACTCTTCAGCTTTAAAATATTAGTATAGATTAGCGCGATCTATGGTGCTTTGAAAAACCGTGTGCAATAAATAGGCTTTAGTGCACACGGTTAGTGCTATTGGCAATGCATGAGTTACGTCCAACAATGGACTGCTCTGATTGGACTGATTTCATTAATTAATACCTTAATTGAATACAACTGGCAGCGTCAATTCCCTTCACCTTGCCTCTATACAGTTAAACGTAAATAAACTCCGATTGTTGCTTATTAGGGTCGTCCATTACTGAGTTCTCAGTGGTAGTCCGCAGTCTAGATTTGTACCTGGTGGCTTGCAATAGGCTCGCCCCTATTTAAAGGGAATTAAACATATCTAACTAGCGCAATGTGGGTGAACTATAAATAATACTACAGCAACATAAATACAAAAAGTGATACAGCGCCATCTATGACATAAATGAAGAACTAGCATGAACATTCAAAATGGCGCATGAAATTAAAGTAATTCGCGATTTATGACAATACAAGGTGTTGCTTTGCATCCTCGTCAAATTCAAGGAGGTAACTAAGCTAATGATTCTCGACCCGAAACAATAATAAAATGGGTAGGTCATTTTTAATTTTTTTTCTTAATATCGCAAATCGATAAGTGTACACCACCCGTGTTAAAACGCGGCCCGTCTAATACTAGCCCTATAACCGCGCTTTTACACACACAAACAAACGCAGACGTTTATTCGACAAACGGGTGATTCTCCTCTTTTGACAAGGGCTTCATTCTGAAATAGTGTCAAATTAAAACAACTAAAAAAAGCAGCTTTCATTATTGATATGACCAGGTACCGTAATTTATATTGATTATTTACGTCTTCTATGACAATGTCCTGAATTTTGACGAGGTTGCAAAACTACACCTTGTATAGAAAAACCCAACAACTCTCGGGCAGAAGCCCACCAGACACAGCATCCATCTCGTCGGAGAAACCTTCCTTTATTATGAAGGATGAAATACTCAACAACTTGTTCTTCATACAAACCCCCACCCCCCCTATAAGAACATCTCTGTCTAACCCTTTGGGGTACAGGATACAAGCGTGATGTAATTTAAAATCATTTTTAATTTTGGAAAATGTTATATTTATGCTGTTGACTATCCCTACCTACGAGCCATATCTACTCATTACAATTCCGACCGAGTCAGACCAATTAACACAGTCAAAACAACCAAGGAATATGAAAGTGGAACAAAAGTCTACCATGACTTTCCTAATTAGGACTAATGTTATGCGAAGGACTCATTATGTAATTTTGACGGTCTGTCGGAACGTGGTGTTGATTTTAGAAATTAGGACGGTTCGCAAAATCTCGACTCAAACGGGTTGAGTAAGTTCAAACGGTTGGAGTTGTAATTTTATTAGGGTACTGTTCTGTTTTGCTTGAAAGGCCAAAGGGTGGTTTGAATTCGATTTTAAATTTCCTGCAGATTCTTGTAAAATATTGTGACAGACAAGTTCAAAATGATAATCGCTGTCATCTTGTTTTGAATTTTTAAAACGGTAGCTAATGTTAATGCGTTTTTTTTTTGATTATGCCTAACCTGACCAGAAAACCTAACCGGTAGCGGGTTGGGTTAGGAATTTGAAAAAATAAAATAAAAATTTAACCCGAAACATCATTCCTAACCTAAACCGAATTGCGATATACGGGGTGGAAGGGACACCGACGCGAAAACGGAAAAAATCGGCTGTTCCCTACAAATGTGCGACATCTTCACTGTCAAAATGTATGGAACAGCAGTTTTTTTTTAATAACTGACGAAGGATTTCAATGTGGGGGGGTTCAGAATGATGTACTGAGCATGTGGTTTCCGTTTTCGCTAACCCGCTGCCGGGTTAGGTTTTCAAGTCAGGTTAGGAATAATCCTTTTTTTTACATTTCTACCATCATTTAGGCTGATGGAATTTTAATGGCACTATGTTTCGGCTCGCTGCACTGGTTATAAATTATCAATAGTCAGAGACCTACCACATGTTTTTGCTGATTTAAGGAAATAATCTATACTAATATTATAAAGCTGAAGAGTTTGTTAGTTTGGTTGAACGCACTAATCTCAGGAACACTGGTTCGAATTGAAAAAATCTTTTAGTGTTGGATAGCCCATTCATCGAGGAAGGCTATAGGCTAAAAAACATCACGCTGAGCCAATAAGAGCGGAGCATTCATTAAAAATGTTACGCAGACGAAGTTGCGCAGATGAGCTAATAATATAAACATGACCGAACAAAAAGTAGTATGTAAGGGTTGGAGTTCAGGCGGCGTTTTTTAGTTTCTGCTTACCGCCATGGGAAAATGGCGTGAGTGAAGAGTGACTTTAAAATAACGTTTTTAATTTAAACAAAAACGAATCACAAAATTCTAGCGTTCGTATTCCACCTTTTACCGTTCTAAAGCAATGTTATAAAAGTTACGTTCGTAGCTATGAAACGGTTTCATTAGGTTACCAAACCCTTAGCGGAGCGGGGTTTATGGTTGAAAATTTAGGTTTTGGTATGTTTTATGTCTAATTGCCGTGAACCTAGTCTAGTACAAAAGTATTTGTTCTAATTGGACTAAAAATATCATAGCAATACGCCTGTATTTACTGATGAGTTAGGCACTGATGTATAAGAACAGTAAACCTATGTTAATTCAATACTATTGTGCAATGCAATAAAGGTCATTGCCATTTTTGGGGCATATGAACCACCATCTCGGGGCCACTGGGCACGCCACAATTTTTGCGATAAGTCCCCTCTTTGAGGAGTGGCTGGAGAGGCGCCACGGCGTCGTCACCTTCCGCCTGATGCAGGTCCTCACCGGTCACGGTTGTTTCGGGAGGTTCCTGTTTCGGATTAAGCGGGAGGAAACGCCCGGGTGTCACCATTGCGTGGATCGCCCGGAGGACACGGTGGAGCATACGGTGGAGGTCCGCCCAGCTTGGGCGGAGCACCGCCGTGTCCTCGTGCAGGCCATCGGCGGAGGCGATCTTTTGCGTCCGGCCCTGGACCAGACCATGGTACGGAGCGAGAGGGCATGGGAAGCCGTCACCTCCTTCTGTAAAGCAGTAATGCTCGCGAAGGAGGAGGCGGAACGCGTGAGGGAGAGGCAATCTCTGCGCCCTCACGCCCCTAGCCGCCGAGGAGACACCCCGGGCGTCGGGAATCACAAGCAGATTCCCGGCCACCGTAGGCGTGGGCTTGCGGACGGCGAGCAATGGGTAGCTTGCCGTCCGGTAAGGACCAGGCCCGGGTCGATGGCGCGTTGTGTTCCACGCGCGCCTCAAAGAGATGTCAGCACAAACTGACGGGGTCCATTAAGACCGATGCCTGCTAGGGTTGCGGATTTGTTCGAAAGAGTTACCGTGGCCCTTGGCACCTTGGCACAGGCAACTGAAGGAACACGGGCGGGTTTTATTCAGTAAGAGTCTGACACGCCCTCCCGCTCCACCCAGAGCGAGAGAGGTCATTTGATGATTTCCCACGCCAAAAAATAAAAAAGGGCCCACTGTCAAGGGGGTTAAACCAAAGTGACTTAGTCACCTCACCGCCCGAAACTTTGCAGAAAATCAAGATGACGATAGAGGGTCTATGACAGCTTCCACAAAAAGAACTCAAACTGATTTTAAAAAAAAGTTAGAGACAACCCATTAGCACTGCCCTGACTAAGTCAGGGACCGAATACAAGTCTCTATCCTCAATTTTGCTCAAATATTTTTCTTGCAGTGTGGTACTTTGCCAAGTACACATTTTTATGTCTCTTCTCTCCGTCTGATACTTCTTAACCAACCAGGCGTAGTCAGTTTATACTAACCTAATTAAATCACACTATTGTAGGCGGCAGCCGATTCAACATAAGCTCTTATAGAAATAAAATACTTCCTTAATTATATCTATTCACAGTTAGGACAATAGAAGTCATTGAGTTTAGAAGGTCAGGTGGGGGTATAAGAGGTAGCTATTAGTCAGTTAATGTGCATGTATCTGGCTATAGTACAGTATTCATTTAAAATGATAAATTGAATATCAGATAACAAAGAGAAGAGAATCCGAACAGATAGGGGCTTGTGGACGGCTCAGAGGCACGAGTGAGCGGTATAAAAGTTCTGGCTTACTATTTTTTTCTTTTTTATAATTTTAAGAATTCATTCATAAATCTATGGATGATACTGATTGTGCTCGTTGCAAACAATTTAGTTAAAATGCTAAAGGATATTATTGAATTTTCGATTCAAAAATCGACGTATCTAAGTTACGTTTACATCGCTCACTCGTGCTAGAGACTCAGATCTCAAGTGAGTATGCGGCGACTCCCCACAGAAGATGGCCCACCTTCCATCTTGCACCGCATTTCCTCACCTGCACACTCAGCGAGCTGAGTTCGCGTAATTGTATTTTAACTGGTTGCCATCGATACGCTACGAAGAACATGAAGAATATCAGATGAACGTGACGGAACTCCTCACAAGATATTTGTTTTCCGAGTTTAAGTTTTATGTGGGTAGATGATCCTACTGGTACCTTTTGACAGACAACATAAGCTCACTGATAAGATCTTGTAGGTTGTAGACATAACCTTAAAACCTAGCTACGTCTCACTTTAAAAAAGTAAATTAAACAGGAAGATAGCAATGATACAGATCTGAGTGACGCACGCGCAGAAACATTCGACACGCCACGTTTCAGTATGTTTACAAATGTAATTCAAACACCGCAAACTATTCAGTTTCGTACACTTTTAACATATACACACTAAACACGTAGAAAAAGAAACGTTTTGTGAAGAGTAACTGTATTAGAATAAATAGAATGAAGTATCTTTGGAAGATAGTTCTGCTTATTTCTTGTCAGCACGGAGTGGATAAGAATAGCTCAAACCTTGGTAAACAATTTTGGTAATCAATTTGGTAGCGAAGTTGATTTAATGATGCCTTGACGGATCTACCTACATTTAGGTATCACCCTTCAACTTTTGAAGACTTTCTGTTAGTCAAAATGTATACGAAGCCTATCACTGATCCAGGAGCAGTTCTAATGCTTCTTTTGAGGAGAGTTCATAATAGGGGTTAAAGTATGAAATTGCCGTTTTATAGTAATAGATCCTTTGAATTGACATTAAACCTTCATGGTGTGTAATATTCGATTGAAACTTTTTTTTTCTTTAAAAAATGTGCAACGTTCGATTTTCGAATTTCAATTGTTTTTATTTTTATTCAGCTTAGACGGAAAAGATGGATACTTCAAAAATCCGAGTTATTTCTGAATACGAGTTCCGACGCGGAACTAACGCGGCAGAAACGGCTCGCAATATCAATGCTGCGTTTGGATAGGAGACTGCTAATGAACGCACCGTGCGTTTTTGGTTTAAACGCTTTCGTAATGGTAACTTCGACTTGAAGAACAAACCACGTGGAAGACCGCCCACACAGGTGAATAACTTATTTATTTATTAAAATAACCAACTTGTATTTACAGTTATAAACCACGCAAACAAGTTATAGATCAGTAAACATTAAAAAAAATAAAAAATACTTTAAAAATTATATTTATAAGAACTAGATAAAAATATAGTAAATTAGATAACGCTGAATTGAAGGAGATGATGATAGCCGATCCGAGTCAAACTACCCAGGAATTAGCAGCATGGTTTAACATTACAAACGCTACGATATTGCATCAAATCAATTAGATAAAAAAATATGAAAAATGGGTGCCTCATGATTTGACTGATCTGTAGAAATGAAGGTATATTGGATCGAATTGTGACATGTGACGAAAAGTGGATTCTTTACGATAACCGTAAGCGAAATATGCAATGATTGACCACAGGTCAAACGCCGCAACAGTGCCCTAAAGCAAAGCTTACCAATAAAAAGTTACTGGTATCTGTTTGGTGGTCTCTTCATGGTTTCATTGGTTTCGTATTTTTACACACGATGTTTTCCTTCACCGGGTCAGTGGGTCATCTTAGGGTCGGTAAGGTCGAAAAGTCTTAAATGAATGAAATGAATGAATGTCTTTTACAGAAATATTTGCAAATCATATTGGTAAGAAATGAGAATTCATTACAACGACTCGGACGATTACCACGTTCAGAATTCCAAAAGAATGAGATACAAATGTAGTCAGAAAACAGAGAAGTTTGGCATATTTTTTTTTTAATTTTTGCCCCACACTAGAAATTTCCCCTGTGTCGTAGGTGCGTTTACAAACATTTAACACGTTCAGATCGGCACCTCATGAGTAGTTACTTGGTATCCAACGGCGCAAATCTTCATATGGCCACCGGTGGTACATCACCGCCCATGAACCAAAATAAAAATTTTCAACATTGATTTTTACATACTTTTCGAAATAATATCCACCTCCTGAGCTGCACTATGAAAATTTGTCAATTTTAATAGGGGACGGTAAATACAACACTTTCTCTCAAAGCGGCGCGAATTTCTTAGTATATTGAAAGTATAGTGTGACGTGGCCACCGGTGGTACACCTCGCCGTGTCAGCAAATACTCCGTGCTCCACCGGTGGTACACGCCGGTCTGAACGAGTTAAACTCACATACACAAACAACCAGACCCGGAACAACTATGTATCTGTAGGCCATACAAATATCTATTCCGTGCGGGGATAGAACCAGCGACACGCAGCGCAGCAGTCAATCGCTCAGCCACTGCGCCAACCGTGCCGTCATTAATATTATAGTAACCATAACCACCTATGGTGACCACTGATATGGCGAGTAAAGGTATATGCGCCGATACCATATAAATTGGGATAAGGACAGAAAAATGATGATGTTAACAAAGTAACCATGTATCTATTTAATAGATTTTACCAAGACCTTAAACCTCCTTGCTCAAACATTACACAGTTAGAAGAAAATTAATTCATGTAAGTACGAATCGCTTCGTTCTTTTTATGGTGTACCTAAAGTTCTAAGTGCCAGTAATATTGAGTTTAATTACTAGTCGCGTTCCGTAGTTGAATATTATGGGAAAGCAATGATATTGATACTTTGGAAAGTCATGAACTGGCCCATTAAAGATCTGGTATGAATTTTATGCTCTGGACATTAGAGAACAAGGTATCTCTTTAGTTATCATATTTCTGTTGTTGCAAGATATTAGGTACTTAATTTTAACGTCTTCAGTTTTATAACTTTTCTTGTAGCGTTTGTAATTATTAAAGCAAAAAGAAATTATATGAGTTATATATTGGTTCTATATTTTAACATAATGTTGATTTTAAATTCACACAGAAACCTCCGGAGAGGGAAATATATTTTAGGGATCGAATTTAATACGAAACGAAAAGCTGAGTTTTGTTATCAACAAAGATTTTACATAACACGTGTTTCAACGTAAATGTTGTAATATCGTAATCTCACTGCTCGCGTAAATACACAAAAATGTAAACAATCGTAAAAATATGACTAGTCAAAAAGCTTCAGAAAAACAAAATCGTACATACCTGAATTTTAAAAAACTCGGCGGAAAACAGCCGATGAAAATCCAAAGATATTAAAAAGAACACTTTTAAAAACAACAATAAAATCCACCACAGATAACCACTAAACAGACGACGATATAAAAAGTCGAATGGAACTCGGAGACATCGTTTTAAATATCGAATGGAAACCGATAGGAATAAACTTTCGAAACCGCGACCGCAGCAGTACTGAACCAACTCGCAACGTGTACAACAGAATACGTTGGATTTTCACTCATAAAAATAACTCAGGGCACCTAAACGTTGATGAAAAACATCGCTTTTCCGTGTAAAGCTTATCAACGTGTGTTCAAAACGATCACTTCACACTTTCCGGTCATTCCCAATTTACGCGCCATATTTTACGTGTGTTTCTAATTTAATTATAGCTATCTTGAAAAACGTTAATTAAGAGCAATATTTATCACTGAACACGGATTAAATATAGTTTCATTTACGTATTTTAAAGCGCGCCCATTTTCTTATAAATCTGTCATCGGCACATGACAAATGCGCGCGCAAATCACTGTCACTTTTTTTTTCTCAAGGTTTTTCTTTCAGCCTAGTTGAGATTTTTGTACGCGTTTATCGTACGATATCTTTGACATCGCGTGTAAGACTGGCTAAATTTAACGCGTGTTGGTGCATAGCGTTCGGCCATTGCCGGCGTCGGTCGGCGATGCGCCGGCAATCGATCGATGGATCGAGAGATCGATATTGTGCAGATGTTTTCATAGGGTTCCGTATGCAATAAATTTTGGTGACATTTATTGTGTTTCACATGATTTTGTTTAAGAGAGGAATTTAGTTCATAAACACTGTCGATCAGTGAAAATCTTAAATTGAAGGAGAAAAATGGGCGTAAGTTAATATTATTGATGAGATATGTTAGAATTTTTATGGATAAATTATTTCTGACCATCGTTTTTAAATGATGTTTCCCAATATTGTGATTTTCTCGTGAGTTATAGTAGTAGCTTAGATGGTGTTACACACAAATAAAGACAAATGACAGCTTCGAGAGCTGTCATTGTTATTGATGGCCGCAGTGATCATAGACTATGACAAATGTTTCTAGCAAATGATCGTGCAACATTGTCGTAACTTTGACAGATTGCTAGATTTTTTGACGTTTTGTATACAAATGAGGCAATAAGTCAGAATGGGCAACTTTTATTTTTAGAACCGTTCATTTTGAGATATTTTTTCTGTTTCACTTTTCAAACAGAAAAAATATCTAACTTTTCAAACAGAAACACTCAAAACTATTTATATTCCGACTCCATTCTGCAAGCTACGCAAGGGGTTTTTAATTTTAAACCTGGAATGCAGATCTCCATTCATTCGAATGAGTGAATACGAGCATGCGTTGCACCATACCGTCATTTGAATGACGAATTAAGCATAATGAATTATGATTGAATAATAAACATAATCATCTGTATGGTATTTGAATGGATGATTGTACGTAAATAGTATTGGGTAAGTGTGTTGTTATGATATTTTTGATTATAGGTGAAGATGATTCATTCATAATTATTTTGTTTTCATGCGTGTCTTGTGATGAAAAACAATTGAACGTCGAGTGTTGAGTAACGAGAATCAATTTGTAATATAACATCCTCCTTTTAACTATGTAACTTCATAAACAAATTGAACATGTTTGCTAAGTGTGAAGGGTTGGAGAAATACATAATTACTTCCTCACTTTCAGCTTTTGGCAGACTACTGATGAACATCATCATAATCATCATCTTGGTTGGTCTCGTGGTCGCAAGCGCAACTGCTGAGCGTGGCCCTGGGTTCGATTCCCCGGTCAGGCAAAAAGTGCCATTGGGTTTCTCCATTAGAAATTTCTCAGTAGTAGACCGGAGTTTGGAAACTGGCTGTATGATACTCCCGTGCCTCGGAAAGCACGTAAAGCCGTTGGTCCTGCGCCTCACTCCGGTCGTATCGGATTGCTGTCCCATCAGACTATGAGTTTGAGGAACAGAGAGTGCACCTGTGCCTGCGCACACACTTGTTGACACTAATATCTCCCGAACCGATGGCTAATCCTCGCTAAGATTAGCCGCCGTGACTGAAAACGGTCAGGACTTTAATCATCACCTTGGTCCCATTTTACTTGTGGTCGACGCAACTCAAGCGAATCTACTGATAACCATGGATAGGCCTTTCTTTTTTCAAGTTTTATTATATCTCTAATGACCCGACACGGCTTCGCACGGGTGCAATGTAGATACAAATATTTTCTCTACTATAATATGCATGTAACCTTCCTCTTGAATCACTCTATCTATTAAAAAAAACGCATCTTTTGATGCGTTTGCGTTGCGGTGAGTGTGCCCATGAACTCCACAACCTCATCCCACCGGCCCCCTTCTACCATCGAACATCTAGAAGCACTGCTGGTTACCATCCCTACCTTGTTGATATTCCGCCAATTCGCAATAAGCGTTTCCAAACGTATTTTATTATGCGCACAGCAAAGGAGTGGAACTCTCTGCCTGCGTCTGTGTTTCCGAACGCATTTAACCCTAATCTCTTCAAAGTTTGAGTAAACAGGCTTCTTCTGGGTAAGCTCGCTCCATCGTCGACTCTGTTTCTGTCACCTCTGACCTAGACTAGAGTCAAGAGCAAACCCATCTTAAATAATGAAAAAAACATAATTAGGAAGAGACAGACAGACAGCGGGAAGCGACTTTGTTTTATACTATGTAGTGAAGCTTAATTATTCTTCTATCAACAGCGAAGATCTTCGTCAGCCTACCTAGCCTAGACACTGAGTTTATTCGGACCATATGACCATGCTTACTTGGTTGTGAATTACGGCTTTCCCAAACAAGTATCTAGCTTAACATAACACCACAACTGTTATCCGCGAAAGGTTAGGCAGAGGAATACCGATATGTTGCCAGTTATTTCAAAGTTCCATGTAATAGGGACAAGCCTATCGTCATCAACCAGGCAGATACCCTGACTCCGGGATGGCACTGAAAAAATCCTTGGTGGAAAACCTAAACACTCCGACCTGGGAATCGAAATAAGAACGTCATGGTCAACAGTAGATCTTACGAAGTACTACACCAACGAGGCAATTTCTAACTGTTTTGTGAGCAAAGGTCTCTCTCCCATAATTCCAATTTTCTTTGTCTTTGTTTTCGCCAGAAAACCAGTTAGGAATAATACTGTCTAACTTAATTAGAACAAAATTAATATCTAGATTCAACCGTGACAACGCTTTAATGAGGTTAATTTATGTGTAAATTACGTTATGAATGTTCCCTCGGCGTTGGTCGACGCCATGACAGATCGTCATTTGTCTACCGAAATTTATACAATTCTATTATGACGTGTTTGTCAGACAATTTTGCGGTCGCTGTCCTCAAAAATACCTTAAATATTTATTTATTGCCCGCAACTTTTGTTGGCGTGTATTTGATAGCAATTTCTTTTGTACAACTTGTCAGAAATTAATTTTCTACGAGGTTCTCAGGCATTCCGCTGCATCCGGTTAGTCTGGAAGTCGAATCCAACATAGTTGGGTAAAGGCTAGGCAGATGATGACGATGTCGTTCTCAAGCTATGATCTGTCATTTTTTAATTGTTAAGGTGTTCAAAGGTAACAGACAGACGAGTAACTTTTGCATTTATACAAGGTGTAGTTTTGCATCCTCGTCAAATTCAAGGAGGTAACTATGCTAATGATTCTCGACCCGAATCAATAATAAAATGGGTAGGTAATTTTTTATATTTTTTTCTTAATTTTGGAAATCGGTAAGTGTACACCACCCGTATTAAAACGCGGCCCGTTTAATACTAGCCCTATAACCGCTATTTCACACACACAAAGAAACGCAGACGTTTATTCGATAAACGAGGATTCTCCTCTTGAGAAGAGCTTCATTCTGAAATAGTGTCAAATTAAAACAACTAAAAAAGCAATGTTTATTATTATTGACCAGGTACCGTAATTTATATTGATTATTTACGTCTTCTATGACAACCTCCTGAATTTTGACGAGGATGCAAAACTACACCTTGTATAATTGTATCTATCATTTTATAACGTGATGGTTGACAGAGGAGAATGAAAGAAAAAACCGTGTTGCGTCGACCCCAAGTAACATGGGACAAGGGCAGGAAGATGTTGAACATTGTATCTAAGAATGTCTGAGTAGGTAGGTAGAAAAAGTTGGTGTTGGTGGGACACTAATAAATACTTTTATTTCTTTCTTAGGCATAATGGTAGCTTTTTCCCAAATTAAGTTTGATATTATGTTGGCTATTTACGGATGAATATGTTATTTTATTTGCCGCGGGGTAAGTGGAGTAGAATAATTTATACATTTGGTGGTAATTTCAGGCATGTGAAGACTATGTGTGGGAGACGAATTTGTTTCTTTGCATTTAATCAGAAGGCACCGAGTAATGAAAATAAGATCCAGTGTTTTTCCAATCTACTTGCATTTTAAATAACTTGCCTTAAAAGGATTATTATGTATTTTGGGTTCATTATGGGTGAGTTTCCTTTTTTTGGATATTTTATGCCCCAGTCCTGATTAATCTGGCTATCCTATACTCTTCATCTCTTTAACCATCGTCCGTATACTTTTCTACTAAAGTAACTTCATGTTCATTGATTTACACTTGCAGAGAATTTTGAGTAATCAGTGATTGATAACTCGTTCAAAGAAAGAAGGAAAAATGCACAAATAAGGTGCACATCATCACTACATAGTATAAAACAAAGTCGCTTCCCGCTATCTGTCTGTCCCTATGTATGCTTAGATCTTTAAAACTAGGCAACGGATTTTGATGCGTTTTTTTTTTAATAGATACAGTGATTCGAGAGGAAGGTTTATGTGTATGATACATGCATATTATAGTAGAGTAAACATTAGTATCTACATTGCATTCGAAGCCGGGGCGTGTCGCTAGTTGTAAATAGACATAAAAAAGAATTCATTTCCGCTTATTTTCCACTCAACTTCACTGTTTACCGCTAATTAGAATTTGTCCCTCCAAAACAAATAGTTGTCGTTTCATCCCCACCGCTTTCAACAAAATATCGTATTTCGATCCGTTACTGATACCCTTCTAAACGATCCCTTACAAAGACCATAGACTAACCCCAAATTGACATTTATTTGCGCGGGAACAAAATCAGCTGTTACCTTCGTTCTATTGTTCTTATTTCAAAGAATACGAGCTATAAATACTTGTTGTGAGGATTTTCCGAGAATTAGAATAAAACCCTTTTTACAATAATAATCTATGGCTATAGAGTGCCATTATATTCTATTTTTGCTTCATTCATGAAAATATGTATACCCAGTGATTATGGAGTGTTGCCAGAATACATAAATATAATTTATTTTTACGTACACCAACGTTTTTCCGGATAACGGCCAGGATTTTTTTGCTGTTCGTTTTCAAAACAAGGGCAAAACATGCATGTTTCCCGATATTTGCGAGTTTCTAGTTTTGCAGAGTGTTGGCCAATTTATGTTCCTATTTTTTGTTTGTGAACAGTATTTTTAGGGTTCCGTAACTCAAAATGAAAAAAAAAAAAATGGAACACAGGATCTCTTCATTGCCCGTATGTCTATCTGTCGGTCTGTGTGTGTGTTAAGAACCTTTTTCTCAGGAACGCGTGAAAGCTTCAAGTTGAAATTCATATCTGAAAATCAAATACCTTAGGTCTATGGTCCCATGGGTCAGTAAAAAAAAACAACCTTCTATTGTTAACGCAATCAAAAGATTTTTGGTTTTTGCTGGGACACAGGCCTCCTGAAGGAGCGGGCCATAATCCACCACGCGGGCCCATGGCGAGTTGGTAGATGTCACGTGTCTTTGAATTTTTGGTTTTAGGGTATGCCTGTTTCCTCACGATGTTTTACCATCGGGAATCTTCTCAGTAGCAGTCACGGAGTCTGGATTTGTGCCACTTGATGGCAATAGGCTCGCCTCCCTATTACATGGGACTTACACCAGGACACAGGACACCAGGACACCAGGTTAGGCACTAACCAAGTAACCACACGATAAAGAAGAAGAAGATGGGACTTAAATATAACTGGCGTACATACTTACGCCAGTTATATTTAAGTCCAATCTCCCATCCCAGGAGGTGTACCCATTAGTACACCCACATGGGTGTACTAATGGGTACACCTCTGGAATAACCTTCGGTGATTACCGGCGTGATGTTATGTAAAAAAAAGTAGAATGCCTGCATGGGTTCGAAACCAAGACCGACTCGTAACTAGGGCTTTTAACCCTGGGTCTCCACTACTCTTGGCTAGCTCTCAGCCATTGCCTGATATAATAGGCAATTAAAAAATATCACGGGGGTGTTCAAAAGCGTAACAATGCCTGTTTATAGTTCATGGATATCTTCAATCTTTATTGAAGGGTTATAAGTACCCACTTAAAGACATTCGCTTCGAGTGGAAGGGCTTTTAGTAAAAGTAGATAAGTATTTATATTAGTAGTTTAAATAAGTACTTTACTATGGAATAAAACCAACCTGCAGTAATAATTAATTCTCCGTCTTCTTGTAATCCATCCAAATATTGCTTTGAAGAGTTGTGTCAGCCTATGTGAAATATCTTCTTTAGTAAATGTTATTTGTATAAATAATAAATAAAAAAATTCTTCCACTAATAAATACCTATTTTATGTTAACATATAATATATTATATACAAGAACACGTATTTTATTAGGGTCTAGGCCTGTATTTTGGGACACCAGGTCCATGTGGTCCAGTATGGCGTATGTACATAATAAAGAATATCCTATTCTATAAAACGGGCATGAAACTCCGTACAAAATACTTTGTAGTCGCAGTCGACCATACCACATTCTTGCCAGGTTTACAGCACCTATGTCCGGTGTAGACGTTCTTACTTGAATATTCAGTGAGGAAGTGAGGACAGTCATAACTTCCACTTGCTACCACTACTCGCGCCAGTTACTGTCATGTTTCACTTTATATGCGGTGTTGTTTTCTGAAAATAAATGAAATCTATAGTAAACATAGATATGCCTATATTATAGCGAATACAGGAGCTTGAATAAATGAAAATGGGACTTCAAGGCAAAAGTCGAACTGCTTAAAAAATCATGACCATAGTTTTTTTTTTTTTATTGCTCTTAATAAGTGTCGACAACGATCAATCGATCGAAAAATACCAGCGATAGTGTCGTTTGCCAGGATTTTATGTTGCATGCTGTAAGAATATGTATTAAACCAATAATAGTGTTCTAAAATAAGACCTACGATAACATTTTCGGCAGACGGGTTTATTCAGTAATATAATAAGTATTTGCAAAAGAAATAAGCGTCTCCCTTTCTAACTATAGTATCCTTAGAAGTGACAAAGATAGAAGACGGATAGGAAATAATCCTTCCGTTGACTTATAACAATCAAAGAGTTTACCACTCCTGCAAACCTTTGTGGTCGATTCAGAGCTCTCTGTTTAACAGTAGACGTTAAGATACCATGATAATGGTCGGGACAAAACTATAGTATTATGAGATGGATAAGAGTTACCGAGCTTAAGTCTTTAAATGATGAAGACAAATGAGCGAATAAGAGGGAGAAGACGAAGACAGCTGGCTAATAAGGTCTAAAGCATAGAAGAGAGAGATAGATAGCACAGTAACTGGCGCTTTCCATGTCCCGAGACATCAGAAGCCCTTAAGCTTTTAACATGTCGATGCAGACAGTATTATTTAATCGCAGACTCGACGGCGACGTCGCGCCATATCAATACAGAGGTTTAAATGCAAATCGTTCTTCAACACGTATTTTTCCGATGAACCCAAGCTTAGTTAATTTAGTCTATTATTTTTCACATTTTTAGGCATAGTCTTTATGCCTATATCTGGCATTGTCTGCTGTGCGATTCTGTACCAAGCTTGTAGGCCCCTCTCTGTCTGATATTTCCTACCATCTGAGTCTAACATTATCGATTGTATTAATACGTACAACGAAACTAGTTTACTCAGACCTCTAGTACCGAGAATCGATGCCCCTAATAACGCCCTCTTGTTCTGTAATAGAGGGGGTGGTAAGGGTCAAGTTAACCTGGTTATGATACACGCAAATCACGCACACACAGACACTCCCCCGCGCAGTCGCAGTAGAGTCGTACCACCCCACCCAACTCACTTGCCAGAACCGGCAAAATTCTTCTACACCCCCGTGGTGAACAACCAAACGCAACAACTTGTACGAAAAACAATTATTTTAACCGTATAAAACGTTTCTATTTATATCTATAAAGCAGTGTATAATTTCAGCTTTAATTGTCGCTTAGTGTTTTGTAGTTTTAGCGTCGATTTTCCAAAAAAAAAAAATCAACAGTGTAACGTCCAATCACGGAATTTGAATACGGAAGGAAAATGGCGGAGCGCGAGCCGCGCATTTTATTTCGAATATAGAACTCAATCGATATCTTAATTATAATTCGTTTTTTAAATCTTCTTTTGGAGCGAGAATGCTAGTGAGGACTTTGAATTGACTTATTTTATACGCGAGTGTGGGACGCTAAAAATCGATATTTCGGCGATGTGGGCTTGATTCAAGGGTAGTTTTACGCTGTCCTCGTTCGTAGACTGTTGTACATGTCACAAAAGAAAGAAGAGGAGTAGATTGGCGTCGCTGGAAGTCGACATGACGACGGAAACTGCGACGCCGAACCAGGTGAGTTTTCTTCGAGTGATTTTGCCGCAATATAACGGCAGGCGCTGGCTCCACTAGCTCGTGTCAAGGCCATTGGCCTCCAGAATTTGGCCACCTGGGGGTTATATAATAGTTCACTGTTCAATATTTTCTTTATAAACTGTGTTTTATTTTAATTTTGTACAGGTTAATATATTTAAACGTTGTTTCAAAATTCTATAGAAATTAACGCGTGATAATATTTATAAGCCGAATGACTATTGGAAATGATTGGTTTTAAACATTTTACATTTAAATATATTACGTTGTTATTAATTAGGAATGTATAGGACTTTATTTATTGCTATAGGTACACCATAGGTACTTTGTTACTGTAAGGGCCGGCTTTTCAATCAACAACTCAATTTCATCTGAAGAATAAAAAAACGGTGGTTTGACATAATATTGTCTACAGGCACAAAAGCGGTGTCAGACAGCAATTTTATTTCCGAGATAAAAGTTATCTGACGATTGAAAAGCCGGCCCTCGTATTCAAATATTTAGTCTAGATGTACATAAATAATATTTCATTCTACTCCTTTGCGGTCTTTGATCCCGATTGACCAACGAAGACACAGATTGTGTCCGGGAAACACAAAGACAGACAGTGAGAACACGTAGCTTTGATTTTGTAAAAGAAATTGTTGATTCTTGTCTAGTTAGAATTGCCCTATACTGCGAAAAATAATGTATAATCAGCATAAACCGTACCCACTACTAGAACTCACGCCTCTTCGTGGATGATGATGGATCCACTGCTCGTCTCTAGGCAAAGGGGCCAGCCCCTTTGCCTAGAGACGAGCTTTATCCACTACGCGGGCTTAGTGCAGTTTGGTATGGTGGACTAATTATGAGCCTGATTTAAATACTAAAACATACACATATAATATCAGGAGCTCGTAAATAAGTTATAACAACTGCTCGGATCGCTGGTCTTCAGGTTAAGCCGCACTTGCCTAGGTTTCCGTGGATGGGTGACCATCTATCACATGCCGAGTTTCCTCCGCGCCTAGGAAAGCATGTCTTTACAGGTAGTCAGTGGCCCGAAAGTCTGACAAACAGCAACCAATACCAGTATTTTACATGGAGTGACTGTCTATCTGACCTCCACAGCCCAGTCAGTACTGGGGAATACGATACCCCTTGGCAAGACTGGTTGTCAGACTTTCGAGACCACCTGTACTGACTACCTGTAACGACTGTCAAAGATCTACAAATGACAGCCGGGAGTAACGGCTTAACGTGCTTTCCGAGGCACGGAGGAAACTCGGTATGTAATGGGTGGTCACCCATCTACAGACCAACCTAGGCAAGCGCGGCTTAACCAGAAGATTGATCCGAGCGGCAGTTATTATTTAGCCACGAGCCCCTCATAGAATTATAACGAGAGGTCGTTTTGATTGTGGAATGACACACAAGGTGTATCCAGGAATTTAGTAATTACGGATATTTTCCTTATTCAAATTTTTCCCAAGTCAAATATCAACCGTCAACAAGACAAGAAGACATCTTTCTTTTTATTTATTTTAGGTCTCACTTTGTTGACCATAGAGTTTTCACTCTAACACCTTCTGACGTCATGTCATAGAAGACGTATATAATCAATATAAATTACGGTGCCTGATCAATAATAATAAACGTTGTTTTTTTTAGTTGTTAGACAGTATTTCAGAATGAAGCCCTTCTCAAAAGAGAAGAATCACCCGTTTATCGAATAAAAGTCTGCGTTTGTTTGTGTGTGTGAAAGGCGCGGTTATTGGGCTAGTATTAGACTGGCCGCGTTTTAATACGGGTGGTGCACACTTACCGATTTCCGATATTAAGAAAAAAAATTACCTACCCATTTTATTATTGTTTCGGGTCGAGAATCATTAGCATAGTTACCTCCTTGAATTTGACGAGGTTGCAAAACTACACCTTGTAGATTTAAAATAGTCGATATGCAAATCTTCCGAGATGAGCAAGAGTTTGACATTAAACCGACCTTAAGTGCTAGTGGCAAATTGCCATCTCATATGCATAATGTCAACTTAGGATTGGCAAGTTGGCAACTGAGTGGCAATTTACATTTCGTACAGACACTTACCTATCACCAAACTACGTAGATATAATGCTTGCTGTATTAGCATAGGCATACACATTTAACGACAAGCAAGTAAGCATATCTGCTAGGTAATTGCTTACCTAATTTATTTACGTTGAGGCGGATTAATAATTTATAAGCTGAATCGGGATCTGACTAACACATAGGTTCCCAACCTTTTATGGACTACCGCCCCCTTTACAAAAAAGAAAAAACAATTCCAGCGCCCCCTTTTACAAAATAGTTATAAGATAAACATTTTAGACGGCTAGATAAAATGTTTTTCATGAAATTAGAGGTATTTCCATTTGCCTTTGGACCCGCTATGAAAAGCTCCAGCGCCCACCAAGGTGCGGTACCGCCCCCGTTGGGAACCTATGGACTAAAATAACATAACAAAAAATCATGTCTGTTATCCTCGAAGAGTTAGGCAAAAGTGTACCTAATAGTACCTCGTCATTTCGCCAGTTATGTTTTCTAAGTCCCATGTGGTCCCAGGTTAATTGTAATATGACTATGCCCCCTATGGACGAGTCATATTGCAACCAACCAGGCACAAATCCAGGCTTCGTGGGTGCTACTGAGAAATTCCTGATGGGTTATTAATTAAATTAATCAAATGTTCGTTTGATTCGTTTGTTACTCTGCCACGAGTCGATGGTAGGTTAAGTTACGCTGCCGAAGTCGGTACGAAAAATGGTAACCATCCGCGCCTTGGAAACCTCGTTAAACTCTTGGTTCGCGGTGTCATCCGTAGATCTTGCCAGTCTCTATGGTACAGATAGTCAGAAAGTCTGAGAACCAGTGGTACTAAGGAGTATCGTGTGAGTGTTACCCGATAATTGGGGGATGGCGGTAAGATAGGAAGTCGCTCCATGTAAAGTGGCTGCTTCTGGTTAGACTGGAAGCCGAAGTCAAATTAGTTGGGAAAAGGCTAGGCTGATCAGATGATGAGTTACTCTCACAACAAAATCCAGCGAAACAACTGTGGAGAAATTGTACTTTTTCTAAAGAAAGCTTTGTTATTCGAAAATTCAAATTTTTGCGAGCTTCTATTGTTTCAAGCTTCAAATCAATTAATTGGAGAGTTATTTTAGAACATTTTCCTCGGAACAAAGCTTTGAAAGAAAAACCTTTTTACATTTTAAGCTTACTTAAGTAAAGAATCCTTTCTAAGCTAGCTTTCTTCGTCGTTTCACGCTTCAAAGCATTAGAAACCTCTAAAACTTAAGTGATTTGTGGAGAGTTCAGTTTGTCCCCGTAAAAGGTCGTTTTGAATGATAATGTGTGACCTTATTCCATTTTTTTTATTTCATCATCAATATTACAAAAACGATTTCAACATCCAATTAATTGTAGTCATCTCTCATGTCGGCTCGTTAAGTTTTTGGCCCGGTACGGGTCGTAACATGTCTCATGGTCGGTGGATGTCGTGTCTGTATATCATGCTGTGGTGAAAAGATTAACCATTGAACGAAGATTGTAGCAGTGTTTAGCGAATAAAGTGTTTTCAAGAATTTGCACTCTTTCATGGGATCCCAAATCTCTCAATGAATCGCCTGTAGTCAACTCATCCTCATTATCTGCCTATCCTTTTCCCCTTTTTTAACCGACTTCAAAAAAAAGAGGAGGTTCTCTATTCAGTTGTTTTTTTTTTGTGATTGTTGCCTCATATCTTCGCCAATATGAACCGATTTGAAAAATTCTTCTTTTGTCTGAAAGGATATACTTTCCGATTAGCCCCATAGAAATTTCATCAATATCGCTTTAGTAGTTTGGTTTTTAAATCAAAATAACTGGAAAAAATGTCATCCAAGTAGGTAAAAGAAATTGTGAAATTGATACTTGACAAGATTTGTGTGTGATACGATAACTAAAAAAAAAAATTGAAAAAAGTTTTCTGAGGTCCGCTTCCAGCGTAACCGGATGCAGTTGAAACATCATCAAATAAAATAATGTCCACTCTTACACACCAGAATCCATCTGACAAAGAAAAAACACAGAAATTCCCTTCCAAACGAAAACATGTCATCGCAAAACCGACAAAAAATAATAATAGCCCCTTGATAAATCTGACCCTAAAGATACTGTAACCTGATTAAGGGTGTGTGGTGTATGTTGAAACAATTTGACGAGCCATTAGCTTCGCCCTTGACTCCGTCAGCGTCGGTAGCCTTACGTAGATACTTACCTATGGCTTCGGTACTTATATACTGTACAGCTTGATCGGATTTGATTGGATATAAAAGTGCACGGCTATGTTGTTTGTGTGGAGACGTGGACAGTTGTATGGTTTATATTGTTCAGATTTCTTTTATATGCTGGTGCTTTGTCCAGTACTGTTCCTTTGGAAACTTGTCTGGGAAAGTGCTCCAACTAAAGGGTGTAAATAAGGAAGCCGAAAGACACTGGTTTTTCCCGACATAACGATCATTTTTTTGTTCTGGAGTATACCTTGGAAATCTTCTAGTTATGGAGATATCGGATGGGTCAAACTTCCAACGTTTTTGCAAGTATTTTTCCATCTGTTCTGACCAGTATATGGTATTGCAAAATAGTAATCATATTCACTCTGTAGTTCACGATGGTTAATAACGTTAGAGAACACTTCTATTACTTTACCTGGAGCTGTTCTGGATAACTGACTCCATGTAGCTGGCTCCTTCATGGAATATTCCTAGACATTCTAGAACATAGCTCCGCAACACGACCCAACCTTGACAACAGCCAAAAAAAAAAACGGCACAAACAGAAAATTAACCCTTAAACCAATCCTTTATTAACCGACCGTCATACGTAAGCAGGCTGTTAACTATGGCCGCTAACGGGCGTTTTAATTCAATTAATGTATAATATGAACTCATAACCAGCGTCATCGGGGTGTTGTCAAGGTTCAGCGGGTTGCGGGTTAACGATCGGTGGACATGACACTAATCATTAAATTAGGAGGTTTTGACTGAACAGACGATCGGCTTAAGGGTGTTTTTAAAAGTATTAAAGAAGTAAATAGTTATGGGGTTCCATGTTATTAGTTGTGATACTGACGATGACGGGTTTTCTAAAGGAGTTAGAGAATTAAACTGGCCTCTGAAAGCGACTTCGATGAAAACACATGTAACTTCATTCTATGACTCTTCGCAATGATGTAGCTTTCTATCTGTGATCGGATCCGCAATTCCAGAGATATTAACTCTTACAAACAAACAAACATTTTTCCCTTTAAAAGCTACAAATAAGATAGACAGAGCTGCGAAAAAAATATAAAAGAAAGATGATTTAATACAAAATATTTATTTCCTTAATGTTTGTGATTAGATTCTTACAAAATAATTAGAGGTAAGATTATGGAACCAGTTATTAATTAAAAGGGAAATTACAAACAGTTTACTTGTGTTTTAGAGTTCTTGTGAATTTTCTCTTTTAAGATAGATTTCCATACCAAAGTTCTCTCAGGAGTTGAAACGACGGATAGCTTGGACAGTAATTAGGTTAGGAACTTTGAGCCTACTAATTACTGGTTGAATTTCCCTCGAGTGAAAAAGTAGAACTAGACAATTAACCAGGACAATATTAGCTACTAAACGATTAATTAGACAATGGGCAATTAGCTACGAATTAGGTATTTACCTAATAAGTATTTACCTAATATAAGGCTTAAGCAAAAAGCCTTGATGTTCCACTCACATAATTTCTAATCATCATTGTACGTAGGTTTAGTTTATTTCGAATTTGTCTCTATGATAAATAATAACAGCCACTCGGGTCGATCTTCAGGCTAAGCCGGTTGACTAGGTTGGTCCGTGGATGGGCGACCCTGACCACCTGTAACATGCCAAAAGTCTCCCGTGCCTCGGAAAGCAAGCTAAGCCGTTGGTCCCGGCTGTGATTAGTAGATCTTTGACAGTCGTTACAGGTAGTGGGCCGAAAGTCTGACAACCCGTCTTAGTAAGAGGTATCGTGTTATTCAGTATTAACTGGTCAGATAGGCAGTCGCTCCATGTAAAATACTGGTATTCTCTATTACTCGTCATAATTCATCAGATGCGAGGGTATCTGATGAAATGAGGAATGATTTCTAGCCATATCATCCCTCACAATGTCCATCCATCGTTACTTTGGTCTTCCTCTAATCTTGTAGCCTGAAACTTTCCTCACGGCATTTTCCCCAATTTCTTTAATTGTTTTTCTTTTTTAATTGTTTAAGCGACCCATACCGACTCTAGGGTGCTATACAGAAACACATACCCAACTTATCTCCAATACATACTATTTTAAAGCACCCTTAGAACCCCAACTTACAAGCAATAACAATAAAAAGTCAATTTAAAAAAACTTTTTTGCAAAAAAAAACCGACTTCCAAAAAAAAAACACTAAAAAAGTGGGAAATAACTTTACTTTCGGAAGTCGGTGACTATTGTTTGTTTCATTGACTTTTTGCCACCGACTTCCGAAAGTAAAGTTATTTCCCACTTTTTTAGTGTTTTTTTTTTGGAAGTCGGTTTTTTTTTGCAAAAAAGTTTTTATTTTACCCTTTTTAGTTCAAATTCCATCACACACAAATCCTTGTCAAGTATCAATTTTGCAATTTCTTTTACTTGGATGACATATTGTTTCCAGCTATTTTGATTTCAAAACCAAACTACTGAACCGATTTCGATGAAATTTCTATGGGACCAATCGGAAATTAGATCCATTCAGATAAAAGAAGAATTTTTCAAATCGGTTCATAAATGACGAAGATATGAGGTAACAAACACAAAAATTTCCAGCTATTTTGATTTCAAAACCAAACTGCTGAACCGATTTTGATGAAATTTCTATGGGACCAATCGGGAAGTAGATCCATTCAGATAAAACAAGAATTTTTCAAATCGGTTCATAAATGACGGAGATATGAGGTAACAAACACAAAAAAAAAAAAAAAAAACATACAACCGAATTGAGAACCTCCTCCTTTTTTAGAAGTCGGTTAAAAAGAAACTTTCTCAAAAACCGCACAGCTCATGCATAAACCATGGAAACATAACCATGGAGTTTCCCTTTAACGAGAAGTTCGCTGCACTGTTATTTAGGAACGCAATCTTGGTAATAACTGTGGGGGAAGTGTTATCGGTTTTACCATCGTGCAGGAGCCAATGTACTCTTGATATTTATATTTTTTATACATCTTTTACGTGTTCACTTTTTACTTCTAAGATAAGCCGCATGGGTAAGGAGCATCCGTTGAGCTCATGAGCTGTTTGTTTTGCGTATAACGTCTCTCTGGTTGTGTTGGACCGGCCTATCGGTCTACATATGTGGGTGAGGGTAGAGAGTGAACCTGCATCTGCACAAACTTGTGCACTATAATATGTAAAGGTAGAAACACACTACCGTGTCGTGTTGTGTCGTGTTGCGTCATAAGCATATCGGTGTCATACATTTAGTATGTTTAGAAACACATTCGAGCTGCGACACAACATACTGTAATAATGTATTACTAACCATACTAAATGTATGAAACCGATATGTTTATGACGCAACACGACACAGTAGTGTGTTTCTATCTTAACGCATAGGCCGATAGAGTATGCCAAAAAAAATATTTACCAAAGAAACAAAAGATCTGCTTAGTGATAAGCAAAAACCTAGCAAAGCCAAAATAAAGGGTTGCGTTATTCTTGTATAAGCATGTTTATTATCCCCTACAAACTAAACTGATTGGAACAAAGCCCGTCTCATTACATTAGTCTTGATCCAGCAGGCTTTGTTAGACGAGATGACGTCACAGTAAAATTCAAAATGGCGGACGATATACATTATGGTGTGGAGTTCATACGAGTCTATACTTCGTTTTTTTTCCAAAATGTGATGATAGTTTCTCTCTCATTTTGTCTAAGCTTGTAGGGTAATGATACTCATGTTTAGTTATGGATAGAAAAGAGGTAACTTCTGAGATAACGAGTAATAGAGAAGTATGGTAGACGAAGTCATTCTGCGTCGACCTCAACTAAATTGGAATAACGGCACGAGAATGAAGATGATGCATCTGACTAAAAGAGAGATGAATTTAAAGGTTGATTGATGGATGGAGTGGAAGAGAAAGATGAAAGAAAAGATGGATGGATTGTGTAAGAATTTTTAATTATGAAAGAAAAAGAGTTCGTAAATATTAGCGTGACGGCTGACAGGGGAGAATGGAAGAAAAACACGTGTTGCGCCGACCCCAAGTAACCTGGCACAAGGGCTGGTAGATGACGATGATGTTAAGATATCGAGAGCCATCACGTCTGTCAAGTTTCGCTAGCTAATTACTCAGGGGGTAGGTAGACTACAAAATTCCAGTTGATACGATGCTGACATCCACCTCGTCCACGCTCATAGATCTGGTCATACATCCACACTGGTTGCTAGTACTACGCACGTGATCTTTGCGAAGAACATAACCAATAAGTATGAACCTATTCCTAAATAATATTCGGTGTAAATTAGAAAGCATGTTAACATATCAGAATAGCCGATAGGACAGTATCCCCTGGGGTTCGTATTGTTCAGCTATCGTGGATTAATGTCCCAAGTGAGAGGGGGTGAGTCCATTGATTTGACGCGATGTCAATCTCGGACTATAAATATTGATTTTGCGATACATTTTACCCAACAGATGTGGGATTATGGCTTAACATTATTTTAGTGAATGCTTTGATTATTTCTAAAGGATTTCGAGGCTGTAATGCTTTATTTCACGATAATGCTCTTTTAACAAAATTGTGGAGTCCTAAGTCAACAAAAGCGAGTTTCTTTTTGTTTATTTTTTTTTAATTGTATATCTTTTTCTTTTTTACTAATTCCCCAGGCTTCATGATAATCGATACAAATTACCACATACAACTATGATATTATTAAAGCTAGCTTGGACGCTCCCCCGACGGGCCAAAGGTCTTTGTCCATTCTTTCCATCGGTCCCGTTTCTGCGCCACTTCTTGCCAATTCTTAAGGAATTCAGCCATCCAAGTCCTTGGCCCCGTCTCGCGGTTTGAAGGTAGTTACGAATTCTGTGTTTTACGGGCCCACCGCTCGCTCTACATAAAATTAGGATTCAATAGCCTTCCCTAGACCTCATTAGCAATTTCACAACGTATTACCGAACCCATCTCAATACCTATGACATAAATATGATTTCCATTTCAAATTTATAACGATAACAATAAGTGTCAATATGGCGTGTGCTCTACTTTTACTTCGTTGCCCACCCCGTGACGTCATCAGGGGATGATACATGGAGCATTGTACTCGATTGTGACACAATGGAGATAGTTTCCATTGTAGTTTGACCGATGGTGTATTGTTATTGTTGGATGTGAGGGTAAAGTTGTAGTTATTTGTTATGTTTTCTGAAAATTTATATGATCATTTTTAACCGACTTCAAAAAAAGGAGGAGGTTTTCAATTCGGTTGTATTTTTTTTTGTGTTTGTTACCTCATATCTTCGTCATTTATGAACCGATTTGAAAAAATCTTTTTTAATATAAAAGAATACACTTTCCGATTAGTCCCATAGAAATTTCATCAAAATCGGTTCAGAAGTTTGGTTTTTAAATCAAAATAGCTGGAAAAATATGTCATCCAAGTAAAAAAAAATTGCGAAATTGATACTTGACAAGGATTTAAGTGTGATAAGATAACTAATAAAAAGATTAAAATAAAAACTTTTTGTGGAAAATAACTTTACTTTCGGAAGTCGGTGACCATTGTTTGTTTCATTGAATTTTAAAGTAATATTTCGAAGCTCTATTTGACTGAATTATGTTATATGTAGGCATACCTACATTTAAATACGAATAATTACTGAAGCCGCAGGCATATGCTAGTACTATAGTACTGTGTAGTAGTAGACACATAGGTTCAGACTCTATGAAATGAGGAAAACCAAACTTATCACTAGTTACGCTACCATTTCATTTTTAATCAAAAACCCTCATCATCTGTCTGCCTTTTCCCAACTATGTTGGGGTCGGCTTCCAGTCCAACCGGATGCAGCTGAATAACAGTATTTTACATGGAGCGACCGCCTATCTTAACCTCCACAACCAAGTTAGTACTGGGTAGACTTTCGGGCGACTGACTACCTGTAACGACTGTCAATGATCTACAATTGACAGCCGGGACCTATGGCTTAACGTGTTTTCCGAGGCACGGAGGAAACTCGCTATGTAATGGGTGGTCACCCATCCACAAACCAACCTAAGCAATTAAGCGCGACTCAACCTGAAAACAGATTCGAGTGGCTGTTATTATTTAGCGACGAGATCCTCACATGGTATTAATGAGTGTAATGCAAAATATTTAGTTCTTTGTCCGCAAATAGATCTAGGCTTCGAAGCGTAATAAAAATAAACTAAAAACATTCAGTTAAACCAATTAGAGGGACTACTGTAGAAATGTTTTGTGAAACAATCAATCATTTGGTTAGCGACAAAACCACAAAGTGCTATTTGTGGCTTTGTCACTAATGTGTTTGTTAGACCACAATGATAGGTCTGATAGCATTATTGAAACTGGATAAGGTTAATTTGACATAATGGTAGGTACCTGTCTCATTGGTCTAGTGGCCTCTATCGCGACTGCTGAGTATTAGGTATTGGGTTATATTCCCGGGTCGGGCAAATTGTTTTTGGGTTTTTCCATCAGGATTTTTTCAATAGCAGCCACGGAGTTTGTATTTGTACCCGGTTGATGGCAATAGGCTCGCCCCCTATTACATGGGACTTAAACATAACTGGCGAAATGTGGGTGTACTATTAGGTAAACACCTCTGTCTAACCCCTCGGGGATTAGAGGCGTGATGTTATGTATGTAGTAAGTACCGATTTACAATTCTTCTTAATGTCTGCTGGGACAAGACTAAGCTAGATGCTGAATAAACATTAAACAAAGTTGTGTGGAAAAGAAAAAAATTGAGCGCTTGTTCATCCCAGCTTTTGTGGGATAAAAATGACTAGTAGATACTCTAAATATCTATTAGAAAATTAATGTTTGTTAAAAAGAAATTACACAGCCAGTACAGTCAGCAAAACAGATGAGCGATGTCAAAAACTTTAATAAATGTCGCAACATTGGTTTATAAAATCCCCTGCTTGTAAAATCGGAGTTTCGATTAAAATGCTAAGAAAATTTAACAAAATTTTAATCAAAATTACCCCAGTAAAAGTCAGTGACATCCCCTGTCTACTGGAGTGCATAATGTATATGCCATGACATGACCGATGCATTTTAATTTTATGAAAATATCTCGAGATATGTATGTAAATTACAACTTTTTTTAACAGTAGGTAAGAATAAATCTGATTAGTTATGGTGATTAATTTTTTGAATTACTGGTACATTAAAACTCTTTACCCAAAATTTGATTTAATGTCAGAATGCTTTTTTATACCCGATCACTATCTTTGAAATAAATATAATCTTACTTCAAAAAACATTTTAATAATAATTTCGAAACGTACTCATGATTCCAATGCTATTAATATTATATATGGACAATTCAAAAATATTCATTGCGTATTTTACTTTGTCGTCGAGACGAACTTTTCAAACATATGCAATACAATTTACGAATTTCCTTAAAAATCCTATAGATTACGATAGAAAAATGTGTCACACAATTATCCAGCTGTTCATCAAGATAAAACACACCACCACTTAGGACAGGCACTTCTTAAGATCTTTCACACAACCTTACTAAAATGCTCGCGATACAGGATGCCCGGAGGCTGTGAGCTCAAGATCGATATCCTGAGAGCGTCCGGTGAAGTACGTCAACACAACATGTGACCCAGTTTGTGCTAACTTTGTTCTGTGGGCTGCTTAGAAACAATTGTGTGGCTAAACTAAGGTTGTGTTTGGTTTAGAAGTTTCTGGAAGGCTGGTTACGACCTATTGAGCTGTGACATTTTAAAATGTTACAGTACCATGCTGAGATAAGAGCCTTTTGGCCTCCTACAGGACCATTTTTTTTTTGTTTTTCTCGTTTTATTTTTTTGTTCTGTTAACCACACTGGTAACGGCTACTTAATTCATTTCACATTATCAGGGCAACTCATACAAGACACTCCAATTTTCAAAAGAAGTTTAGGTGGTCAGAAGATTGAATGACTTTTGAAAAATCTCGGTTTTACTTTCATTTAAACAAGTCCTTATATGGTTTCTTTAATAATAAATTTCAATTTGAACAGAATTTAAAGGTCAAACTGGCATTCATAAAAGACAGACTAAAATATAAAACAAAAGCGTTTTCGACCAAAATTAATTCCTACCTAAATTAAAAAGGAAGCCTGCCAAAACATTTCACAAAGAATGCTTCAAACAGCCCTGCAAAAACCTAAGCCGAACAATACTTTCACCGTTTATAAAAAAAAAAACACATTTAAAAAAGGAATCCCTTACAAAACCGCGCCAACGCCGGCCGCCATTACTGTACCCTAGACAAGTGCGCTATTTGTCAAGCGTCAACTGTTTGTAAAGTCTGTGGCTCGAGGAACAGGGAGTTTTGTTTGCATTGCCACTCATTTGTTTTGCTGACTGTACAAACATGCAGTCCTTTCCAAAGTTTTTACCTCTGACAGCTGCAAACTAATAGCAACTTTATTGTGACAAGAATAAAGATTAATGTTATTTCTCAAGCTTGTCAGTGGTAGCGAACTTCAACCTTATTTTAATAACTTAAAGATCACTGTTATTTTGATAGTGGCGCCCCATCAGAACTTTGTTTTTTCATGTGCCTGGCTATGAATGTTTATGATGGTTTTAATGGCATTTTCAACGTTGAGGTTTTGGTTTATGGTCAACCATATTTCTAAGTGTCTTGCTCTATTACATAACATAACATCACACGTGTAATCCCCGAAGAGAGGTATACCTAATAGTAGGTACACCCACAATTCGCCAATTATGTTTAAGTCCCATGTAATAGGGGGTGAGCCTATTGCCATCAACCGGGCATAAATCCAGACTCCGTGGCAGCTACTTAGAAATTCTTGATGGGAAAACTAAATAACACTTTGCCCGACCTGGGAATCGAACCCAGGACCTGAGTGAAATACAGACGTTTTGGAGGACTGTCTTGTGTCATTTCAAATAGAGCTGATTCTCAAATGAGGCTGGATTTGAATAAATGACATTTGATTTATAGAATACTCCCCCATTTGTAAAACATTAACAATTCGTTAGCAATTACTGTCGTGGAAATTTCGTTTTGAAATAGAACTCATTTGTCTTGTCTACTGTATATTTTTTCTTTCATTTACAAATGGTACCTACAGTTGACTAAAGCTACGTCTGCTCATTTTTAAAACAAAAAAAGACCGGCAAATATGCGAGCATTTTATTACATTAATAATTTGTTTAACAAAGAAACTCAGACTCTGTTAATGATCACTGATGTTTGACCACCCTTTCTCAACCAATATGAATAAAACAAAAAAAGGACCAAGGATGAGAAAAAGTTTTTAGATGTTTATTGCGGCCAAGCAGGAATAGTCCTTGCGGTGGTCAAACGCCAGTTTGGCCGACTGTACCTACCTATGTTACGAATATTTCATGCAGGCTGGGTTCTAGTCTAGATTTTACATGAGATTCCCATGTTGGGAAGTGAAAAGTTTTTGTTGTTTCCTTTTGAGAACTGTTTCTTTTGACGTCTTAACTTTTTCTATATTCTAAAAGCCTCCATTGTTTGACAGGCTAGTAAAAGAGAATATGACATATATGTGTGGTATTTTTTTAGTGTTCTAGCTTAAATTATGATAGTGGTCATGTTTCTTTTATGCGTAGATTTAAATAGATCCTTTTGTATTTGTACCAGAGTTTTTTCAACGATATAACATAATTGATTTTGTTCCCACCGAAGCTTGCAAGGCTCATCCAAGATTATCGGGTATTCATGAATACCCGACCATCTATCGAATACCACCCTCAGCTCGGTATGCTCTATGCCAGAACACTTTAAGGGTCAATCTTTGTATTCCTTAAAGACACCCAATCTCTTTGCTCATCTTACTGAACAAAGATGAGCATCCGTCAACATTGCAAACCGGAGGATATAGAAGGGATGTCTTTTTGATTGATTCCCTTTAGTCCCTTCCTCGACCTTTGTTTGTCTTTAATTTTGACGGAGTGGTTTTGGGTCTTTATTTGCATACCATAGTAAGCAATGAGGTTGACTTTAAATATTTTTGGCATCATTTCTTTTTAAAGGATGTGTTTGTGTGGTCTTTACTTTTCTTTATCCTTCCGCCATATTGCTCGTTGCTGGACAAATACAAAGCGTTGCTTTGCATCCTCGTCAAATTCAAGGATGTAACTATGCTAATGATTCTCGACCCGACTCAATAATAAAATGGGTAGTTAATTTTTATATTTTTTTCTTAATATCGGAAATCGGTAAGTGTACACCACCCGTATTAAAAGGCGGCCCGTCTAATACTAGCCCTATAACCGCGCTTTCACACACACAAACAAACGCAGACGTTTATTCGATAAACGGTTGATTCTCTTCTTTTGAAAAGGGCTTCATTCTGAAATAGTGCCAAATTAAAACAACAAAAAAAGCAACTTTATTATTGACCAGGTACCGTAATTTATATTGATTATTTACGTCTTCTATGACAACCCTGAATTTTGACGAGGATGCAAAACTACACCATGTATTTCTGTATTCTTTTCTGACCGCCATCATGATAAAAAGCTTCATTTTCTCCTGTAACAAAAAATCACCAACCAGTCTCTGTTCCAAAATAGTGATTGCTGATTCATGTTATTTCTTAAAACCTCTTTCCAAAAATATTTTGAAAACCCTTCACCACCTGCCCGACTACGGCCCTGCAACAAATCCGAACAATAATTGTACACACGACAAAACTTTTTTAATCATAACTTAACTCTTACTTGCGCTCAATAAAATAATCCATTTTATTAATCTAATCTAAGTTCGGCGTATCTAATACAACTTTATTACTTTCACCCCGGAACAGTTTACTATCCTTTAATTTTTATTTTATATCTGACTAGCGACTATTTTGTCAGCGGCTTCGATAATTGACCCACGGGATCGTTACTACTACCGGGATGAAAAGTCTGAAATCTATCTCTGTGCCAAATGTCATCCAGATCCGTTCAGCCGTTCTGGCGTGATTGAGTAACAAACATCCATCCAAACTTTCGCATTTATAATAGGTATTAGTATAGATATAGATTTTGCAGTACAATGACCTTTATTGTCGTTGCCATAAGGTTCATGTCACAGGAAAAATATCTGTGGAAAGACTATAGCGTATCCGTAGGGGGTGATAAAATCCAGGGACGTTTTCTCCCTTTAACAGGAAATTGAACCCCGAACCCTCTTGACGAAACACAGACTATGGCTCAATTATGTTAGAATAGTTTGCCCCTAGTTTTGGGGAAGCTATCGAAATGGATAGTTTTGTTTGTGTGTCGATGATACTGTATTGTCGGATTGTGTGATGGTATGGTTATGTGGTGGCGAGGAATGACGTGAAGAATATTTCGAGTATTAATGTGGGTCGATAGGTATAAGAGAAAAGAACGAGCGATGGACTGTGTGAAAGATGATATGGTCTAGTGACTGCCTCGTTGATGAGGTGGTTGGAATCGCGACTGCTAAGCATGAGATCCCGGGTTCGATTGCCGGGTTGGGCAAATTGTAATTGGGTTTTTCCATCAGGAATTTCTCAGTAGCAGCCACGGATTCTGGATTTGTGCCTGGTTGATGGCTCGCCCCCTATTACACGGGACTTAATCATAACTGGCGAAATGTGGGTGTACTAACTATTAGGCACACCTCTGCTTAACCCTTCGGGGATTACAGGCATGAAGTTATGATGGCTAGTTCGGCATAAAAGAAGATATTACTCTTCACCGACCCCAAATTCTTATTTGTGATATCATCACCAACCGTTTTTGGACATCTCTAATTTAAGAGACACATACAAGACATTGATGGATTGTTAGCGAGCGCATTACAGACATTCTTTTGAAAAAATTCGTTGTTACAGACAGACCTTAGACCACAGATCCCTAAGTAATTGGGTTTCAAAGGTCAAATGCCAATCGCACGATACGAAAGCCGTTCGTGAATACAATGACTGGAATCCGTTATGGCATCCGACACGGGCATTTGGGTGAATGTCATGTTACCAATGAATAATCTGCTTCGTGCTTTTATTTATATTGTGTTGCCTGCCTAAAAATGTACTTACACGGATAACTTTTATACATTCTGCAGTTTGTGACAATAGTTTTGTTTTGGCAATGCCAGGACTGTTTAATATAACATCACGCCTGTAATCCCCGAAGAGTTAGGCAGAGGTTATAGTACACCCACATTTCGCCAGCTATGTTCAAGTCCCATGTAATAGGGGGCGAGTCTATTGCCACCAACCGGGCAGAAATCGAGACTCCGTGGCTGCTAATGAGAAATTCCTGATCGAAAAACCCAATAACACTTTGCACGACATGGGAATCAAACCCAGGACTTCATGCTCACCAGTTGCGCCTAGACCAAAGAGACAGTCAGGCAAGACTGTTTACAAATTGTAAAAATTGCTACCAGTGTAAGCATAAGTATTAAACATTATGTTAAGTCATAAAACTTATTACATTTTACCATCCATATCCAATTCATATCCTTCCAATAAGTATATCCACACGTGTCTTCTAATATATTGCAACTACCCTTCACAGCAACACACAACTTCTACCCAAAGAAAAAAAATAGAAGCTTTGATCAACGACCGTCCAATGACATGGCTATTGGCTACTAATTTTAAATAAAAGTCCCTTCAGACCATTTCCCATCAATCTCGAACCACCCCTTCTCGTGACGTCACACGATATGACGTAGGCGATATCGTCTAGGAGGCACTTACTAGGGTTATCATCCGTTCTGATATGTTCGGTTTTCTTGCTGTAAAGATATTTAGAAATAAAAAAATAAACACAAGAAACGAAAAGAAACTATCGAAAAAGAGAAATTTTCAAATGTTCGACTCCAAGCAGTGACAGCCTAGTGGTGTGCCCGTCGGACTACCAAGTCATAGGTCTCAAGCTCGAACCCAAGACATGTCTGATTTTTCGGATTTATGTGCGTATTGTATAATTACCAATTGCTTTGGTGAAGGAAAACATCGTGAGGAAACCAGCATGCCCGAGAGATATTTCTCGATGGCATGTAAAGTCAGAGGCCCATGGGTGGCATAAAAACTCTGACACCGGGTTAGGCACTAACCACACGATGAATAAGAAGAAGAAGAGACCAAAAATTCTCCAATTTTTTGGCTTCGTCGGTAGCAGCGTAGAACCACACGATAAAGAAGAAGAGCCTAAAAATTCACCACCTCCTCGGCTTCGTCGGTGGCACCGCAGAGTTCACTTTGGCTGCATGCTTTTGAACTAAAGTGGCAGGGTGGGAAGGTGAAGAACAATCCGCGACACAGCTCCACACCTACACCCAGCTGATGTTCCGTTGAGGTAGCCCCACTTACCGAGGTCTTCAAATGGTAACCCTAATATAAAGTGATATGACGTAGGCGATATCGCCAAGGAGGCAGTTAGAGTGACATTTACGGCCCTTAGTGGCGATATCGATGGCTGATGTAGGGCTCTTGTCGTGCTGTTTGGGTAATAGTCGCTTGGGGTGGTCACGTATTCAATAATTCGAGAAATAGTGGTGTTTATGAACCTTGGTTTTTTCGGTCAAGTTCTTAAGGTGCCTTTAAATCAAATGAGTCAATGCCTTTCCAGTCCCGCTTAGTCCGTCTACACCCACAGAGCATTTGTAATTTGTTCAAAATTGGCAATGGTAAGATAGATAAAAAACTGATCAGGTAATTAGAGAGTTTCTACATCAGCAACCGGCCATGAGGTTTTAGGTCTATTGTACAATGTTCGTGTTGCTCTACAATTATAATTGACAAAAACCGCTTTATTCTTCCCAGCAGACCCTTTCATTTGATACCCATATCATGGGAATGCATAAAAGATAACTATTAGTCCGCCATCTTTAGGAGTTCGCCATATTGGATTTAGAATAACGTCACTTAAATATCATGCATTTTCATCCAAATTAATTTCGGCTCAATCAAAAACTGGGAAGTGGGTCAAATTCAACTTATATGATTGTTTTACATAGTTGGTTGCAGGTGAAGTTTATAAAAGCGTGTTAAAAACTATTAGGATTGTTGAACTTACACTATCACTTACGGGATATCTTCCGCGATTCATGTTTATATTGAGCTCCTGATATCGATAGGGCTTCAAATTGTCAAGTACGTGGAATCCAGTGTTGAGTATGCTCAAAAGTAACAGCCGGCGTCGGGATCAGGACTCCACAAAACCTAGCGATATTATGAGTGTGTTTGACTTTGTACCGAGTTCCAGTAGTGCGCGTAGCAAAAGACAAAGAAAGAGGGTAGACAGATTTGTCTGCGCCTAACAAGTTTTTACCATCCACCAGCCATCTCGCAACAGCGCCGAAAAATCGGGAGCTCAATATAAACATTAATCGCGGAAGATATCCCGTAAGTGATAGTGTAAGTTCAGTTATAAACCGTGAAAGCTTAAAACAGTGTTTATTAGGATTGTTTTCCTTTGATGTCGGTCAGGCGCTTAACATTTTTGGAACAGGCGACGGTGTCCCCCATAACCAGATATCTGTCAGAGAGATGAGAGATGGTGTGGAGGTGAATATGTATGTGAGTGGTGGGTGAGAGTAAGTGCGGGAGTGAGGGTTGTACCCACACAATAAACAGGTGGGGGTTAACGATCTACTGTAATTTGAGGTAAAATGCAGATACATATTTGCAAGCTAACCCTACGACTAATCTCGGGATCGGAAATAATAGGACAATATCTTCCATTAGCGGCAACACTGGTCTATAATATTATGTTTAGTGCTTTTTTTCCCTGAGAAATGGACCCAAAACGTTCCTAAATAAATCATTCGACGAGAGCACTTACATTGACATTTACGAGTATGACCCCCGCCGGCATTATTGATTTCTGTTTGTCGGATAGTGGAGGTGGGTGGGTCTGTATGTATAAGCTCTCGTTTGGGCTATTCGTTTGACATTTGACTATGGTATTGTTTTATATTTTGTTTGTTATGTAGGTAGCAGAGATGCTGCCAGTTGATTGGTTAGTTTTACAGCACACAAGGCTTTGTTTGTAGAATTGGTGAATTTGTGGCTGGTGATGATATTATAGTGTTGAGCTCTTAGCGTCTAACTACATTGGTAGCTCTATAGTTTGGTTAAACATTATTTTGATAGTAAACAGAAAACTGGATTCTACCTCTTTTGCTTACCAGGCGGTTCTAATATTTTTAGTAATATCTGTTCTTTTTCGTTCCTATGGGAAATTTTATAGGTAAAGAATTACTTAGGCATTATCGATTTCTGTGTCGATGGAGGGTCTGTATGCTCTCAAATTTGAACTATTCTTTTGACATTTCGCTGTAGTATCGTTTTAAAATTAATTTAGTAGTTCTGTATTTGTATTTGTTATGAAGAAGTGAATAGTGATACTGTAAGTTGATTGGTCAGTTGTTTGAGAACACACGTTTGTGCTGAACCCTTTCAATTCTAGTGCCGTATTTGTCGTAGACAGGGTTCCAGATCGGGACGGCGCACAGTGGATCCATATTGAAAATTAGTGGACATGGGCAACAAAGTTCCAATATCGATTCGATATTTTTTTATGTGATTCTTCATGATATTCCAGACAACTTTTACTCTTGTGAAATTTCTTCTAAAGTTGATCGTTTGTCTGAAAAAAAATAAATTAGATTTTTTTGTATGGAGCGAATCACGTTTATTTTTTTTTCTTCAATTGTACGAATATGTTAGGTGTATGGCGTGAGTATATGATAGCTAGGGTCATTCTCTATCCACGAAAAAATATATCAGCGCCGGCCATCCGCGGCCGCGCGAGTAATCATTCGGTAAAAAAATAATATTTTCTATGAAATTTTTTGCCTTTTAAAATCAATTCAAAGTCATATTTTCTGTCTCACTTGGCTGTTTTCACCTTTTTAGTTAAATATATAGTTTTAATAGCACATAGGTACTCACAACTAGTAATTCTGGAAGAGGTTAAGTTATTATTGCATGTTATCGGTGGCACCTGCATTGTGATTGATATTTGTTTGTGCGCTCGGTTAAGTGCATAACAAACGAGTCACCGAAAAATAATTTTCTCTGATTGGCTGTTATTTTTTTAACTACCTGCACATTATCTATTGTTATCGGTGGCACCTGCATTGTGATTGATGACTCATTTGTTTGTGCGCTCGTCTAAGCGCATAACTAATGAGTCATCGAAAAATGCTCGTCTCTGATTGGCTGAATAATTTTCAGTCATGCTAATATGTTCACTACTTGAGTAATTAACACTGACTATAAATACAAAGACATTCACTAAGTCCCTCTAGTTTCGCTCTTGTCGCTTATTTGTGAACACAGTGAAATACTTTTATTTTTATATTTACTTTAGAACTATGGCTGGATTTTGTACCAACCTAGATCTTTTTGTGAAATTAAGAAGTGGTGGCGATCTGAAAAATTATATGTTTCTATATGAAAGTATAATTTCTGTTTTGAATACCACAGTTTCTGAAGAAGACAAAAACCTAATCAAGGAGTTCTGTCGGCTTTTTTGTGTAAGCCTAAATAAAAAGTGGATAGAGTCAAGTAGAAATCAAAAAACTTTTATGAACCGTGTAAATAATCGCAAGTGGTTGGAAAAAAACATCAACTGGCCTGTTTGTGACAGTGTTGACCTGAGAAGTGAGTTGGGCTTTTCGGACACAGCCTTATCTGAGCCAGTGGATATGAATTCCCATGTTCCTAATCTTGCAGTATGTACTACGGAAGCGGGAACATCTACAGAAAAGGAGCACAAAAAACCGTTCGAAGACTTAAGTAATAAGCAAAAAAAAGACGTTCTACTTCCATAGTAGAAGAAAATTCCGAGGAAGAGTTGCAGCACTGGTACTTAACAAAATTGAAAGACAACGGCAAAACGAATCTGGCAAAAGTGGTCGAATACCTTTCCAGTAATCCAGAAACGCTATCCGAAGTACACGAGCGACTATTCAAAAAGCAGAGCCTAAGTACTGTCTCTGAAGATAAGTGTTTAGCTCTTTACACATCACTTGCGCTCTCGAGATGGAAGTACTTAGCTCTTCGACAATTTCTGAAAGAAGAAAACTGTGCTGCCTTTCCATCTTATCCAAAGCTCGTTAATGCCAAGAAAAGATGTTATCCACCACAAGAGAGTATGGAGATTACCGAAAAAGGAGCTCAAATTAAATTGCAAGCGCTATTGGACCACACTGTGGAGAGGATTTTACTAGATGTGAATTCTGTTGATAGGTCTCAAAATGAAGAACTCAAGTTGACCTGGAAATGGGGGCTTGATGGTTCTTCGTCGCAGAGTAACTATAAACAGAAAACGTCAAACACAGCTACAGAGTTCGGTGATTCATCAGTAGTCATGATAAGCATCGTCCCTCTTCGGCTAGTGTCTGGCTCATTATCTGGGAATGAAAATATAGTTTGGGAGAACCCCACACCTTGCTCAACTCTGTACTGTCGACCAGTGAAGTTCACATTCACTTCGGAGACAGCTGATTTTATAAAGTCTGAAGAGTCGGAGATGAAAAAACAAATTGATGAACGAATATCTACTCAGTGTGGAAATATTATTGTATCACATGAATTGCATATGACCATGATTGATGGAAAAGTGGCCAATATTATTGCTGAAGTACCATCATTTGCAACGTGCCCCATTTGCTTGGCAAAACCAAGTGAGATGAATAATTTAGACTCTTTGACTTCCAGACCACTTCGTGAAGATATTTAAAAACAAGGAATTTCTTCACTGCATATGAAGATTCGGTGTATGGAATGTCTTCTCCATAATATCTTATAATCTGGATTTTCAACGATGGACAGCTCGAGGCGAACATAAGGCTTTGAAACAAGCTAAAAAAAATACCACGCAACAAGAGTTTCGTGAGCAAACTGGAATGCTGATTGATATAGTCAAACAGGTATGTATTTAGTTCGTTTTATGTTTTTTGTGTATTATATCTCTATGTGTCGTATATTACAGTCTTTTTCCAAATTTCAGGGTTTTGGAACTACAAATGACGGGAATACTGCGAGGCGCTTTTTCCAAGATTACAAAACATCATCCAGAATAACAGGAATTGACGAAAATCTAATTTTCAGATTTTCCGTTATTCTACAAGCCATATCATCAGGCAAAAACATTGACTGTGAAAAATTTAGAAGATACTGTGGAGAAACAGCTGATGTATACGTGCAACACTATTCGTGGTACTACATGCCAGTTAGTGTACATAAACTTCTAATGCACGGTGCAGACATCTGTAACCACTTTGGTGTTTTGCCAATAGGGAAGTAAAAAATAAATAGAGTTTGATGTATAATTTGACTCGATTGCTTTTTGAAATTAAAATGCATGTACTTATTTCTTTTAGGTACCTTATCAGAAGAAGCTTCGGAAGCCCGTAATAAGGACTTCAGAAACGTCAGAGAGAGACACACTCGGAAAACGGACAGAATAGCAACAAACGAAGACATCCTCCATGGACTTCTAATAAGCTCTGATCCTCACATATCCTACATAAGGCCTAAAATAACGAAACAGGTTCATAGTGAGTTGTTGCCTGAAGCAATTCAGTTGTTACAGACTACCGAGCCTCCCTGTGACAGTGAGATTATGGAGGAAGAAGAATGCCTCATAGCAGAGTCCGAAAATTTGCCGGACCCACTTCTGGAATAAGAAATAAAGTGATCCGGCTATGGACTATTCCCACAAAAGCCCATCAGGGCTGGGAATATGACAAACAGCCCTTTTCAGGGCTACAATTATTTCACAATTTCCTTTCGATCATACGTACGATAACTTATACTATACTTTACATACGCTTGATTATGTAGATAATGATTATCAACGTCTTGCCCGTAAAAATTCAAACTATTTCACGTATATTTGATAAAATTAGTATACCCAGAAACTTATTACATGTTTATTTTACAATAGATAACGTGCAGGTAGTAAAAAAAATAACAGCCCATCAGAGACGACCATTTTTCGATGACTCATTAGTTATGCATTTAGCCGAGCGCACAAACAAATGAGTCATCAATCACAATGCAGGTGCCACCGATAACATGCAATAATAACTTAACCTCTGCCAGAATTACTAGTTGTGAGTACCTATGTGCTATTAAAACTATATATTTAACTAAAAAGGTGAAAACAACCAAGTGAGACAGAAAATATGATTTTGAATTGATTTTAAAAGGCAAAAAAAATCATAGAAAATATTATTTTTTTACCGAATGATTACTCGCGCGGCCGCGGATGGCCGGCGCTGATATATTTTTTCCTGGATAGAGAATGACCCTAGCTATCATATACTCACGCCATACACCTAACATATTCGTACAATTGAAGAAAAAAAAAATAAACGTGATTCGCTCCATACAAAAAAATCTAATTTATTTTTTTTCAGACAAACGATCAACTTTAGAAGAAATTTCACAAGAGTAAAAGTTGTCTGGAATATCATGAAGAATCACATAAAAAAATATCGAATCGATATTGGAACTTTGTTGCCCATGTCCACTAATTTTCAATATGGATCCACTGTGCGGCGTATTCCAGCTGCGATATTACCAAAGTCTTATGAAGCAGTAAGAACGTAGAGGGCCGAACAATGTCACGTGACGATCTCATGACGAAACCATACACCTGATACGCCTTGTTTACTATATTGTCAACGTGTTTGTCGAAGTGCAAACTAGCTTCCAGTGTGGCCCCTAAGTCACGAACAAAACTAATATAGTTGGGAAAAGGCTAGGCAGATGATGATTTTGGCTGTCACTCGGTCTCAGCTTTTATCATGTACTCAACTGTTGTAGTCATGCTCGTCTATTCTATTATAATTAACGCTTTTAAAACGGGTCTGATAAAATGACAGGCATGTCTAGTATTTGGAATTTTCTTCACTATGTAAGACTGATTTTACCATTAAGACAGATATTTTTCATTTGACAGTTTTTGTATAAAAAGCTGCCAATCATTCGGAAAGTTTGGCCGAATTCACCTTTAGTGGTTTGATTACGTACGCAAAATACGCGCTTTGGACGTGGAGTTGCGAACACCAGCCTTCTATACTATAGGTACTGGTGGTGTTTCTTTAAAGGCGTTTCATAATTTCCGTACGAAAATACCAAACAACACAATCCAAAAATAAAATATACAACTTAAGTACCTATTCCAAATATTCATACTGAAACTATCGATTCCCCAATTCCTAAAAATATCGACATAACCCAAAATAGACAAAAATCTAAAGCAAACACCTATTGATTCACAAATCACTAGGGGAACCCTCTTACATACAAAGGGTCAGAGGGTTGTACCCCTAACTAGGGGGTGTGTATAATTGTTCGCGTGCACTCTGTGCTGTGCAGGCAAATAGGGTTGACTGACTTTTTGTACTTACTTGAATTAATTAGAGATATTTTTTTGAATGCAATTTGATGAACGTGACTCTTGTTTAGGTAGATGGATTAATTGGTTGTGTGTGTTTACTACGTGATTTTTAAGTGTAGGGTTAGGTTTAGTGGCCAAAGAAAATTTACATTATATCAGAGAAAACGATGTTGGAAAAAGAAAAAATGTATTGGATTGACATCATCATCGGTATACCGTTTTTCCAACTATGTTAAGGTCGGCTTCCAGTCTAACCAAATGCACCTAAATACCAGTATTTTATATGGAGCGACTGCCTATCTGACCTCCACAACCCAGTTAGTACTGGGTAATACGATACCTCTTGGTTAGACCGGTTGTCAGACTTTTGGACCACCTGTAATGACTGTCAAAGATCTACAATTGATAGCCGGGACCAGCGGAAAAAAGAGCTTTCCGACGCACGGAGGAAACTATGTAATGGGTGGTCACCCGTCCACGACAATCCAGACAAGCGTGGCTTAACCTGAAAATCGACCCGGGCGGCTGTTATTGTTTAGTCACGAACTCCGAAGAATGAACTAAAGTTCGTTCTTCTTCTTCTTCGTGTTGCTGGCACGACAGTATTATTATATTATATCAGCCCAAAAACCTCGACACTTGCAATGCCATGGCGTCGTGGACTTTAGTAAATTAAAACATTAAAATCCTAACCCTTTTCTGTGCGAATAGATAGAAGTAAGAGTACCAACCTAGGTAAAATAATTTTATGAATTTTAGGTAGGTACAAAACTAATCAGTTTGGACCGGTGTGCTTAAATAATTATTCAAAATGTTTATTCATATAATTTTCCACAGTTCTGATCAAAGTAATATTGAAGTCTATGATGCAAATTGCTTTTCATCTAAAACTTAATTACTAAAGGATGTATCTCTTTGAATAGTTTTCTAGTTTTAAATTAAACTTAGTTTTGGTTTCACAGAAAATTTCTCAGAGTAACTTGTAGATTGCTCGTGGTTTTAAAATTTGTCTAATGCCTTTGAATAGCTCGGCAAGCCTTTAAAAAGCTATTTATGTTGAAGTGTTAAAACAGTTTTCTGTGTCTGTTAATCTATTTTCTACGGACTAGGGTTTTAGAAAGAAAGAAAGAAAAAGTATTTATTAGTCTCGCACTGGACGAAACGAAATGTTAACTTAACAACAAAACTAGGTTAAAAAAAAATGAACTTAACAACAAATTAAAATAAGACTAGCTAAACTGGTCCTGTACGTGGCGAAAAGGCCCCTATCTAAGCATGGTGCTGTAACTTAAAAAAAAGTCACAGCGCTGGTATTCTGATAGGGCCCAAAGCGATGCCACGGTCAGATAATAATAAATAAAGTGAATAAACGAATAAATATATAAGTGTGCAAAGTACACTAAGAAAAAGAAAACACCCAACGTCATCACAATGTTTGACTATGCCATGAGTGACGACCTGTGACCTGTGGCCTGTGGCTGTGGTGTGTTGTGTGTCCACGGTGGTGTGTTTTACGACCTTTGGATTCTATTTGCATGGCATGTAATCGGTTAAGCAATTGTTTTTTTATTTTATTTATTGAAATGATTAAATATGGTTTTTGAACGATTCACACGGTTATTCCTGTTTGCCTTAAAACTTGTTTAAGTTCGTAAGAAAACTCAACTTTTTGTATTTTTTTTTATGAGACCCTAACTATACGCTCAGTAAGACCTTTAATGCCGATTATAGCTATACAATAGATATTAATATGAATGAAAGTATAAAGTTTTTTTTGTGTCACCCACCCCTCGAAATAGGGATGGCCGAAAGTTGACGACAAATCGATGATTTATGTTATAAAATGTAATAAAAGGGAGCGATTTACAGCTTGGGCTTTGGCTACACTATTGGACTATGGTAGACTAATATGATATATTCTGTTGAAAATATCGAAACGCCTACTTGACGCTACCCGTGACCCAAGGGCTGGCTTTTACCTTGGCCAGAGGCTAAGTGTAGCTATACAACGAGACAACGCCACCAGTCTCTTGGGCACATTACCAGCTTACAGCGTTGAGGAGGAGTTTTTTGATGCGACACCCCTTAGTAAGACTGGTTGTTAGAGTTTCGGGCGTCTGATTTATAGTCTTAACGACTGTCAAAGATCTACAAATGACAGCCGGGACCAACGTCTTGACGGCTATTACTTTTTCTTCTTAATACAGAATTAATTTATACTCAGCGCAGCACGTCTTTATCTTTGGTACATCTCCATCGTTCCTTACATCCCTCCTTGTCATGATCTTTCACACACAGCCCATCCATCTTTCTTACACAGTAATAAAATTTACCAAGGATAAGCAACGACAATCAATCAATCAAGCCTGTCACGGTCCACTGCTGGACGTTACCCTCTTCAAAGTTTCGCCATAACACTAGCGGAGTTATTCCATAACACGCTTACAATGGCAACATTGGTGAGAACATTAGTTTTGACAGTTCAGCAACATTCATTGCTTTATTTACTTTGTTGGGCAGAGATTTTCTCATACATATGAAGCAATGAATTAGAAATTTTCTTTAAAATGCGTATTCATTAGGCTGGGTATGGGTTTATGAAACGTAAACGTCGGTCGGTGGATATGTAATCCACTACATACCGGGTATCCTCCGTATCTCGGAAAGCACGTAAAGCCGTTGGACCCGGCTGTCATTTGTAGATCATTGACAGTCGTTACGGTCAGTCAGCCACCAGCCTTACCAAGGGGTATCGTATTACCCAGTAATAACTGGGTTGTGGAAGTCAGATAGGCAGTCGCTCCATGTGAAATACTGTTATTCAGCTGCATCCGGCTAGACTGGAAGCCGACCCGAACATACTTGAAAAAAGGTTAGGCTAGGTGATGAGAGTTATATTTCATATTACGTTTTGTAAGTCTTTACCCGGCATCACAAAATTTAGATTGCCAGTTCTCCGGTTTCCTTACCACAAAAAAAAACAGTAGTTCAATACATTGTGATCGTGACCGAGTAAACGAAACGTCCTGTCGGTGATCAGTCCAAAGCAGAAACAACTATCGGAGAACGCTTGCAGAATCGTAGGTATTAAGATTTTTTTTAAATTACCTATAAAAAATTCGAAGTGGATGATGATTTAAAATGATGTACTGAATACGTGACCGTTGTGCGCTGGTGTCCCTACCACCCAGTCTATGTCTACTGTGTTGAATATACTTTGTGGAACGGCAAAACTTTTATCAATAAACTTTTTCCAACACTGATATAAAATTCATGTTTTAATGGACGTTTATCATGCACATACATAACTGAATAGTGTGATAACATCACGATTATAACATGGGTGTGTGCGGTACAAACTATACAAGTAATAAAATTCAATACACTTTCTGTCATGCTTTAAATTTATACACACATTTTTAACTTTGGTATTTTTTTTTAATGGATTTGATTATAAAGGATAATGTCAATAACTGGGCTAAACAATAAATAGTAAATTACCAGACAAAATACATACACCGAGTTATATAGAGCTCATTCATACAACCGCAACTTTTTTATTTAAAAAAAAAATCAACCCTATTAGGAAAAGATTTTTATTGGTTTATGTAGGCTCTTTTAAATCTTTGCAACTTGACTAATAAAATGGTGATATAGTTTCAGTTGATTTTTTGGAATATTATTGTCGGTAGGCTAGGTTCGATTTATGTGGCGGCATATTAAAAGGTGGCGATATCTATTATTTGGCATTTTCCATATGCGGGTAGTACTTTAAAACAAGTTAACCCAAAAAAATATATTTTAGATCTATTAATTTTTGTAGTTTTTAAATAATGTACATAATAAAATTAACCCAAAGTACAAGGGAAAAGTGACATTATACTTTATGTACCTATAACTACGATAACGATTCAAAAAAAGAGGTTGATTAAAAGTTTGGAGCCATCGTCTTTATAAAAGTTCAATTTACGGAACCCGCTTTATACACATCTCCTGAAAAGTGTGTACATACTATAGGTATTCCCATAAAATTTTCTTTCATCATTATTATTTCCACTCAAAAGATGTCTGTGACCCCAACATACTCTTTTACATAGCAATTAAAAACTTCACGCCATGCATTTTGGTGGTTTAAATAATTGGCAGTGGTCTTACGCCCCTTTTTACAGCTCGTTGAGGTTGTTATGAGAAACCGCTTGCTTGTTAATTTTGTGGGGTAGACAGTATTTGAAGTCTCGGAAATACTCTGAATATTGAGTGTCATGCAGTGGCTCAAAGACTGATTGAAGTGGAGTTTAATTACTGTGGTTTAGATTTTGAGGGAGAGATTTGCATGTTTGGTCATTCGTGTGGAAGGCAAGTAGACGGGAAGGGCACACAAATTTTAATTTGAGAAGGGTTGTTTTTTTTTTAAAGCAAATGACCAAAGACTGCTGAGCTCACTGCGTGGTACTTAACGATGGACTTAACTTAAGGAAACGTACTTCGTTTTATCAGTAAGGTACTACACATCCTTTATTTAACCCAACACCTTGTAAATAGCTCCAGAGTTTGTGACCCATTATCTATTTTAGATACCTCTAATTAAGGTAACTTTCGCACTGCACAGGCAACACTTACTTTGCTAAAACTGCAATTACACTTTTGTTTTTTTTTTTTACGGTTGTTTGAGACTACTACTAGAGAGACGTTTTTCTATCTTCTTTGAGAATATCCAGTGATATGATTAATTTAATTTGTATTTATTGCTTATAATTAATCAAATATCAATGGATGAGAAGCAAGGCGACGATCTTGCTCTTTTTCCAAAGAGATCATTCAGGCGTCGAACATTTTGTACTTACCTAAAATTTTAGTGCCGGCCAGAAATAGGATATGTACTGTTTTCTTACGGGAAACTACTTTTTGTCATTTAAGAAGTTCCCAAGAAGTTTTTGATTAACCCCCAGGTTACTTATTAATATAATTTTCCAAGGAAAACTAAGGAAGAGCCGCGCGGATTCCGCGCGTTTGTATTTATATGACCATGTTCATATTCGTTAAGAGGTAACTGCGCGGATACCACGCGGTTGCAGCCGCATCTGAACTGGTACTATCCCGTAAGAGGCCGGTATTCCTTCTTTCTGGCCGAAATTTCTGTGTACAATAATGATTGAAGTCTTTTGCACATAACCCATATTCATACTTCTGCTCAGCATGGTAGCTGGCTTACAAGCGAAGTCAGACAAAGCAGCACGGCAGTGTACGGGGGTCGTAGTACGACAATTGACGCCCTAGGACAACTGCAGCTGCCGTGTGATGCTGTGGTCTGGCTTCTGCCGGAGAGCACGGAATGCTTCCGCTACCTTAAGTCACTGCACCAAGCGAGGCTTGCCCAAGTAGGTACACCTTTGGGGGATGGAGCAAATCTGCTCATTCTCCTTTGTAATTTGATCCGTCCGGAGCTGTCGCAAGCTAGATTGATCGTTACTTCTAAATTGGTTACCGGATCAATGATTCGACTGAGATTGGCTTTCGCGTACAGGTCACTGACCTTTGGGTGTTGAATATTGCGACTTATTAATTAGAAGGTAAGCAGCAGCGTTCTTCTATGCCCCAATAAACAATATTGATGTTGTTATAAATTGAATTTAACATAAGTATTTAATAAGTTCTGTCTCTTTTCTTTGCTTTTTCCTTCAGTTGGTCGCTACTTTCTTCTTTCTTTTAAAATGGCTGGAATAGGATGGACTCTCTCTTTTGGGTGGATAAAGTAATAAATGTTTTATTCTTCTCAATTCCCGTTTGGCGTCTCCAACATTCCACGTGTCACCTTACTCCAGTTTTTCCTTCTATCACACTTTTCTGAGGCACTAAATATAATAAGGAACTATTACAAGGGGCGATAATCATAATAAAACAGTTTCTAGGCGCTTATGACGTCACCTCGCCGTAGGGATAAATTTTATTTGCGCGGCCTCGTCTTTGTTATGTGGTCATAATCATAAATATTATTTATGGGATGTGTTTATTTGAAAATTGTTAATCATCAGATTGATTTATTATGATTTTATTTCAGGCATGTACCTGTATTGTTCTTTTTTTTTGTATTGATTTTCTTGCTTTCGTGTAGTCCCATGTCGGGCGCCAAAACCATACTATACAGATAAAAATCGTTACAAATTATATAATTTGCATATTAAGCTTGCTTTAAATACTCATTACTATGATTGTCGTTATATTACTGCGCCTTGTAAACTTTAAACTTTTTGTGTAATTTATAGTCCCACTTGGGCGCCACTATTTAAAAGAAAAAAATTGATCATCCGTGCAATAAAAAAAATAAATTTAAGAAGCACCTTCTTCCATTGAAAAAAACATAGAAGGTATGAGATATTTCAAAGTCAATCGTAAACGCAAGATGAAACTAGAGATGATTTTTATTCACAAATAATTGTAGGTATTGTTTCACTGGTGGCTGTTATATCCTTAGATCTATCAAACTAAGCATTGCCACACTTTTTCTCGCAACGAGCAGCTTAAATATTACAAAGTAGAATATTTCATGCCACTGTTGCCACCCCAAGCCATGGCTTTCCCAGAAAGGTTAAACGCTTTCTAACGACATTTACTTCGGGGAATCCCTTTGCATAATAACTTTTAGCGTTAACGTTGTGATTTCTGGAATAAAATAGTATTATCGAAAACTTTTTTTTCAGAAAATAAGCGAAACAAAGCAGTTGGTTAGTAAAATATTTATATTTTCATACCATGATGTATTCTATTTTTAACAGAATTTATACGACATGTATAAAAATACATTTGGTAATTGTATCGCTTTTTTAAAGGTCTAATTTAAATGTCATATGTAAAGGCCGATACACAGTAAATAAAGAAGAAAATCAAATAAGAATTGAAAAAAAAATTATGTATGACAGCCAAAACCAATCTGTCAAGCCTAAAACGGCAAAGCTTATTAAAAATTCAGAGCCTCTTGCTTCACGCCCAAATGTAGACATAGATCAATACAAGTCTAGATTTATACCAGACGGATTTAGACACAGACTCCGCCGTTCAATCGGATCCTGTTGAATTTCCTTCCTAGTACGTTGCTACGCGATTTATTTTAAAATCGAGGATTGTATTCTGCTTTTCAATTGAGTTCCTATTTTAAACTTTGTGAGCTGTTTGTTTGAAAGCTTTTACCTGTTTGCCGTCAACATATTTACTGAATAACTATCCTGTCTGGATTTGGCTAGTTTCTGTTGCTGAAAATAGTTTTTTTTTAAATCAAAGTTAGCTTTGCTAAATTCCTAACATACAAACAGAGTGGGTGGAAAGCTATTCAAAATTAATATTTGCGGTAATTTGTTTTCAATGTGTTGGCAATATGGCAGAATACCTTAGCTAACAGGAGTAGCAGATACAAGTAACAAGTACCTAAGGCTCCAGCAGTGATAATCGCTTTGAAAGTGTTTCGTATTTCTTTAATGACTTTCAACAGGAACTTTCCGGTAGCTTATGTGAATCCAAGACTTCATAGTTTTGACTTTTCCGTCTTCGTTATCGCTAACAGAATCTTACTTAGTCATTGTTAGTAGACCCTTTAGTCATTGTTAATAACTTCAATACAGAAAGCACTCGGAGGTCAAAAAAAAAAAAAAAATTCACAACCTAAAAAAATTTCGCGTGAGGTCCTAAAATTTGTAACTGCTATATTTTCGTCTGCAGGCACACTTTGACTTTATACTTTTGACCTCCAGCCCCGGATCGATCCAGGCTTATATCAGACGTTTTTAGACAAGGCCGCACAGGCTGACCTTTGCCGTAGTTTATAACTGCAGTTAAAATCTTATATACCTTTTTCAGGTCGTGTTAGGTAAGATTATGTTTTGCTTACGGGCTGTTAAGCTTCTATGTATGGCCCGTCTTTCGTTAAGTTTTCAGTAGCTGAAATAATATATATATTGTATCTGGTTATAATATCCAGATGACAAATCCCTTATTTGCCATTCTGACAGAGAAGAGCTATGGAAGCTCCTCGTTTGCCCGGTTTTACTAAAACTTACTAAATAATTTCGCCTTCGTATTGTTCTTAGAAAATGGACGACCGTATAATATTGTAGAATATTTCCACAACCGTTCTCATCCATATTCAAAGAACCAAATAGGGTTTCAAACATTCTTTTTGTACATTCAAAAGTGCCAAGAGAAAATATACTTCATAAAAGAGTTATTTAGTCTCCAGAGTAAGTATATTGCGGTCTCTAGAAAAAAAAATATTATATTTTTTCAAGATGATATTAGAGACAAGCTTCTTTTGTTTCATCTCAAGTCCCAAGAGCAAGCTTGTTAGAAATGGTCTAGATAACAGAGTCTTAATTCACCTTGAGACGACTGAACCATGTGCTTAAAAGTATTGAGAAAATGTGATTTGAATTAAGAATGCGTGGCTACTTTCCGCAGAGAAATAACTTTGATGTTGTGAACTTTGCTGGTATTACTATCTCTAATATATCATTGCACAGCTTAGGATTTAACAGAGGTTGTATTTTGTGGTCCATATGATCAGTTACCTTCTTCCTCATTTCCTTATTACCAATAATTATCGAACCGGATATTCCGTCAATCTTCACGCTAGACCCTCTATTCGTTTTGTATTCCTTTTACATGTGCATCATTATTTCGATCAAGTTCTTCTACAAACAAATCTTCCTACTTATCTCTGTCTTTTTTATCACCACTACTATTGCTACTTTCAAATCCTTTACATCCAATCGATACACTTTCCCATCTTCCAGAAGGTTCCGAAGTCGTGAATATAAACCACTGGTCCCTAGAGAAATCTTTTTTGTGCCTTCGACGTCTCTAACGCCAGGGTCCTGAGTAGTGACTTTTTATGTATTCTCTTCGAAGTAAATTGTTTTGGCAGTATCGAATTTCGAATTAGGATAAGTTTTTTTAGCTTTTTCAAAGTTATATTGAGTTTTGAATTTCACCATATCTTTTTGAACTAAGTTTGGATCGATTCTATCGTCTGGTTCAAAGAATAATGGATACTAGTTGGACGAAGTTTTTAACATATATGCGTCAAGTTTCGGTAACTAGCTCTGGAGCCATAAAAACTTATTTGTAAGGGTAATCGCAATCTTAGGTTTTATCAATATTCAACTTTACTTTCTCACTATTAAAGACTTTTTTGTTTGCCGTTGCATAAACCTAAAGAATTTCTACATTCTTTCCATTTTGTTCTTATATACTCGTATTATTACATTTGCTAACTTTCTGTTTATCTTGCTCCTTCAAACAAAGGGCTATTATTTTTGCGTTAACAGTCCGAAAAAGCCTATTCAACTATGTCTATAACAAGACAAGCAACAGTGTGACTTATCTCGTCAATCTTAAGGTCGTCATTTCCTCCTTGACCTTTAAACACAGCCTTTGACCTTTTGTATGCTAAATGAAACCTTTGCATTTTGTGTTTAAAGTTGTAATTTCTTTGTCACCAGGCGGATGCCAGCACCGCATTCCTGCGGGCTGCGCGCGCCGGTCAGATTGAGAAGATCATAAGCCTCCTGGAGCAGGGCGTTGACATCAACGTTAGCAATGCTGTAAGTACATACATACCGTGACGTCATTCGACGTTATAAGTGACAGTTAGGAGACGTTGCAGGATAACTAAGAAAAATTGTTAGGTATTTAATTTTGTTTAACCAATGTCAGCGATGAATTTTAAGAAACTATTGCTCAGAGAGTCTCTTCGATTAAACAAAAAATAACATTTTTGCAAAAAAATAACCGATTTCCACAAAAAAAAAAAACAAAAGAATGGAATATAACTTTACTTTCTGAAGTCGGTGACTATTGTTTGTTTCTTTGACTTTTTGCAAAAAAGTTTTTATTTTACCATTTTTAGTTGTATCACACACAAATCCTTGTCAAGTATCAATTTCGCAATTTCTTTTACTTGGATGACATATTTTTTCTGGCTATTTTGATTTAAAAACCAAACTACTATATAAATGACGAAGATATGAGGTAATAAACAAAAAAAAACAACCGAGTTGAGAACCTCCCCTTTTTTTGGAGTCGGTTAAAAATGTACCTATTACACAGAGGAACCTTAAATAAAAGCTGAGTGATTTGTAACATCTCACTCACTCGATACTGTTGAAAATCTATCCCTGTCTGTTAATGTGAATTAAACGGCATGGTCTATAATCTTTATTAGTGTGAAAATAATCTTTGCACCCGCAAAGACTTATTACGTTTTTAAAGTCAAGTTTCTCCACGAGTCTGTTTCATCACGTCTTTCCACTTCATCATAATTTTCACCATGTTTTACATCGTGTTCCACATGTTTAGCTCTATCTACACGTAAGGAGCACTAGAAAGATCATGAACCGGCTCATGTCTGCGCATAATAAGGGCTTGTGTAACTACAGTAATGTAGCATCAGCATCTCCGTTAGGGGAGATCCTGTGAGGTTTTTAGACCACTTTTATTGCCCCCACCCCTTGGTAATACGTCATGAGGTTTTAGGCTACCCCACCCCTTCTCAGTATCACGCGTATTTTTTACTATTGAAAATATCACACAGTATAAGAATCTGGTTTTAATAAAAAAAAAGTCTAAAATCGGGTTTTAGGCACAAATTCGGCCACTCGGCTTTTTACATGGCTGCCAATTCGTTATTGGTAAAAAATATTTTACATGACACGCATTAAATTTCATTTTTCGCCACGCGAAAAAATACACGTGATTGTCACATTATCTCCCATCGGGGTTCATTGTGATTTTTTTTGTCTCCTCCCCCTGTTTGAACCTAACGTGATTAAAGGACGACCACTTAATTAGTTTTATTTTAATTTGTACTTAAGTTTACTTTTTTTAAATCTTGTTTTATTGTTCAAGTTACCATTTTGTTTTGTCCAGTGCGAGACTAATTAATACTTTTTCTTTCTTTCTTTCACTTAGCAACGCCATATGACGTCATTTGACATGAGCAGCACTTGAGACGTGGGCGTCGTCATTAGACGCCCACGTCTAATGATGACGTCACGTATTTAAATTTACCTTACGGAGAGTAAAGGAAGATAGATGTACGGGGTGGAAGGTACACCGACCCCCCCACATAGAAAAGTATCAACAGTAATTTAAAAAATAACCTAGTATTGTATTGCATTTTGGTGTGCAAAATGTGTGTTCCATACATTTTGACCGTGTAGGTATTGCAGTTTTGTAAGAAACAGCTGTTTTTTTATTTATTTAGGGTGTTATTGAGAATAATGTATTGAATACGTACCGTTTCAGCGTCGTCGGTGTCCCTTCCAACTCGTATAGATAGACATTGTAAATACAGACAAAGTTACATACAACATTGGGCTGATGATTCTCATTTTACGAGTAGTAGCTAAACTTCGTACACTGATTTGTCGCGAAGGTTTGTAACTTCCGTCATAGAGAAACATGTTCTATTAAGATTTAGTTAAGTTTAATCAAGTACTGGAAGAGTTACTGGTCAATGAAGGAGTATTTTAAAAGCACCCTTCCCATATATCTGAAGTGAAGGCTAATGGACATGTGTATTCTACGGTGCAAAAACTTGGTCTTTGACTAACATCCAAAAGTCCAAACTCAAGGTTTGCCAACGTGCTATGGAGCGCAGTATCTTAGGTGTAAAATTAACAGATCATCATGTTCGAAACACTACACTGCGTTCCAAAACGCAAATCGCTGACGTGGTTCAAAAGGCTGCCCAACTTAAATGGGACTGGGCAGGACATGTCTGTCGCATGCCGAACGAGCTGTGGGCCGGTAAAGCTCAGGATTGGTGCCCTGAAACAATGACACGGGGTCGCGGCACCACGAAGGAGATGGCGGGACGAACTGGATGTCTTCCTTGAGAATTGGAAAGAAGTAACACAGAATCGTGACCTTTGGAAGAAATGAAGGGAGGCCTTTGCCCAGCAGTGGGACAGTATGGGCTAGCTATAATATAATATAATATAATCAAGTACAGATTTAAAGTATTAGGAAAAAGCGTTTATTTATCCCTTTTAATGATAGCTACGCAGTTACGAGTAGTAGATAGCACTACTGGTATTCAATTTCATCCGGTTAGACTGGAGGCCGATTCCAACCTATGTATTTGGGAAAAGGCTAGGCAGATGATGTTTACAGTTATAAATCCACCAGTCATTCAGTCCAGTGGTCGCAAACGCGACTGTTGAGAATGAGCTCCTCGCACAAATTGTTAGTGGGATTTTCCATCAGGAATTTCTGAGTAGCAACCAGAGTCAGGAATTATGCCCGGTTAATGGCAATAGTTACGCGGAACAACATTAGTTATGCGGATGATATGGTGTTGCTGAGCCCATCGATCGGTGCATTACGTAAACTTTTGCGCATCTGTGAGTCATGTGCAAGTTACTCGTACAATGCTAAAAAGAGTGAATTCACGGTCTTCAAAGCCGGTTGCCGGTGCAAATGTTACTCATCTGTACCTCCTGTCACTCTTTGCATTCCTTTAAAAAGGGTGCAGCATTTCAAGTGCTTGGGCCACTGGGTCTCTGACGACTTGTGTGACAACATAGACATTGAGAGGGAGCGCAGGGCGCTGTCTGTCCGGTGTAATATGTTGGCTCGGAGGTTTGCGCGATGTACTAGACCTGCGAAGGTGACTCTTAGGTCTCGAGGTTTTACACCTGCAGCCTGTATACCAACTTTACGCAGCGGGCGTACAGCGCACTGCGCGTGCAGTACAACAATGCTTTCAGGATACTGTTAGGGCTTCCGCGGTTTTGTAGTGCTTCGATTATATTTGCTGAGGCGCGGACCGATGATTTTTTCGCGATCATAAAAAAGCGGAGTGCTTCACTATTAAGTTGCCTACGAAGCAGCTCGAACAGTTTCCTGAGGGTATTGTCCGAGCGGTGGAACCTGTCCTTGATACAAAGGTGGATGCAGCTTCATGTTAGCGCTTCTCCTCGTATTATTTAACATTGTGTGTATGATTATATTGTGCCTTTGCCCGTGACTTTGTACGTGTGGAACTTAGAATAAAAAAAAAGATAATTTCTGTGGTAAAATGTAGCCTATATTTTAAGTGAGGCATCTAGCAGTATAGCGGTGAAAACTGCGTTCGAATCCATGCAGTAGTTTTTGCGTGATTCGCGTACAAACATACAGACAGAAAGACAGACAGACAAAAAATCTAAAAACTGTTGTTTTTGCTTCTGTTGCTCTAATAAAGACCCCCCACAGAATGTTGGGGTCGGTTTCCAGTCTAGCCGGATGCAGCTGAATACCAGTATTTTACATAGAGCGACTGCCTATCTGATCTCCACAACCCAGTTCGTACTGGGTAATACTATACCCCTTGGCAAGACTGGTTGTCAGACTTTCGGGCCACTGACTACCTGTAACGACTGCCAAAGATCTACAAATGACAGCCGGGACCAACGGCTTAACGAGCCGAGGCACGGACGAAACTCGGTATGTAATGGGTGGTCACCCATCCACAGACCAACCTAGGCAAGCGCGGCTTAACCTGAAGATTGATCCGAGCGGCAGTTATTATTTAGCCACGACACAGCCCACTCCCTCATAGAAATGAAGGCTTGTGTACCAGCAGTGAGCACGTCACAGGTTAATTATTTTTATACGAGATTAAATGTATAATATGTAAGTGGTAAAGTTAGTATCTTTTCGACTAGGAAATAAAATAATGTAAGACTCAAACGCTCACTTCACACTCACCTCAAAGTCAGTCACTTTGTAACTCAAATTTTATATGTTATATTTGCCTGTGTTGTCTACTGTGTCCACATAAATAGTAAAATAAATAAGAAACTTTCCTTTAAATAATCCCGTTTCCTTCCCAAACAAATTTTCCTTCTTTTTTATCATATTATCAATAAAAGTATGTACCTACTTCACACACAATTCAAGGAAAATTGCTAACAAAAATATTTGACCCTTGGTCCCTGATTAGGTACTTTCAGTAAGTTTATGTATTTTCTGATGGTGTCCTTTTTATATTATGTTGTTATTTCCCGGTAAAAATGTTGTGTGCCTTGTGGGTATTTTATCACCAATTTTGTTTGAATACAAGAGGTCCATTGAGGCGAGAAAAATCATCCCAATTTATTTGGGGTCGGCGCAGCATGTCTTCTTCTTCCATACTTCTCAATTACTCGTCCTCTCAGCAGTCACCTCCTTTCTAGCCATATTATCCTTCACGCAGTCCATCTATCGTTTGTTTGAGGTAAGAAGGTTGGTAGAAATCGATCATGCCGTAATCTAACTTCCGCCACATATTGATTTAACATAAATAGATACACACATAAAATCAATGTTGGTAGGCAGATAGAAACACATAGAAAGTACACAATCATAACCTTTGCCGTTGTACAAAATATAACTAAAATTGTTTCCATGTTATTTCGTAAGTAAATGATACGTAGACAAATAAAAAGTATTCAAAGAAAAAAGCCATTTTTCTTTCTGATATGACCGCCTATAAAGACGTAACGAATAATTGTATATTAATTTGCGAAAAAAAAGTGCCTCGTCAACGCTCCTCCTTCCAATGGAAAAACAACTCTACAACTTCACAAATAAAGTATGTTTTTACTGAAAGCGGTTGTGCGACTAACTTATAGTCGTTTTCCGTACATTTGAACATGGCACGCGATCACGTCACGAATACAGATATTATAATGTTTAAAGGAATGAAATGTACTAAATAAATGTGTGCGAATTTGTGTTTGTTACCTTTCTATATACTTTATGTGTACTTCCTATTTGTTTCTACCTATGTAATATCTTAATAATGATATGCGCGTCTAGATCATCTCCCCACGTCTTTCTAGGCCGGCCGGGCGCCGTCCGTCCTCAAGCACGCATCGTGTTGACCTTTGCCTAGCGGTCATTATGCATGCGGCTCATGTGACTACTGCTTTACATACAATCATTATCTCTTGTCCATCTAAGCCCTTGAAGAAAGTTTACATTAACACATTCCGATTCGCTCATTTACTAGTAAATAATAATAAACAAGCTGACACTTGCTTTGTCCATTTAAACACGGAAATACTCGGGCATTCAAAAAGAAAATTCGTGAGTTAGGCAAACGTGTGCTCTCGAAAGATCTTTTCTCTTCAAGAGCTAAGAAAGACGAAGTTCGCCTAACAGCCTTGTAGACAAGCCAAAAAAGAAAAGGGTTCACTTCATCATCATTCTCCTGCCCTTATCCCAATTGATTTGGGGTCGGCGCAGCATGTCTTCTTCTTCCAAACTTCTCTCATCAGACATCTCCTTTCTTGCCATATCATCCTTCACACAGTCCATCCGTCGTTTCTTTGGTCTTCCTTTACTCTTAGACCCATACATACACAATCATACTCAAAACTTTCCTCACGACATTTTCTGCTGCACAGGTATTATTATATTTCCTTGATTATAACCTAAAATAACGCCATAAAAAGTCAGTTTCATTACTGTTTTTGAACCTAGCGTGACAACCGCGGTGGCGTGCCAACGATGCTGTGATTGCGTGACGTTTGTATGCGTCAGACCAATAGGGCATTTATTATTATATAAGTGTGATTAGGTAATGCTGTTTATTAATTAAGTACGCTAGTTACTAATTTTCAGGCGAGGTTTAGGTTTTTTGGCGCCTTAGCCTATAGCGATTTTAAATTCGAGCGCTGGTTTTTCATTGATTTTCAGTGACACTAATCGATAACTAAATTAATGCCTAAGCAATATTGCACTGATTACAGCCTCATGGCTTCCAGATGATTCGATCTAGGGCCTGGCCCTGGAATATTGCACTATTGGCATTTAACGTCTCGTCATTAGTGACGGGAGTTTCCATTCCAGCGAGATTTTTTTTCACTTTTATTGAGGCATCCATTCAGGTTTCGCCGTAACAACAAGTATTAATCATAAAAAGTGAGAACTAATCTTGCACTGTTCCTTTTTTTTGACTAGAGAAAAACTGTTACGAAACTTCAAAACACAGCACACGGTGGATTTCACTTCACTAAAACCACACCCTTTAAGTCACATCACTTGAAGTGACTATAAGTTTTAACTTCCTTACCCCTGCATCGTCAGACGGCACTTTACTTTTGGGACGTTCTTCAAAGTCCCTTATCTCTTTTTTCTTCGCCACTACACTCTGTCACTTTGAGCATAAGACTTAACGCTGACTAAAAAAAAGTGGTTTAGAATTCATCCGTAAGCTTCTTAAATCCTCTTTTTTATTCATAAGCCTATCATCTCAACAAAATCCTCCAAACAATATCCTCGTAGAGTACCGCTTCAGATGCCTTGGATAAAGCCCTTGACCTAATTCTTTGTATCCTTGGCCTTACCTCGGGATACAGTGTACCCCACTGACCTATTTTCCTGTGTGATTTAGTTATAGGCTTCAAGGCTCTTAATATTGGCCTCGAGTAGCGGTTTCTATTTGATATTCATGTGTGTAGTTTGGTGTTTTGCCCCGGTTGTAGATGAAAATTATTTCGGGATAGTAATTTCAATGTCAAAGGTGACTGAAAATAACTTCGAGTAGAATAGAATAATTAGTTAGTGTTGGTGTAGATGGGTCACAAATAGAGATGGTTAACATCTCTTCAACATTTCTATCATACATATCTAGACTCACTGCAGGTTACCACCCCTACCTTGTTGATATTCGCCAATTCGCACTAAGCGTTCCCAAACGTCTTTTATTATGCGCACAGCAAAGGAGTGGAACTCTCTGCCTGCGTCTGTGTTTCCGAACGCATTTAACCCTAATCTCTTCAAAGTTAGAGTAAACAGGCTTCTTCTGGGTAAGCTCGCTCCATCGTCGACTCTGTTTCTGTAACCTCTGACCTAGACTAGAGCCAAGAGCAAACCCATCTTACATAAAAAAAAAAAAAATATCTACCCTTTGAGGGTACAAATAATAACAAGAAAGAAAATAAACGAAAGAAACTAACATCGATAACAACAACAACAACAAACAACGAACAACAACTAACAAGAACAACAACGAACAACAACTAACAAGAACTATTTTACGTAGGTGGTAGTTGTATTATTTCAATGAAATCTTATTAAAAATTTGTATGGAAATCATATTATAGGTACAAGAGGATAGAGATCCAAGGTCACAGACGATTTTGGATTGAATACGATTTCTGAACCTCAGCTTCTGAATCTGTCCTGTGAACTGATCCAGTTTGGTACAATTCAAAAGTGCCCGTAATTGGCCTACTTGAAATAAACGCTTTGATTTTGATTTTGGCTAATCTCCAAAGTAAAGAAAACGTGTTCAAGCTTTACTTATTGCGGCTCTGAAAAACTATGTTATATTCTTAAACTATCTAAGATCAACATTTCTTCAATTTTGTTGGCGAATCTAAAAAAGTAGTTTTTAGTAGAGCATTTAAGATTATACAAGGTGGAAAGGACTCGTTCCTGTCTGATTGGCCAGAGAAGGCGAAACACCGGGAGAATTGCAAAGGAATGGGGAAGGCCTTTGCCCAACAGTGGGACAGATTAGGCTAATAAAAAAAAGGTGGAAAGACACCGACGCTAAAACCTTTACCACGTATTAAGTAAAATTTTCATTGGTAATTTATAAAAAAACTGTTCCATACATTTTGACCGTGTAGGTTTTTCAGTTTTGTAGTTAACAGTATTTTTTTTTTTAAATAGCTGACTAAAATTTCTATGTGGTCAGAATGATGTACTGAATTCGTGGTAACAGTCTTAGCGTCGGTGTCCCTTCCACCCCGTATTTACGATTTATTCCAGAAATCCCCACCAGTGGGGATCGTTATTTTTTTTCCCAGAAATCCCCACTAGTTATATAAACTCAGTTTAGTGGGGATTTTTGGAAAAATAAGTACCAATCCCCACCAGGTGTTGTCGTTTCTAAATTATTAAAAAAAAATGCAATTTAGTTATTTCAGAGTTAATTATAAAATTATTTGCACAGTAAATATTGCAAAATTTCAGTCACCGGAAATCTGGTTTATCATAAATGCAATATGCATCCAGAGAGAAACAATATACACCACTAAAAATGAGAATAGATTTTAATGCATAGTTCTACATTGTTTTTTTTTTTTAATTTTTTTAGGTCAATGTTAAATTACATTTATTAAACTTTTCAACTCCCACTGAAAATAATATTTTCTCAGAGTAACAATATTTTTGACATCCATCGTGTCCCGAGCTCGTATTTTCACCAGTTTTACATAATAATTATAATTTGCATAATCCGATTAGGTTCGTACGTGTCAGGAATGATAAACAGGTACATTATCATACTGAATAAAGAAACAGCAGCTTGAAAGATATTTAAAATATAAAATAAATTCCCCATAATCATGACCGACAGGAATAAGAAAAAGAAGGTATATTAAAAGTTTCTTAACTATGTAAAAGCTTCTCTCGAGATTACTATAAGTCGAAATGTCTTCGCTAAAGTAAATACCAGAGTAAAAGTGTTAGACACTACAAATAAACAAGGAACTAATGGACTCCAATGAGGTTATCATTCTTAGCGTATCGACGGTAAAAGAAACAAGAGAGTTTTAGTGTTTGACCCAAAATTCATGTAACCACGCCAGTTGTGACTACTGACGCGATCATAAGGTCTTCAAGTTTACAGGTGACAAGGCTTGTGGCGTAAGATAGGTGTGTTGTGCGTTGTCTCCAAAAAGAGACACCGTATAGACAGTTGAGATCTGAGCTGACCATGAACCCTCACCTGTCGAGACTGCCTTTGCTCCGGCCGACTTAAGTTGATGATTTAAATAACCACTCACTTTTTGTCCCCAGAACGGTCTAAACGCCATCCACCTAGCCTCCAAGGATGGCCATGTGGAGGTGGTCAGGGAGCTGCTGGACCGAGGAGCTGCCATCGATGCAGCCACCAAGAAAGGCAACACTGCACTGCACATCGCTTCTCTGGCGGGGCAGGAGGCAGTGGTCAAACTGCTTGTGCAGACTCAAGCACAGGTATGAAAGAAAAAGACAGAACATGAAACTAAAATTTTTCAAGATCACTGTGCAAAAATTGCAGTGCAGAATTAGGTAATGGAGGTCAGATAGGCATACACTCCATGTAAATTCTGGTATGCAGCTGCATCTGGTTATCATCATCATCGTCTACAGGCCGACTTCACCCACTGCTGTGTATTAGCTCTCTTGGTTTGCGCCGATTTACATGCTCCTGTGCCAGCCTCATCCTCTGGATAACCAGACTATAAACTGGAAGCTCACCTCAACTTAGTTGGTAAAGGGCTAGGAAGATATGGATGACTAATTCTTATATAGAAACGAATGATATAATCAAATATAATAATTAATTTCTTAATAAATTAATTATATAAATACAATAAAAAAAAACCCTCTACCTAATTTTATTGTATGTTATGGAAAGTTGATAAAAGTGCTCTTCCTCTCTCCTACCTATTTATCTAATTTTGCTGTGCCCGACAGGGTCCATAATTGTTTCTTCTTAATTGTATTTTACCACCTGTATATGTACATTATGGATTACAATAAATAATTTGAATTTGAATTCAGATAGTAATAAAGATGTAACCTTTTAATAAACGCAGTACTAACTGGGTTGTGGAGGTCAGCATCCGATTGGACTAGAAGCCAATCCCAATATACAGTAATGGGCTAAAAAGATATGGACGACTATAATATAAGTAATAAACATGTGACCTTTCAGTTACACGTGTAATACTTCGGTTGTTGAAACATAATATGAATTCGTAGGTAAAATATAATATATCGCATGTTTTCGTTGTAGGGGCTACTTAATAATTTCCCAAGAGTAACAGCGGGCTCTATTTGTAATTTCTAGACAAAGGTTTGTCCCTAAGGCTGTTTGTCAGCAGCCATATTATTACTTTCAGAAAATGAAATAATATCGTGAAGTAAAGTTTTGCTAGCACCGAAAACCGAAATGTTCGAGCACAAAATATGATTCCTCAAGGTCAGCCAAAAGACTAACTTAAAACGACAATACCGTGAAAACGTAACTCAAAACCATAAAAAGTACAAACGCGAAAGAGTACACAAAGATGAAAGAAATTTCAGTACACAAACAACAACATGAACATTGCCAAAATAACGAAAAACGATGCGAAAGTTCAAGGGTAAGCATACAAGAAAAAGATAAATAAACATGCCATTAGAGAAACTGGAACGAATGAAACGTTAAGAAAAGAAATATATCAAAAGAAAGAGTAAAGAAATATTGGTCGTCAGCAACATCTGGTCAGACTGTAAGACCCAAACAAACTTTGGGAAAGGATGTGATGAATCGCGCAAATAACAGAAATTAATGACCTATCATTTACAGAAGAATAAATTGCTTCTGGATATGAACGAAGTTGTAATAATTTATATGAGAATACCATGGCCATGACTCAACTTGTTTGGTGAAGTACTAGCTTGAGAGTTGAATGTTCTCCTTGTGTGAGTCATTTCATTATTTTAACCTGTTTTCCAAAATTACACATTTGTCAGGGGATTCTTATGCTGAAAACTATCATAGGTACTATACTTTCTTAGCTGCTCTTCCTATTTCACTAAAATCAATCTTTATTCATGTTTATTTCGGTGTTAGCCTGAACTGTCCATCCCCATTCCTTCCAGTTTCCTCGATAGACTGTGCTTCTTCTTGCGAATTCTTGATGATACAAACCAAGCTGTCTGGCCATGTTCTTGATTTGCTACGTCACCGTCGACCTGTACGTGTTAGCATCTGATAGACAAGAGTTATCCAAACACTTCTATCACAGGTTTTTGAAAAGGATACGAAGCTGCAAAGGGCGGATTAATTAATTTTGCTTCTCGTTGGAACCTTCCCTTGTTTTAACCTTACACATTAATGCTCGCATCACCACATGAATGCAAACCTATATTCATTCAGGATGAATGAGTAACGCATTGGCAATGAATTATCTACGACAAGGGTGATGAGTTGCTTTGTCTACGAAGGGTAGTGGACACCCCCTTGTGTATTTATTGCTTAACCTAATGGCTGTGATACATAACTATCTACATTTATGGCCGCAATGATTTTCTTTGTCATTGATTAATGTTATTATTAATTAAGTTAATTTAATAGAGAAAAATAATCTCAGCTCTTGCTTGTGTCTGGGGTTGAGACGTCTATAAAAAGATTTGATTTTACCACCCTGTATTTATGATGCAGAGGCCTCAATGCCTTGATTTAAAGTTCAGAATATAAACAACATCGAAACCTTTATAATCTCACTTTTTTCTCTGGTGGACAACTAGGACAGTGCCTGTCTGGACGCAGGTCTTAACTATGCTTAATATTTTGATAATTTAGTATCCCTATGAATTGCAGTAGATTTGTGTATCTGTCATAAATATTCAACATAATTTCAATGCATCACTGATGTACCCAAAATCGAAGATATCGATGTGGGTCCCAAACAGCATCAAACGGCAGACCCAGGAGTAGGTGTCGGGATGAATTCGATTCTTTCGTAAAAAATTACTGGATAGGGATAAGTGGAATGAGAGAAGGGAGTCGTTTGCCCTGCAGTGAAAAAATGATGGCCAATAAATCAATCAATCGAAATATATTGATCACAAAAATGATGAATGCATCTGTCTGTATGGAGTCTTAAAAGGTAAGACTGACAGGCAGAATAACAAATCCTGCGAAAACACTTTACCAATCATCGTTACAAAATATTTTGAACGGATGTGTTGCACAAATATTGGTGAATACTTGAATATATCCATCTGTTAAACTTAAGTGCAACGTTTTCGTTTAAGTCATAATTCACTCGTTTTAATTTTGGATTTTGAATTTATGATCGTCTGCACTTCTGTTGTCTTTGTTGATGGAGTGATTTAAAATGTTTTCGGATTTCGTTTTTTCTTGAACGGAATTTTTGACATTAAAATAACGTTATGAATCATCATCATCTGCCTAGCCTTTTCCCAAATATGTTGGGGTTGGCATCTAGTCTAACCCGATGCAGCTGAATACCAATATTTAACATGGACAGATAGCCTATCTGACCTCCACAACCTAGTCACTAGTTAAATGTCAACACGTTTCGACCAACGGTATTACCTGCTTTTTAATTTTACTAATTAAAATATTATTTTTAGCATCTCCACAACACATGTCATCGCTGCTACTGTTTCTCTTCAATTTCATATTTTTTTTATTCACAGGTCAACATCCAGTCCCAAAATGGCTTTACCCCGCTATATATGGCTGCGCAAGAGAACCACGATGGTGTCGTGAAGTTCCTCCTTGCCAATGGAGCCAACCAGAGCCTCGCCACTGAGGTAAACAGCTGTGTTCTTAGCTTAAATACAGTGCTTTCTCAGTTCCTCTACCTCAGATAGCAAGCCAACAGCAATCTTGGTGTGCCGAGAATAAAGGTCATTGGGATTTCGACATGTTAGTGGCAGCAAGCCAAAAGCAACCTTATTTTGACGAGATCAAAGGTCACTGTGATTTTGATAATGATGTAAATTTAGAGGTAGAATAACTGTGTTTAACAAATAAAATGTGCAAAACTGTAATTTTCAAATGAAACCTCTTTGGCTCGTTGTCATATTTTGTAGACAAGACAGTGTTACAAGGGACATTTGGCGCTTAAGTGACATTGTCAGAGGGAGTGCTGTTGGTAAACATTTTGTGAAAGGGCTTCCAGGCACTAATAACCCCTTCATCTTCCAGGATGGCTTCACACCCCTTGCAGTGGCTATGCAGCAAGGCCATGAGAAGGTGGTAGCTGTTTTGCTAGAAGCCGACACTCGTGGCAGGGTCCGGCTGCCGGCGCTGCACATCGCTGCTAAGAAGGATGATGTCAAAGCTGCTAATTTATTACTTGAGGTTTGTGAAACTTTTTGATGTTGAAGAGATTCGTGATTTTAGTGGATCTTTGGACATTTATCATCTGTGGCTTTTGATCTTTGTGACTAAGCAGGATCTTTTTTTTGAAGTTTTTGCTCAAGTTTCTAAGATGAAGGTGGCTAAAAAAAGGTCGAATTTTCATTTTTGTTCACACTTATTAAAGCATTTGTTCAACCTGAATTATATTTGATCAATCCTTTCAGTGTAAAAATGATAATGTGTTTTATTTTCACTATTATTTATTTCGTGATTCCTTATGTCTCAGTGCAAGGTGGAAGGGACATTGACGCTGAAACAGTTACCACGTATTCAAAACATCATTTTGAACCCCCCCCACATGGAAATTTTATATATATTTTTTTAAATCAGCCATTCCTTACATTGTTACCGTGTAGGTATTGCAGTTTTGTAGGAAACAGCAGTTGTATAATTTCACATCTCACCATCATTCCACAAAGCCCAATCTCAACTGTTATTACCAATATTCTCTCTTCTACCAGAATGAACACAACCCCGACGTGACTTCGAAGTCAGGCTTCACACCACTGCACATAGCTGCACACTACGGCAACGAGGCAGTTGCCAGGCTACTGCTGGCCAAAGGAGCTGATGTCAACTGCGCTGCTAAACATAACATTTGTCCACTGCACGTTGCTGCTAAATGGGGTAAGGAACTTGATCAGTATTGCTATTGTCAGGGCATAACGACCAGGCAGTTGCCAGGCTACTCCCAGCTAAAGGAGCTAATGTCTGCTAAACATAACATTTTTACACTGTATGTTACTGCTAACTTCTGTAGTCTTACCAGGCAAGCCCATAAGCCAAGCAGGCCGTTCAGAAACCCTAAAATCATGAAGAGAAGTAGGATATAAGGGTAGCTCGAACTTGTAAGCTTGTATGAAAGTACCGCTACTAGTCTTACCCCATGTAAGACTACAGTACTCCTAAGCCAGGTTTGGAGATTTCTGAACACATCGATGGCAATCGAAATTGAGTCGGTTTAGAATTTGGCTAGGACTTCGGCGTCTTCAGTAGCGTCCATCAGTTTTTGTGACTAGCAAATAACAGGACTCGCATGGCGCAATATTACGTGACCCATCATTTGTGGAACAGTATCAACAACATCTCCAGATATTTTATACAAATATATCTGGTGATTACAGAAGTAAGCGCTTAGTAATATTTGTTTAGGCAGGCGAAAGAAACTGCCATAGGCATTTTTTTAGCAATATTTTAAAACACATTGGCCACAACTAGATATTCAGGTACTCCTTGGATAGACAGAAACTAAACATATTTATTAGCAACCATTCAACTGTAACCAATAATCATCCCAGCATCTAATGCTCCTTCTATATTACCTACAGGCAAGGACAACATGGTATCCTTACTATGCGACAACGGAGCCAACGTGGAGGCCCGCACTAGGGATGGACTGACTCCCCTGCACTGCGCCGCCAGGTCAGGCCACGAGAGAGTCGTGGAGGCCTTGCTGGATAGGGGTGCACCTATTACCAGTAAGAGTAAGGTATGTAAATCGGATATTATATCGTTTAAAAAACTACGGGAATTTGATTTGAATTTTTGACTATTTTGTGTTTTCTACTATTTTCACAACTACAATCAAAACTATCTACCTACTACTACTTTATAATGACGGCTCTCTTACTGAAGATTACACGGCCATAATTATTTTGTAAAAACAAAGACATTTATTTTCTCTTTCTATTGTCATTTTGTCATCTGTTTCACCCGTATCTACTCCGCTAGCAAGTGAAAAAGTTTGATGAGGATCTGTCATAATTTCCATGCCCGTATCCCAATTTGTTAGGGGTCGGTGCAGCACGTCATCTTCTTCCATTCTTGTCTATTAGACGTCTTTTCACTTTTTCAGTCCATGACTGAGTTAAATAGCATGTGATCCAGCAGTACGGTAGGTGCGGATTTAATTCAGAAGTTGAGTCTTCTAGCGGCTCTTCGTGCCTAAAATAACTTTCTTCTCCTCACAGAATGGCCTAGCCCCCCTGCACATGGCGGCACAAGGCGACCACGCGGAAGCCGCGCGCGTGTTACTGTCGCGTCGCGCGCCCGTCGATGACGTCACCGTCGACTATCTGACCGCTCTGCATGTCGCCGCGCATTGTGGACATGCTAAAGTTGCTAAACTTTTATTGGACAGGTGAGTGTTGTTGGAAACATTTTTGTCTCTGTCTAGAACGGTCTCGCCCCCTCGAGGAGACATGTGTGTGAGAGGGGCAGTGAGAACATTATGTGTCTGATAATTATGCTATTGCATCAATATACAGGGTGGAAGGGACACCGACGCAATTTTTTCATTTTTTTTTTTTCGCTAATATTTCTGCGGAAATTAAAAAAAAACAGCTGTTTCCTACAAAAGTACCTACACGGTCAAAATATATGGAACAGCAGATTTTTTATTCGGAGTCTCTTCTACCCTGTATAAAAAGGCAAAATATTCAAAAAGTTCATTGGATGTTCATCATTGGATTTTGGTCACGAAATGGAAACCCAATTACTTAATTACCCAATTTGTGATACCCAATTATCACCTGCATTGCAAAAAGTGATCTCTTTTACAGAAATGCGGACGCGAATGCTCGCGCCCTAAACGGATTTACACCCTTGCATATCGCATGCAAGAAGAACAGGATCAAGGTTGTGGAACTGCTCCTCAAGTATGGTGCAAGTAAGTTATCTTTTAAACGTACTTATTCAAATTCATTATTGTCCAAAGGCAGGCAAGTCAACAAGTTAAGTAAAGGCACTATGCAACAATATGGGTAATACCAAACACACAATTTAAAAAAATCTCACTTGCCACGCATAATCATGAACGGACAAAATGGCAGATTTTTGGATTTCAGTGTTTACCCTTCTGGGTGTAATTTTAGATGTTTAAAAAGTGGTTACTAAGAGACCGTCGGGAGGAAAGTCAGCACTAAATCAATCAATCAACAATCAGCCTGCTTACGCTGGGCACTTTCCTATTGCCACTAACAATGTTATGCCAGCTTCTAGTCTTACCGGATGCCGCTGAATAAAAGAAAGTTATAAGGAGCGACCGATGCTTTTGGACTCCACAACACAGCTACTGCGTAGTAGTCCCTTGACTAACCGTACCTGTTATGTGTCTCCGAGAACACCCAAATACTCCGAAATATTGTATTCCGAATTTCGATGTTCCGATTTTCAAAAGTCCGAATTTCATAATACCTATAAATTATAATGTCTATTACTAAAATTCACGAATTTTTATTTTACCAAAAGTCGTAAATGCGATTTGTTTTGTTTTCCGATTTTCATACGTTCGAAGAATCAAATGCTCGATGGGTTCTTGGTCCGAAAAACGACAATCAGATTTTCAATACTTCGAATAAACTGCAAAAATTGGGATTCCGATTCTGATTCAATTAGTATAATATTCAGTTACGTAGTTATATATTCAAAATCTATAAGTAACGTTTAATGTAATTTATTATAAATTGTTGTCTGTTTTTTTTTTTATTGATTTTGATCTAACAATTACACTTAACATTGGAAGATAGATAACATAAGAAGCAAGAGCGAGCGAGGCGACCTCGGGACTTGGGCCACCCGGACTCGGACAAGTTAGGTTCAAGGGGAAGATTAAGACCCCGCCATCCCCTTCGTGTTTGGTTACTTTAAACCCTGCAGACAGAAATAGGAGCCCCGTATATATATATATATATATGTATACGTAATAGAATATGCCTTGTTTAAAAAAAAAACATATTATATTTAATGCTCATTTCACTTAGTTTTGGGACCCAACAAGTAACTATCAGACGTAATTTCTACATCTCGAAAATTATTTGCGTAGCTCTAAACTGATTAAAATATCGATTTATTTGATTTATTATATGTCTCAAAGAAAGAGGATTAATCATTAAAAAAGATGACCGTTTAGATTTTCGCTTGCTGTTTTTTCAAAATTAAAACGATCATTTAAATACATGCCTTAATATTTGTGTATTAATATATTTTTGTTGTGTTTTCTTCTTCTCCTCATATATACCTGCGTCGGGTACCATCTACTTATTGAATCCCTTGGGATAGGTTAGCTTAGAACAGTGGCTATTAATGCCAGAGCCCCTCTATTGTTGGTAAATCATTTGGGTTAGTTTAGGTCAGAACCGTGACCATAAAAGCGCGAAGGTGAGCGAGCGAGCAGTCGTATTTTCGATGTTTCAAATTATCATTAAGTCGAACTTTTTGTTATTCGATCTATTGAAACTCTGTATTTTGAGATTAGTAATTATAAACGTTAGCAATTTTGAAATTTCGAAATTATAAAAATAGGATGAATGATAAATCGGAGTTGTTATATTAGGAATTTTGAACCATTCGGAACTATGAAAATCGGTATTTTGAATTTCGTATTTGTGACTGTTGGAATAAAGGTTTTTTGTATTTATGTAGTGTACCCGTCTCTACCAGGTATACAAGCCACAACAGAATCCGGGCTGACTCCCCTGCACGTGGCGGCGTTCATGGGCTGCATGAATATCGTGATCTACCTGCTGCAGCATGAGGCCAACCCTGACGTACCTACTGTGCGCGGGGAGACACCTCTGCATCTAGCGGCTAGAGCTAACCAGGTAAAGCATTATTACAAACAGAAATAAAATTAGAAAAAAACAACCAAGGTTCATCATCATTCTCCTGCCCTTATTCCAATTCATCTGGGTTTGGCGCAGCATGTCTTCTTCTTCCATACTTCTCTATTACATGTCACCTCCTTTCTTGCCATATCAGCCTTCACACAGTTCAACCATCGTTTCTTTGGTATTTATTATTTCTTTGTAAAATATACCAGCCATTGCTAAGGATTCAATGTATAGTCAGTGCTCTGCATTACTTAATTCCTCTTCCTCTCTTTTAATGCGAACGAGATCAGGAATCTTTTAGTTCTAATTCAGTGTGTGAAAGAGATGGCGCTAGACATCATGTACAGCTCTGTCTCTTTCCCACACTGGGATAGAACTACAACATTCCTGCATTAAGACGTCATGGTAGTGCCACGGGTAATTGAAGTGTACTGACCGTAATTTTAAAGACTGTATTTCAAATCGTCAATTTTCTTTTGACTAACCCATTCTCATCTTGCAGACGGACATAATCCGCATCCTACTCCGCAACGGCGCGGCGGTGGAGGCGAAGGCCCGCGAGCGCCAGACGCCGCTGCACATCGCGTCGCGGCTCGGCAACGTGGACATCGCAGTGCTACTGCTGCAGCATGGCGCTGACGTCAGGGCTATGACTGCTGACCATTATAACCCGCTGCACATTGCTGCTAAACAGCATAATCATGATGTGAGTAGTTGTAAATGGAATGGTTTTAGGTCTGGTGCAGTTTTGTAATATTTTCTTCTTTTTGGAGGGACTAACGTCAGGTGGTATGTCGAAAAAAAAATGTACAGAAAGAAAGTGATAGTAAAATGACATCTTTTTAGTAACTTTTGATCTCTACGAGAAGAAATGAATACAACACTTACCTAGTGACCGAACTAATTAATACTGTTGGTCTGTGTCGTTCCACTACTAGCCCCGTCATTTCCAGGCCTTCCAACCCAGGGAAAATAATAACAAAATTGAATTCTAGAAAATCTTTGAAAATGTTCTTTAACTAGTGATTGATTTGCAGGTTGCAGCAGCTTTGATTGAACACAACGCACCACTGACAGCTACTACCAAGAAAGGATTCACAGCTTTGCATCTCGCTGCTAAATATGGCAACCTGAAGGTACAATTTTTTTTATCCACTATGATGTTTAGTTTGTTTTTCTGTTACCAATTTTTTTCTAGAACAGCGTCAGCCTAATTGACGCAGTAAATTACATATACAGACTTAATGAAATAAACCTATGAAATTGCCGTTTTACAATACTAGCCATATGAAATCAGAAATCAGAAATCATTTATTTGCCAATAATGTAGGTATACAAATATGATGGTTATTTTGAAGATAGTCCCGACATTTGAAACGTAATGTATGTATGGCTGGCAATAAATTCTAAATTCAAATGAATTTTATTAAAAAAATATGGAATTCCATTTTCAAATTCAGTCATTTGTTTATTGATTAGTGTTTTGTTTTCACTACATTTGTATCTTTTTCATCAATATGGACACGATAAAAATAGGAGTAATTATGGAATACGAGTTCCGTCGCGGTAGCATTGCCGCACAAACGTCTCGCAACATTAATTACGTGTACGGCTACAAACGAACGCCCGGCTCGTTATTGGTTTTAACGCTTCCGACACGGAAATTTTGATCTAAAAAATGAACCCAGTGGTCGCCCGAAAACTAAAGTCGAAGACGACGTATTAAAGGCGATAGTGGAAGCTGACAATACTCAATCTACGGCTGAGTTAAGCAGCTTTCAACTTGGCAAGGTAAAAAAAACTTGATTAAAGGGTGCCGCACGAACTAGACGATCGTCAGCGCGACGACCGCGTTAAGGTATGCCTTGCGGTGCTTAACAGACACAGAAACGAAGGGATTTTGAACCGCATTGTCACTTCGATGAAAAATGGATTCTTTTTTATAATATTGTAAGCGGTCATCATGTTGGTTAGACCTTGGTTCAGCACCTAGGCAATGCCCCAAACGATAACTCACCCCTAAAAAAGTCATGGTCACTGTTTGGTGGTCTAGTGACGGTATTATTCATCACAGCTTCTTACCAAATGGCAGTAGCATTACTACGGATGTTTACTGTGAGGAGCTGGACACAATGATGGAGAAGCTCGCAAATCTCCGGTCAGCCTTGGTTAATCGTTCGTCCCCGCTGCTCCTACACGACAACGCTCGACCTCGTACGGCACAACAGACGTTCTCTAAGCTACAAGAGCTAGGGTTGGAAGTTTTGCGTCATCCACCATACTCACCAGACCTTCGCCGACAGACTTCTACTTTTTCCAAAATTTTGACAACTTTTTGGCAGGGAAAAAATTCAATACCCGAGAGGCAGTACAAAATGCCTTTGAAGAGTTTGTTGGCTCCCGTACACCTGGCTTCTTCAAGAAGGGCATTGAATGATTACCATTGTGCTGGCAGAGATGCATCGATAGCATGGGTCCATATTGATTGATAGAAATAAAAAAATCTATACTAATATTATAAATGCGAAAATTTGGATGGATGGATGTTTGTTACTCAATTACGCAGAACTGCCTAATGGATCTGGATGAAATTTGGCACAGAGATAGATTATAGTTTGGAATAGCACATAGGCTACTTTCCTTCCCGGTATAGCGATCCCGTGGATCAATTATCGAACTCCACGCGGGCGAAGCCGCTGGCATAAGCTAGTATTTATATAAAAATGACTTGTCTTTCTGTATACTAAACGGCAAATTCGTAGGTAAAGACCAATATTAAAAAGATATATAATTTACTACTTTTTGTATCCCAAATGAATTAAAATGTACTATCTCGTGTGCAGGTGGCCAACCTGCTGCTGGCGCACGGCGCGGCGCCCGACCAGGCGGGCAAGAACGGCATGACGCCGCTACACGTCGCCGCGCAGTACGACCAGCAGGCCGTCGCCACCACGCTGCTGGAGAAGGGGGCGGATGCTAAGGTCAGAACAACTCCTTCTTTCTTTCTTTTTTTGGGTTCTAGTAGACACAGCAAGCAAGCGCTGCCAATGAAGAACTGTGACCAGATTGGTTGAAGAAGAATGAAAGAAGAATGAAGAATGAGATGTAATATTGAGGACGTCGTGAGGACCCCATGACCAATTTGCGAGAATGACACAAAAGGTAGGGGGTGACTGATGAAACAATGTAGAACTGACAGCTCTGGACTCGAGCTGAATATTTAAATCTACTAACCACTGATCCGCCATTGTGCATTCAGGGCTCTTTACATGCTTCTAATTAATTTGCTTCATTCGTCTATTCAATTCTAACCTTATCAAGCGAGCATTATGCGTTCATGAGACCACGAACTATTGAAACAATGGCAATGACGTTGTCTTGATATTTTTATATATTATGGTTGTCACAATGACAAATCAACTTGGCTCCCAAGAATATAATGATGTGGGCAGAAAATATACAATTAAGGTAGTTCCGATCATTGGCTGTGTAAAAATGAAGATGTTCCTTTATTCCAAATGAACTGTTTTGAATTGCAGGCTGTAGCCAAGAACGGGCACACTCCCCTCCACATAGCGGCTCGTAAGAACCAGATGGAGACGGCAGCCACTCTACTGGAGTACGGAGCCCTCACCAACGCCGAGTCCAAGGCTGGCTTCACGCCACTGCACCTAGCGGCTCAGCAGGTAAGGGTAACAGAACGCGTGTTATGACAGCGAAATTGCAAGGGTACACGAGCGTATTGGGGGTTCAAAATTACATCGCATAAGATCATGATCGACGCTTTGAAAGGTGTCTAGGTGGACCTGAAGCTAAAAGAATGGTCACAGATGACAGATCTGATGATGGTTGAGCTAGACCACAGTTGTCAAGTCACTCCATCGCCAAAACACACTATGCATTACTAAAAAAAACTCTTCTGTTTGTTAAAAACCATTACAATAATTCAGTAAGTACACGACTATCAAAAAAACCATTGAATAACACAGTCAAGGTAAGTGATAAGGTTGAAAATAAACCTGTGTTTGTTTTTATCAGGGTCACACAGAAATGTGCTCATTACTCCTGGAGCATGGAGCCGAAGTAGACCAGCAGTCCAAGAACGGATTAGCGGCTCTGCATTTGGCTGCTCAAGAAGATAGAGTGCCTGTCGCTCAACTGCTTGTCAAGAATGGAGCTGAGGTAATACCATTGTAATTTTGCATATAATTTGAGAACTTCAACTTATTCAGATAACCCGACGATAATGATGATGATGCCGTGACGTCTGACAGAAGAGAATGGAAGAAGAAAACGGGTTGCACCGACCCCAAGTAGTATGGGACAAGGGTACGAAGATGATAAAACTTATTCAGATAACTTCACTGGAAAGGGATGTGAACGTTATAACAGTGTATGACAATTTAAGGGATTTAGTCCTTCTAAATAGTGGACAATCTTTTAACTACTTTCCGAATACTGAAATTATAAGGTCGCGGTTACAATTGAACGACGAATGAATGAAAAGAACATAAGAGAACTAAGAGAACTTCATTCATCGACAATATTAAAGAGACTTATATTTAGGTAGAAGCTTGCTTCAAAAGCTGAAAACGAAATCGATACAGGAAGGACTTTAAAAATAAGAGTAAAGGTACTAAAAAAAACACTTGAAAGAACAAGAGCGAGCCTGGTGGGCCAGCTGCAGTGCCGGATTAACCACGGAGCAAGAGTAGCAATTGCTACGGGCCCCGCGCAAAAGGGGGCCCCGTGAATTCAAACTCGTGAGACTTTATAAGACGTTCTATATTTTTACCACTTTATACTTAATAGTGGAAGCGCCAGGGTAGCCCGCGAAATTCAAATTTTCTTAAGTTTTTTTGCAATTTGCCATTGAATAACTATTTCATGAATAAGTCATTCAATGGGGTTCTATGAACTTTGAGGGTTGTGTTGATGATTTTAATGATTATAATTCTGTAAGTAAATATCTATTACAGCCGCGAATCATATTTTGTTCAATGTACAGCCTGACAATGACCGGCAAATTGCAAAAAACGTAAGAAAATTTGAATTTCGCGGGCTACCTTGGCGCTTCCACCTTAAGAACCCATAGCTGATCAAGGACCCTGCCCATCTGTCCACTGACCCTAAAGTCTGTGTTGCTCATACTGTATTCGTTCCCCAGGTGGACATCGGCACTAAGGGCGGGTACACACCGCTGCACATCGCGAGCCACTACGGGCAGGCCAACATGGTGCGCTTCCTGCTCGAGAGCGGCGCTTCGGTTAAAGCTCAGACTGCACACGGGTAAGAAATATGTGTAAAACAATATACAGTAAATGATATTGACAAAAACTCATGTTGAAATGGTAAACATGTGTTTTTGTTCTAACACAGAATATATTATTACTAGCTAACTCGCGCAACTGCGTCTGCGTTACATTTTTGTTTGATGCTCCGCTCCTATTGATCACAGCGTGATGGTATATAGTCTATAGCCTTCCTCGATAAATGGACTATCTAACACTAAAATATTTTTTCAATTCGAACCAGTAGTTCCTGAGATTAGCGCGTTCAACCAAACAAACTCTTCAGCTTTATAATATTAGTATAGATTTGATTGTAATATATTTGATAGCCTCTTTCTTTCAAGTCACAGGTTAGCAAACCGTTTACCTAATTAAAAGTTATAACGGTCATCGATAGACATTATTTCAAACCATAGAAGCATTTTGACAAAAACAAAATTATGGGTTTTTTTAATACCTCTTTATAGTTAAGTACACAGTTTATTGTAGTGAAATTCCTTTAACGCACATGCCTGCCATGTTTTTAGGGTACCGGAGCCAAGTAGCAAAACCGGAATTTAATCCTGTAATTTTATCCTTTCCGTCCGCAAGTAATATTACTCGGTGACTATTGATATGCAATTTATGTTATAATAGATACACAGCACTACATCACGCCGCTCAGCAGGGCCACATCAATATCGTGAACATCCTGCTGGAGAACAAGTCGGATGCGAACGCCACTACTACGGTAAGAACAAGTCAATATTTATTTTATTGATTTTAATACCATAACTTAGTTTAGAATTTAAAAATATGGCAGTTTTACTGCGTCAACAAAACCAGAAAAATCTAATAAATATGGAAATAAAAAAAAATGTCCTAAAATAAAGAGTCTCAAATGTCGAAAAATACACATCTTCGAGCCCAAGCAAAACTTTTGTATCTAAATTTTGTATTATATTAGCACCGCCCCCCTTGACTACCCCCCCTTTTTCTATTTCATGTTCGTACAGTCCATCCAAAGGTTGTCTGGAAGATATCGCTATCAGCGATAAGACCGCCATTGTAACCATAAAATTAACAATAATGTTTCTATTCTATTCTTGAGAAAAGTTAATATCCGTCAATGTGAATAAAAAGTAATAACACATCTGAATGAGTAATGTTCTTTGTAGGCTTCACTATTTTTAGCTTTAATTACAAACAAACATACACCAATGAATCATTTAAGATGTAAATAAAAACGAAATTTTAATAACTTGGTCATATGTCTAAGGTCAAAGTACGATGTTTGATTTCAGAATATGCCATAATTTCTGATAACTGAAACTAAATACAAAAATAATAACACACCTTTAAGTATAACATTCAGGCTAAAGACCTGTTTCACAATGTTCCAAATCAAAAATTAAACAGAAAACAATTGGCCGTAAGTCACACACACAGTTAAAGATATAAAGTCGTGAATTACTTACTATTCACGACTTTATATATTTTTTTATCTTCTCAACAGAACGGCCAGACCCCCCTAGACATAGCCTCCAAGCTGGGCTACGTCACCGTGATGGAAACCCTCAAGGAAGTCTCAGAGCCTTCCGTCGCGCCAGTCTCGCTGGAGAAGTACAAGGTGGTCGCTCCAGAGACCATGCTTGAGACGTTCATGTCCGACTCTGAAGAAGAAGGAGGTGGGTACTCTTCTTCAATAAGTAAATTACATTTTTGTGCTGGTCTTCGTCTGGGTTCGGCTTCTTGTCTAATGATGCATATTTGAAATGGAGCGGTTGCCAATCTGTGGATCTACCATGGCACCTTAATGCAGAGAGAGAGAGATGACGTTAGACAGCATTCTAGCGCTATCTTTCTCTCTCTCTCTTGAAATAAAACTAAGACGTTACTGCATTAAGGCATCATGGTAGGGCCACTGATCTCAAAAATCCAGATACTGGGTTACTCGATACCCAAGCTATGAAAGTCTGACAACAAGTTTTACGGTAAAGGTAATAAGGGTGGCTTATAGACTTTCAGGGCCTCTTAACCACAGTAGTGAGAAAAAAAAAACTAAGGCGATTTGAAGTGGCTATGTTATTGAATCTGTCTGAAACCAGTTTGATTCTATAAGATGTCAATTTGGGCACTTGGCTGCGGTAACACTTTTATTTAAAAAATCTATAATGAAAGAACCAGCCAAACTGTGATTGCAAAACTTCTAATTGAATGAACTACTTGTTTTCTGTTTTACTCCAGGTGAAGACACAATCCTGAATGACCAGCCGTATCGGTACTTGACTGCAGACGACATGAAGTCCTTAGGAGATGACTCTCTGCCCATTGACGTCACCAAGGATGAGAGGACCGAGTCGGCTATGAGCCATAAGAATATTATGGAGATGTCGACAGGTAAGATCTAAGATAAGATACCAAGACATAATAACACAAAAAAACAAACGGCACAACAACTTAAAGATAAATAAATAAAATCTTGCATTAAAGTGAGAAATCGTATTAATTCACAAATTACCAATCCTCATGAACTTTTTTGACACTTTATTGCCGATGCAGGCAGTTTTATTCATCTCATTGTTAGCCAAGTTTTTTTATGTCCTTTTTTGCCAACAACCCCCATGGGAAAAAAACAAAGTGTCCTAGAAACTTTGTGATTTATGCCTAGAACCGGGGGTTTGTTACATAATAAAATGCATTATTTTTTTCTGCAGGCTCAGTGAATGGCATGCCGTACCAGCCTCAGCAGGAGGTGGTGGTGAAGAGTATCAGCCGCTACAGTACTGCGCAGGCGCCGGAAGGGTACTGCTACAATGTGGATCCCACGCAACCCAAGTCAGTATTACCTTCTATTAACAAATTTTTAGTCGACCTCACAATAGTGTTACCACTTCTGAAAAAACCCTTGTAATTGATTACTCCCTGAGATTGGAACTATTTGACTGTCATAATCATCTTGAAGAAAAAAATGACTTTAGTATAAATAATTACTGGTGGTAAAGCAATTACAGGCCGACATTTTACAATACGACAATAGAGATCTAATATGTTACCTTTAGGTAGCCGAAATAAAAACATAGTAATAGATTTTTTATCGTTGTATTCCTGTTGTTATTGCATGAAAGACCACTTAGCATTACTAGTGGTCCAACCATAGTACCCTGTGGAACCCCACCAAATATCAAATTCACAGTCAAGATGATTTCATTCTATGAATAATTTGCACTTGATTGGTTTATCTTATTTTTTGTAACTTCAACTTGGATGCTAAGCAGCTTTTATGGGTAATTTAATAATACAAAATCCATGTTATATAGGTTGCCGTATAGCATTCAAAGACTTATCCAAAGTCAATAGTTTACGTAAACCATACATTTACGGAATGCTATAACAGTATCAAGATACAAAATGATTCATAACACGGAAACGTTTAAGTAAACAGAATTATAATTATAAACAATTCTCAAAATAACAAACGAAATAGTAATGATGCTTAATATAAAAGTTATTATCGTTTTCAATGAAACAGTTCATGATTGTAACGTCTATTTCAGAATGTAAACATTTATAACGAACTTGTTGCGCATGCTTACTTGGATCGACAGGAAAAAGCTGCAATGGAAGAAGTAAGTGTTCTTCTTTATTGTTTTCTTTTTTGTTATTTTCTTTATCTATTGTATTGTTTAAGTTGACTTTTGTGTTTATGATAATAAATGTGCTTTGAGCTGTTATGTATTTAATTCAGTTTGTTTTCTTTTTACCTTTGTATGAATTTCTTTTCGTAAGAGAAGTACCGATTTTGTTATTTTAATTATATTTACTCAAGTTTTGTTTCTTCCTAAGTTGCCCTATCTCATACTCACAGTATTATTTCAGCTTCCGAATATTAATCTTGTAAATTCTTCCACCAATGTTAAATCGAGTTTGATAATTGACATCTAATCTTTTTGAGTTTCTGAAGTTTTTGTACTGTATTTCTGTAGAATTTTCACGATCATGTCACTAAAATTATTTGCCACTTCCATCAGCAATAGCGATATTTCCATATCTACTAGATATTTTAATATTGTTAATGTGTATTCCAGTTTCCTGGTATCCTTCCTGGTGGACGCTCGAGGAGGCGCAATGCGCGGCTGTCGCGGAGGTGGAGTGCGCGTCATAATACCGCCACTGTCCGCTCAGCAACCTACCAGAATTACTTGCAGGTGAGGTTCAGTAGCTTCCAAATTGTTCCGAGCAAAAAGGGCGACAAGGGTGACCTCAACCAATCAATCCCGCCGTGTGTCTACAAACCACTTTCCGGGTCCATTTTATGAATGGTGTAAAAAGACCTTTAACGAAGTCGAAAGGCACTGGTTCACCCCATCATTACATCACAAGTTTTTTTTTTTAATACTGGTTTTGAAGGTTATAACTTCACTTTAAATACCTCCATGGTCCGTTTACTATACAATGCATCCATCAGCACAATGTTTTGAGTACGAAAAAGTGAGTTTTACCGTAAAACTTGAATTTTAACCCAAAAAAAAAGTTGTCTCCCAGCAATAATTTTTGCGTAGGGTTGGTGTACAGAATTCTTGGTTGATGGCTTCACGAAGGGTCCGTTTACACCTTGTTTAACATTTTCACTGCTAGGACATGGGCTTCTTCTCTGTGAGAGTGACATCACTGCATTGCCTGTCACTTATGTTTGTCTAATAATATGATGATGACTATTTCCAGGTATCTGAAGCCATCCCGCATCAACCACATGCCACCCCTGATGGAGGGTGAGGCTCTGGCGTCCAGGGTGCTCGAGATGGGCCCGGTGTCGGCCAAGTTCTTAGGGTAAGAAACTCAACCGCTAGATAGAACGTATTAATAACCAATGAGGCAACAGCTGTCTATCATTCCTAGGGGTTACGAAGAACAGAGTTCAAAGTTCTTCACCCCCCATAGAAAAAACTTCCAACCAGACGGGTGTTGTGTCTAATAGGGAACTGCCTTTGTCGGTCTAGAGATCGCAAGCGTGACTGTTGAGCATGAGGTCCAGGGTTCGACTCCCAGGTCGGGCAAAGTGTTATTGGGGTTTCCCATTAGGAATTTCTCAGTAGCAGTCACGGAGTCTAGATTTGTGGCCGGTTGATGGCAATAGGCTCGCCTTCTATTACATGGGACTTAATCATAACTGGCGCAATGTTGTGTACTATCAGGTACACTTCTGCCGAACTCTTCGGGGATTACGAAGTGATGCTATGTATGTTAATATTTCACACATGTTTGTTAGAACACTTGCTTATACTGATCTGAAGTAATCTTATCAATAACCATTTCTTTCTTCAATTATAATTTCTCTCTTTATCAATCCAGGCCAGTGATCCTCGAAGTACCCCACTACGCGTCACTCCGAGGCAAGGAGCGTGAGATCGTGATCCTCCGCTCCGACAACGGCACCAGCTGGAGGGAACACAACGCTGACGCTACTGACGACGTCGTGCAGGACATCCTGCACGAGACTCTTGAGATTGAAGGTGGGTTTAGTGAGAATATCCTAAAACTAAGTAAAAATGAAGGTATAGCAAAGAAGGAAGATGACAGTAAGCAGATTGAATTTTCACTCAGAATCATAATACGCCCCAGTTTAGCTTTCAGTTTCTGGGGCAGCATAATCTTTCTTTGTCGTCAAATCATCACTACAAAGTATAAAACAAAGCCCGCTGTCTGTCTGTCCCTATGTATGCTTAGATCTTTAAAACTCTGCAATGGATTTTTATGCGGTTTTTTTTTTAAATAGATATAGTGATTCAAGAGGAAGGTTTATAGTATATGCATATTATAGTAGAGAAAACATTAGTATCTACATTGCACCCGTGCGAAGCCGGGGCGGGTCGCTAGTTATTTTTATATTTGGTTTGCTAATAAGTTATCATCTAAGTAGCCTTTTCCCAACTATGTTGGGGTCGGCTTCCAGTCTAACCGAATGCAGCTCAATACCAGTATCATGGAGCGACTGCCTATCTGACCTCCACCCAGTTAGTACTGGGTAATACGACACCTTTGATAAGACTGTTTGTCAGTCTTTCGGGCCACTGACTACATGTAACGACTGTCAAAAATCTACAAATGACAGCTGGGACCCACGGCTTAACCCACAAATCGACCTGAGCGGCTGTTATTATGTAGCTAGAAGTTCGTCCTTTCTTTTTTGGTTTACTAATAAGTATCATCTAAAAATACAAATCGGATTGTTGCGTGAAACTCGCAATTAGTAAGTGACTTGCTTTTCGAGGCACGGAGGAAGCCCGGTAAGTTATGATGGTCACCCATCCACAGACCGACCTAGGCAAGCGCGGCTTAACCTTGAAGATCAAACCCCTTTTCACATTCTTTAGCTCATTTCATATCGTACAAATGTTAAAACCACGTTATGATAGGATCAGTCAAAAACAGTCAAAGCACATTTACATATGTCCTTTATTTATTTTTAATTCTTATTTTTTACATTTTTAAATATTCGCTTATAAAATAATAAAAAAAAAACATTTAAAAATATAAAAAAATAGTAGCCCACCTTTATCGGGAACAGGGTCCAAGCTACCGGCGGTCAGGGCTCCAGAAAGAGGAACCTCCTAACAATACGAGCCGTGTCCAGGAGTACCGCTTTCTGAATCAAGCCCTTGATCCAGCTGCCTAACGAGAGCCTCCTCAGGTATTGGTCGAGGCTCTTGGCAATTAAGCCATTGGCTGAAACGTCTATCGCTACAATGATCGACGAGTCCACTTCCCACATGTCGACAACCTCGCGAGCCAAGTCAAGATACTCGATTTAAAGCACATTTATTATTATTATGAGCCTGTTGTGTCCCACTGCAGGCCAAAGACCTCCCTTCCTTTCGTCCATTCTTCTCTCTCTAGAGCTATTTCAGCCTAATTCTTTATGTAGCAATCCAGCTCATCGCGCCATCTCCTTCTGGGCCAAGCACATTTATAAATCTTAATATGATATTTCTTCAACAGAGACCAACGAGACAGACGAGAAAGGCTGGGACGCTCCGCGCGTCACCAGGATCCTCACGCACGACTTCCCGCAGTACTTCGCTGTTATATCGCGCATTCGGCAGGAGGTTCACGCAATCGGGCCCGAAGGTCAGTTTTTCTCATCTTGATATTGTAACATATAATGCAGTTCTTCTTTAAACGGGAGTAGCTGATTATTTCTCGAGAGTATATCGGAAATCCAGACCTCCCTGTCTGATTCCCTTTTTAAGATTATTTGGAATACAAAGGATTTCTCATATATATGCCATAGGCAAACCTATGTCTATGAAAAATCTAATATTGTTGGGGCAATGTGCATGGCTGGTACCAGTTACAAGCAACGATTCACTTAAGTTTTTTGTTTCACCTACCAATTTTTATAATGAATTTCAACTAAAGAGCAAATACAAATAAATAATAAAACTATATCCTAATCATCAGGTGGCATGGTATCCAGCTCCGTCGTCCCCCAAGTCCAGGCCGTGTTCCCGCAAGGCGCTCTCACCAAGAAGATCAAAGTCGGCCTACAGGTAAACCTATTCAAACCACGAAAAGGTGTTAAGGACAAAAACCTCAAAAAGATCACCGTTAATAACGTATCTAAGAAAAAACGCTTCTCTCTTATTTGGTAGTATTGTAACCTTAATATGTACTCGAATGAATTTAATCATATAAGCTGACATAGTCAGATTAGCTTATGAAATATGACGAATATTTTCACTAAGGATTCCATTTTTATTTTCTTCACTGTTAGATTTAGGTACTGTGTTCATTTATTTATTATTGTTTAGTCTAATTGTGTTCCCATTGTAATGTTAGTCATAAGTGATAGGTTCGGCAAAATATTTTCTGATAGTTTTTATAGCTACTTAAAATTCTAGTATTCGTGTGTGAGTCAGTCAAAAGCTTTAGACGGTTCTTTTTCATCTAGGATTGATGTTACAATATATTAATAAAGACATAATTTATTAATACTTAATGTAATATTTGTGATGTAGAATGCATAGATGTTTAGTTTTAATTAGACCGTTTGCACGGAAGCAAATAAGGAAAGGAATGAGAATATAAAAGCAGAAGTATTATAGGGAAAAGCTCAAACCTTTAAGAAAACAAAAGCGTTGTGAATTAGTATACTTAAATGAGGGCAAAAGAGGACAACAGGGATTTTTGATTGAAATAAGTGAATTAAATAAGCCAGAAATAGTAAAAGATTCAGATTATATTTTGCCAAACACCGTCTAGTCATTGCCATATTATAACAAAAGTACAAATGTAAATGCCAAATTTTTTCACGATAATTATTTTGTATCCGTTTATTGGTGAAGTATTTTTGTTTAGCGATTTACATTATGATGTATTATCACATATCTTAGACATACATACATGACATACAGTTCATTTATATTTTAATAACAATGTACGTGATTATTAGCAATAATAGTAGCTATGACTTGTTTCATCAAATTCTGAATGTTAGAAATGTAAGAAAGATTTTAGTGTCTTCTTAGCTAAATATGATACCATTACTTCGAGATGTAAAGAAGTTTGGGGGATAAACTCAAGGTTTTTAATAGATTTGATGAGACATGTCTTCTGCCATTAGAATAAGTTTCTACGTTACTCCTTTAGGGATAATGTCATACCCAATAAATTTAGAAATTCACTTAACTATTTATTGTAGGAGGGAGTTTCAATAAACCATTGACAACAAACTTTGTTTTCAATTTAAGCAAAATTGAATTCTATGAAATCACAAAAGAGTCCAAAATCGTAGGTTTTTCTCACACTGCGGTATTTCATACTGGTTGGATTTTCTCTAGTTGGTCTTTAGGCGACATTATAAGCATGATTGAAATTATAACTACGGAAAATAATATGTATGACTATGTGATATTTAATTATTTAGTTAATACATTTTGTGTGTGTTATATGCGATATTGTTATGTATTTAAAATTGGAGTGACGTAATTTAATTAGTTAAGTAGTATTTTAAGGATTGCTAAATTTATTGGGTAATGTCTTTCTATGCTTTTATGTTGAATTGTTACTTGACTGTTATGCGACTTTGTACTTTATTTCCTAAAGACCAAACGTGAGACTTGCATGATGTTCATATATTTTGTTTTGCTGTATTATTTTGAGCTTGATTATTTTCGGAGTGTGTTGCATCTTGTTTCCAAAGCGCATGTGTGAGAAATAGATGAAAGTCCGAGTTGACATTGTAATAAATGTGTATAATTTCATTTTTATATGCTTTTCCTGTGATTTCATAATGTTCATATTTGCTTAATTTTGCACAGACCGCTCTTCACCACCTTCCTACCATTTCGTTTGTAAGATTTTAGCTGGTTTTGTCGATAAACCGTAGAAAATGAAACCTACTTCACAAAAAAAAAACAAATCAAAACTATAATAAATTTCGTAAACCTTGCAAAATCCCTTCTGCTTTAATTGTTCCATGACGAGGTAAGTACTGAGTTTAATCTATTATTTCCACACACTGGCTTTTAACTTTTAAACCAACACCAGCATGAAACTTTGGCGACGATTACGTTTGGTCTTTAGAATTAAAGAATACTTAAGGGTCAAAACATGAAAAGAGATGTGTTACTATAACAAAACAACATACGAGTAAAAATAAGAGTGTTTTGTAGAAGTTAAAAGAACAAGTTAACGAGTTACTTTAAACTAAAAACAAGTGTCATAATTATACTAAACACAATCAAACCTTAAACCTTAACTTTTTCAGGCCCAAATTATTGATTCAGAGCTTACTGCTAAGCTACTCGGTCGTGGAGTAGCTGTATCGCCAGTAGTTACTGTAGAACCAAGAAGAAGGAAGTTCCACAAAGCCATAACCCTGAGTATGCCAGCCCCTCGACCTCATACCCAGGGTATGACAAACCAGTACAGCACCTCGTCAGCCCCAACATTAAGACTACTCTGTTCCATATCAGGTACAATTAAAATAGTTCGCTTGTATTTAAAAAAGCAAATCTGATTTGTTACTGAGAAACTGTTTGGAGGCAAATCATGGTTAATATCAAATACCTGTGGAAATATGAATCACTTAATTTCACAAAATAAAGTACAAATATTCACCATATATGTCAAGACGATAAACATAAGCTAAAAATATGGATGAAAATATGCCCAAAAAAGTGTTTCAGTAACAAAGAGATGAACGCCATGTGTTGCAATGGAGTATGGCTTATGTTTGCTATCTCGATGATATGCTTTGCCATGGAAAGGTAAGTGTGCCTACAGTTAGGTATTCAGCTTACAAACAGTACCCGAACATAGGCTGGAATTTGTGTTTTGATGTTTATTTCAGTTTTATGGCTCTCCCAGCCTATAAAAAAAGAAAGCCTGTGGGTTTTCAAGAATAAATATAGTTTTTCCTTCGGAAGCCATACAGAATAAATTGCAGTAAATACAAAATACAGATTACGGTCTATTTACGGGTATTGTGGACTTTGCTTTTAAGTTCGCTTAACAAATAATTTAACAGGAAATACAATTCTAATACCAATATTCCATTACAACACATTGGTAAAGTAGGATATAGACAAAATGAAATCATTACGAATCGATTTGTAGGTAACGAATATAGTTCTACATGAGATCGGTAGACTATAGATTTTGAAATTTTCAACTTTTTAACTAGAGTATTGATAGTAATCGGAATTTTATAGTCTTTTTATCCTAAATCATATTGGTTAGTGTAGAAAAGAGAATTACGGGTTTAGTCTGACTCCCTATTTTATAGACAGCAGGATGAGCATGTTATTGAGAAATAGCGTAGTTTGAAATCATTTCATTCGAAACAAAACATACATGATAGTGGAAGGGAAAAGAAAGTATTTAAGACAGTGCAAACAAGCAAACCGCTTATAGCAAATACACAAGCAGCTGAGGGACTACGTCTCTGTGTGTCCGTTATGTGCGTGTCTACATTGTCTTTGTTCTCGTGTGTTTGTGTGTGTTGCACGCTCACCGTGTGTGGCGCTAAATAATGTGCTGCAACCTATCGGCGCGCACCAACAGGGGTATTTCGCAAAAGATCTCTCGAAGGTAAAAACATTAGAAATATTATACAAAAACAAAATCAAAATGTCGGTTTAAGTTTCGTTTATTTTATTTATAACCGTTAATTTGTCTGAAACTCTTAAACTTTTCGTGTTTTTTATTTCTCATTAATCATTGTTTTTACGATAATTATGCTCTTCAGCGACGTGGCTGTTCGAGTATAAATATCAGTTACATTGTTTTTTTCCCTCTATCACTTTTTGAATGCTTTTCCATATCTTGCTTCTCATACATTCTTCCTCTATGCACGGGCTGATATTTTTACGCTTTGTTAAGTCACGTTCACTTTGTATCATAACCATTCAATGAATCTTGGGACATCAAGAGTTTGCACAGCGAAACGTTCACAGAAACATGTCAGTTTAGAACAAAATGTACAAACATTACTAGAACTAAAGGAACTGCAACTGTTTTGGCACATTGTATATGATTGAGACACGTTATATACCTGTTTTTGTTTAGTATAAGCGTAAAGATAAAGTATTCCGAATCGGTGCCATCTTCATTCTCATGATCATTCGACGTCAATGTTCCCTTTTTGTTCTTTTGCTTGTAAGAATCAGAGATTTATTTCCAAAACGGCCTATCAGTTCTGTTCACATCATCTTCTCTTATTTTGTCTCGTTCCTTTTTCTTGTCATTGTTTCACTGGACACGTTTTTATTTCCATGTTTTGGTTTAGTTCGGTTGGATTTTTGGATTTTATTTCAGTGAATGTCCTTCGAGAGATCTGTTTTTCGAAAACCTGAACAGCAATTTTGATGATTCGTTTTTTGATAAAGTAGAGTTCATTTTCATTTTGTGAGACAACAGCACTATTTGTAAGAAACAGGTGACAGTTCACAGTGTGCCACATTATAGTCACTTTTTCATTTAAAAAAGTATTAAAATGGTACGTTATTTTATTATTTATTTATTTGTGTGATGTGTTGTCTTTGCTTGTTGTGTGTTTGCTATAGGCCGTTTTGGAAACATTTTATGTTTAGTTTTTCTATTGATTTGTTATTAACCTGTCTTTCTTATTTCTGATCTTTCTTCTACATCGGTTACTTACATTACTTATAAAACTTCTGTGTTCTTATGTTTAGGTTTAATATTAACAAAATTATATTAACTTGAGCTCTCTGAAATCTGTATTTATAACTACACTTAAATCTTTTTTACAAGTAAAATTAGTCAGTTTAGTAGAAAAAATTATAGATTGTATAATACGATGAAAACAATACATGTACTGTGTAGATAAATATTTGGAAGCCTGCTTTGGCATGCATTATAGGGTAGACCCATCATCATGGCAGTTGGAAAATAGCGTTTTAGCCGCAAAATACTACCTTATAGCTTTCATCTGAACAGACAAACAAAAGAGCATTTTAAATGTAGCAGTACAAAGTATATAATCGCAGAGCATGTATTTAGTTGATATAAAGCTTACAGGGTGTAAAATGAGGTTTTTATGGTGGCAGGTGGAACGAATCGAGCGCACTGGGAAGATGTAACTGAGAATACTCCTCTTACGTTTGTGAACGACTGCGTGTCGTTTACTACGACTGTATCGGCTAGATATTGGTTGATTGATTGTCGACACGTAGAGGATGCTACCAAAATGGCGACGGAATTATACAGGTATGATAACATTTACGTAGTACATGAAATCTTATAATCTAGTATCTGTAGTGCTTTTTGAGATGCGGCGATTCTCAACGAGGCGGCTGGGTCATTGTGAGGCACTGGCAAAAGTCATCCATTGCTAGGATTAGCCAGGTGAACACTTATAATGGATTACTTTCGGTAGAAATTATGACAATAATAACGCCACATTTTGTCTATCAAGGCAGCCTATTTCTGTTATCTAAGATGGAGACGACAATATGCAAATAAATTAAAACACTGGCAATACACTTCATAGGAATATGATTAAACTATCAAATAAATACTGATCTAGGAATTAAAAAAAAACTAAAATAGCATAAAACTGTAAACAAAATAGAACACCATTTATAAAATATTTGTTGCAGGCATAAAGTATAATTTTCACTTATCCGCATCAGGAAATTAACTTTATGAACGTATTTGGCGTTTTTGAAGTGCATTTGTTTTATGTTTATACTGATACGGAGCTCGTTTATCTATCGGAGCTAGCCTATTACAGATACATCATGTAGAAAATGCTAAAAGTCAAAAATAATGTCCTGTGACTGAACAACTGGATATATTCGATTGATTTTTTGTATGCAAACTCGAAACGTCATGAGGCATACGAAGTTTAATTTACTGTAGTAAAGTCGTCTCCACCTTGTATAGGCTACGCTCATTTATTCTACTGCTGTGCCTCAAGATCCGCTAGACTAACAGGAATGTTAGTCTGTGTGTATACGAGAAGGTATAAAAACACCCTTCACGAAACCGTCAACCAAGCATCGTGTACATCAAACTAAGTAACTCGATGCAAAAATGATTGCTGGGAAACTACTTAATTTTTTGGGGTGAAAAATCACGTTTTACGGTAGGACTCAATGTAAAGCACTCTAAACACTGTTCTTATGGATTCATTGAATATTGAGTGCCTTTCGGTTTCGATAAGGTTTTTTTTACACCTATCATAATTATGTCTTTCTAATATCAATTCAATTTCAGGGAAGCCATCCACGTACCGTTCATGGCTCGCTTCGTGGTCTATGCCAAGCGCACTGATGAGTGCCAGGCGCAGCTGCGCATGTTCTGCGTAACTGATGATAAAGAGGACAAGACTTTAGAGCGCATTGAGCGGTTCATTCAAGTGGCTAAGAGCCGGGATGTTGAGGTATGTTGAAACTGGTGATCTCAATAGACAATTAGGCCGCCAAAATCGGTCTAGTCGTTTCGGAGATTACCCGAAAAAAAAAGACAGACAGTCAGACGAAAATTGAAAAAAATGTTTTTGTTATTAGTATCGTATATTCCATATGCATTCAGTAAAAAGCTGTTGTATTGATAATACAAACAGACACTTCAATTTTATTTATTTTTATAGAAAATAATTGAATAGAAATAAATGAAAAATATAAATAAGATACATTTAAATATATTAAAAAAACTGTTACTTTATCACTATACAGAGAAAACGATTAAAATAGTTTGGCTTTCATTGACGGACGAAAATCAGACATGAGAATGATTATCTTCACTGTTGTCAACCATTTAAAATAACCAAAGCCGCTTCTTACTTTCATGTAAAATTATCTAACACTAAAATAATTTTTCAATTCGAACTAGCAGTTCCTGAGATTAGCGCGTTCAACCAAACAAACTCTTCAGCTTTACAATATTAGTACAGATATAGTATAGACTAAATATAATGTCAAATTCAATAGGTTCACGAAGGCAAGCCAATATACCTTGAATTCGGAGGCAACTTGGTGCCAGTAGCGAAGTCTGGAGAACAGCTGTCGATTCCATTCCGTGCCTTCCGCGAGAACCGAGTGGCCTTCCCTGTCATGATTAAGACGCAGGACCTGGAACCGATCTGCAGGTGCCAGTTCATGAGGGATCCTAAGGTTCCGAAAGGAGAACCTTCGCCGACACCTGTAAGTAGTTTTTACCTACTATCACCAACCATTTGACCTTGACGTTGAAAATTCAAAGCCGTACCTGATGCTCTAAGTAATAAATCCTCACAACCTTTGTTAGGAACATCGTTGACTTTATTTTCAATGGTAATAGTGACTTCAAACCTCACTAAACTTCAGCACTTTCCAATAGGATAGCTGGCATTTTATAAAAAAAAATATCCTAAAGCGCTTAACCACGACGTTATTCCAATACACACAGATTGCAGTTCTCAACATCATGGTGCCGGATGAAGAGCGGACGTCTCCCATCCCCACAGAAACAGTGCCGATGCGCACTGAGGAGCAGGAGCTCATCTGGCGACAGAGGCTTAGTGATCCGAGGTAATGGTTACTTTAGAACTACTATTATAGTTTTAAGGTAACCCAATTATTGCTGCAACCCCGGATTGCACCTGGCCTTATAACCTACACATCATCATCTCTCTACCCTTGTCCCATGTTACTCGGGGTCGGCGCAACACGTTTTCTTTCTTCCATTCTCCTCTGTCAACCGCCACGCAATCATTTACACCTTTTTCTTTATTATCATTCCACACACAATCCATCCATCGTTTTTTTGGTCTTCTTCTCCCTCTCCATCCATGAACATGATTGATTTATAACCTACACCCTGACATTAATAATTTTACCACAAAAAAGGTAAGGCCAGGGGGAATTTCAATGTAATATTTGGTTCTTGAGTGGAGACCGCGAATCGGCAAGCGTAAGGTGAGATGCCACTCGAGCTCGATGGAGCGATGATTTACGTAGGGTGGCTGGTAGCAGCTAGATAAAAGGTGAAGAGTATCGAGTTCAATGGCGTGCAATTGGAGAAGCCTATGTCCAGCAGCGGACTGCTGCGAATCTGCTTTAAGACCGTCCCTAAATAGCATTAGAAAACTTCGTTGTTGTAGCAATATCATATACCATGTCAAAATGTTCTACGTTTTCGCGATTTCCACATAAGAGGAGTATGACGGCTTATAAAAGACTTTTATTTTATTCAATAATACATACCTGGTACTAAAATCTTTGGTTCTCACAGGTTGGAAGACATCTGCAACCTTCTCGGCAAAGACTGGGTGGCGTTGGCTTACGAGCTCGGCGTGAGTGTAGCCACCGTCAACCAGATCCAGGCGAAGAGGATAACCGCAGCTGAACAGGCGCAGCTTATGCTGAAGCTATGGAAGACGCAGTCTGGAACTAAGGCTTTAGGTAGGAATTTGAAGTATTTTGTCAAACATCTCAACGCCACTACCATGAGAGTAACTTAAATAAAAGAAAATCAGAAAAAAAAACAAACAATCACAACAAATAAAAAAACAATCGTAGTCTTTTAGCCCGACATTGATAAAATTTATAATGAACGAGCTTCGGCTGCGCGCTATTCTTGTCATTGTTGCAAAACTGTCGAATTAAAAATGCAGGATAGAGACAAGAACATAATTTCAAACCAAGTAAAGGCTCGCTCGTCTTAGTTTTATGAACCATAGTACTGGAAATTGGACTGGAAGAGGTCATTAAAAATTTCAATTTGCTATTATCGCAATTAACTCCAGCAATAAGATATCTACCAGTGATGCCTAGGTTATGGCTCACCGATTATAACACAACTGTACTGCTACTTTTGATAAATAAACTTATAACTAAAAAAAATTAATAAAATTGCAGTACTAATCAAGCTATCCTTGCAGATAACTCTCTGGAGCTAGCGTTATGTCGTATTGGAAGGGATGACATCATCGCGCCGCAGTCAGAGTTGACCAATGAAAGACGAATCCAACGAAACATTTATCAGGAGAGGCAAGCTTCTGAAGAAATTGAAGCTTACAAAGGTATTGGTTATTTACCTATTAGATTCATTTACGAAGGGACGGAGAAGTATTGTATCTGGTGGGTTTCTGCCCAAAGATTGTTGCTATCCGATAATTTCAGTACATTTCTAGTTTTATTTTAGAACCACAGCTGACATTTTTCTATTATTACAGCAGAAGAAGACAATAAACTTAAAGACAGAATTTACGATGAAGGCGAAATTCCTGAACATAGAGAGTCTGAACATGATCAGGATGAAGCCAAGTATTCGCCCGAAGAGAAGTCAATAGTTGAAAAGAGTGAAATAGAGAGAACTCCTTCACCCAGCTCGCATGAAGAGAGTGAGGAAGATGAAGGTATGATGAAGACAATATAATTCATTTGAAACTATGTACCTATGAACAGATACTAAAGTTATTCTTTTGGTTACAGACGTAAAACGCAGTGTAGCAGAACGAAAAGAACAAATTACGAGGAAGTTAAGCTCGAGCAAGATCCCGGCGTCGAAACAAAAGAAAGAAATAAGAGAAGAAATCATTGAGATTAGGACTCAGATAAAACCTGACATTAAGAAGTTCCAGGATATTGAACAACAAGTAAACACAGTACTTTTGAATATTGTAAATAATTTAAATTTGTACAGTATTTGACTACTAACATATCTTTCAAATTTTATAGGTATTGGAAAAGGACCCTAAATTAGAAAGAACACGTTCAAAAACCTCTCCAGACACGGTGGAAGAAGAGAGCGAACCCGAAGTTCAAGAAGTTGTCGAGCCAAAGAAAGAAGAACCCAAGCCTGTAGAACGACCAGTTGAACAGTTCAGAAAGTTCGACCCTTCATCACCGGCTAAACCTACTCCTAAACATCTACAAAGACATATGAGGAATGAATCAATGAGGTTCCCGTCAGGTGACTTCTCCAACGTCACTATTACTCCAAGAAAGTCAGTAACAGCTGAAACTTCTGAAGTTAAAGTGACTGAAACTAAAGATAGTTTTACTAAAGAAGCTATTTCCCAAAAGGAAATTGTCAAGTCAAGAGTAGAAGAGAAATATGAAGATGGTGATAAATCACCTGATTTAGTTGTAGAAGAAGAAAAGGATATTGCTGAAGCGCCATTGAGAGCTAAGATTAGCTCATTTGAATCGAAAATGTCGAAGGAATCTTCTATTGAGTTGCCTAAGACTACTGTTAAATTAACTAAAGAAGCGTTGAAGAAACATACGCTAGAACAGGACCAAGGGCTTGAGTATACACAGGAATTTGTCAGAGAACAATCAAAACAGATTTCAAGTATGGAAACTCATGTTACCCATAAAGTATCTGTAGAAACGGAAAAACACGTTGAGACCGTTAAATCTGTTAAGGAAACGATACAGCACTTTGATTCTAAAATTAAAATGGATGATAAATCCAAACCATATCATAAAACAATGAGAACTGATTCTACATTAGTACAAGTTTCTTCTGAGGAAGATAGCGAGTTTTTGAAGAAATCCACCGATTCGGAGACTGAGACTGAATCTCAAACTACCGTCAAAGTAGACAAATTAGAACAAAAGACTAAATTTAAAATTGATAGAGATATATTTGAGAAGAAACCTGATGGCAAGGATTTACCTAAAGATGTTAAAGATAAAAAAGAAGACAAAAAACCAGGTGATGATGACAAGAAAGATGATCAGCCGGCGATCCTGAAAGATCACAAATTAGAGAAACAATTGACTGAAGAATTACGAGCTAAAGTTAGTGAAGAGGAACTTACAGAAACGTTTGAAGAAAAAGAAGTTTCTTTGAGTGATAAGTTAGCTAAAGATAAGGTAAATTGTTTTTTTGTTATTGTTGCTTAATATAGTATACGTACTTTTTTTTAATGACTTAGGCCCAATTGCGCCAACTAGGGTTATTTCTTATCGCCGAGCTAATCTTAGCAGTTGCAATGATCACAAATATGGTTTCTATATTTAACAAAATCACAGTTGTCAGGAAAACAGACTCGGGTTCTGTTACCTTGGTTTGCGCATTTGGGCCTTAGGTACTAATTTGAAACAGCTTATTGATGATTTGGAAAGTTAAACACTTTTTTCATACATTCTAGATGGAAGCACAAATGTCAGTGACAAGTATAAAATCAGACCTTAGCAGACATACCAAGACTGATTCCATTGGTTCTGAAACTACGGACCTGATCAGTAAGATGACATCTCAGGATTCTCCAGTACAGTCGGCTATTGACAAAGCGGATTCGTTAGCTGACATACAACAGAGCACAGAGAAAGATTTCAGCTTTGTTTCGCAAACTGAATCGAAGGTATGTTTCTCATTGTTAAGTAGTTTTTTTTTTGTATGAACACATGTTTTTTTTGTTTACACTTAGTTGGGTCTAGTAAAATGTTTTTTTGATTCTTGTAAATATTTATCCCCTTCATGGATAAAAGTTTTACTAAAAACCTATAGTTAAAAAATATATAGTGTAAAAGATAGCACACCTGTTTATACTGAAATAAAACTAGTAGCATTCATAGTAGCTCTATAATTGTATTATTTTAGAGCTGAATGTCTTTTTATCAATTCATCTTTGTCATCACCAGGTGTATTCAAAGGACTCAAAACACCGCAGTGACTCTTTAGATGAGGCTTCACAGTTCTCAGACTTGGATGACCAGATCGGCACAAGTCCAGCACATAAGCCACTTGTTGACATAGAACAAACTGTTACTAAAACTGAAGTTAAGACTGTAACTACTTCTGTATCAGATAGAAAAGAAACTAGAGACCAAACATTAGAATTTCTGAAGTACGAAAGTGAACACAGTTCACAAGTACTTGAATCTGCTTTGGGGGCTAAAGAGGCAGAAAAGGTAATTTGTGCTTACTAGACGGTAGTGAATTACCAGCTTCATCAAACTTAGCATTATTTTATAGCTTTTCCATGTTGTACAAAATTAAGTTAAGCGTTGTTAATAATACAGTTTATATTTGTAGGTATCTCCAAAAGAATCACCAGTTATAAGCGCTAAAGCACGCCAATTTATTGAGACAGTACCAGAAGATGACTCTGTGCAAGAATGCTTCTTCTCTAAACGGATCTACTCCGACTCTTTAGAAGACTCGGAACACACAGACTCACGCCGACATTCAGAAGCTGAATCATTAAAATCAGATCAATCTGATGTTAAGGCTAAAGTATCATCGTCAGATTTTGACGAACGAGCGGAATACGAAGAAACTATTGACTCAGGAAGTGGATTTGGTGACGAGAAATTCGAAGAAAGCGTCGGTTTTACTTCAATGAGAATTGATCCTAAACCTTTATCACTTGAGAAACAAGACTCTGGGTCCGATAAAGAAGCAGAACCCGTCTTCAAGAAAATGACTCCAAAACGATCACACTCAAGAAGCGAATCGATTTCAATAACTAAACTAAGTGATCTACAACTTGACTTAGATCTTCCTATAGCTAAACCTATTACAGAATGTCAAATAATTGTTACGGAAGCTGAAGAAGTCGATCGGTCTGACAAAGATGAGCTATCAGACAAAATATCTTCTGAAAGTAGTCGGGAAGTTGAAATGTCTGACAGGAAATCATCAGAGGGTATTTCAGATAGAATTAGTTCTGAAGATGCTGTGACAGAGAAAAAGACTTCCTCTGAAGAAGATGCGACGAGAGAACGTGAACCAGTATTGGTACATGGAAAGGAAATAGTGACTGCAATAATTGAGACTGTTAGAGAAACTGAGCCATTAGAAACGAAGACTCAGATTGTGAAAGATGATGTTGCAGGTAAAATCTTAACAGAGATATTGTTCTTTTCTTTAGGTTTAAGGTAATTGAAAATCTTTGGCTGATTATATATATATTTATATTTCAACAAAAAAAAATCGATTTCAGTTGACGCAGTAAAACGTCAATCGGTAACATCGGCTGGCTCTGGATCAATCAGCGAGCTGCGTTTAGAAGAGAAACGTTTATCAGATGCTCACAGTCTAACTGAGTCCAGGGACTATACGTTTGAAGAGTCTGAAGACGACATTGGAACACAAGGAACCCACGTCGATATGTCTAAGGAAAAGATTGTGGAAGTTAAACCTGAAAGTGATTCTAAGACTAAGACTTCATCAGGTTAGTTTGGTATTTATGTAGTATTATGTTTTGGATATGGTCTGCCAACACAATACACAAACTTATTGACTGTTACAGGTAAGACTGATATGTTAAAACTTGCCAAACTGACTCATGGAGACTCATTAGACGACGTTGAAGGTTTCCCAGAGGACCATGTTACTGATTATGTTCACAGGCTACCACATATTGCTGAAATGGGGTAAGACACATTGTCATCGGTATAAACTAGAAATATTTTTTACAAGAGGAATATTAATTTTTTTTTTTGTTACAGCTCTATGGCAGAGAAAGACATTACCCATGATTTCTTAAGTAAAGAAAGAGAGGCACAAATTAAACGAGAAACTGTAACAGTTGTCTCAAAGAGTGTAACTGAATCTACACAGCCAGGAAAGATCACTAGTGTTGGAACTGAAACTATTCAACCAGTAAAAGAAGTAACCAGCGGTATTTCTGGGATTATTCAACCAGTAAAAGATATCACTAGAGCTGTAATCGAATCTATGGAACCCAAAGTTACCACGAGTGTGGTAACTGAATCCGCTCAACCAAAAAGCGTGGTCACTGCTGTTGTCACTGAAACTGTACGACCAAAGGAGGTTACTAGCGTTATAACTACGACACAAGAAAAAGTGGCCACTAGTGTTGTTACTGAATCCACAGAACCATTAAAAGTAATCACAAGTTCTGTAACTGGAACAGTGCAACCAGGTAAAGTTATTACAAATGTTGTGACTGAAACTGTACAACCAGAAACAGTAATAACTCGTACTATAACCGAGTCGGGTCAACCAGAACGAGTTGTAACAACTGTTGTAACCGAAACTGTGCAACCCGTGAGCGAGGTGAGATTTTCTGAAACAGTCCGGTCAGACCATGATTACCACCCTAGAGAAATTGTGTTTACAACCAGAAAGACAGAGACATCCTATACTACTTCAAGTTCATCTTTTAAAGATGAACCAGCTATCATTTCAGAATTTACTACTATTATTAAAGATGGAACTTCTTCGACTGTTGGAGAAATAATTGAGACGAAGAAACATGTGACTGTTAGTTCAGGAAGCAAATTTGATGTTTCTAAAATAAGGACGGACACACTTGGTCACTTTGATGTTGGCGATATAGACGAAATTAAGAAGTTTGTACCCAAAGACTTAGATCTCGTAGAAGCTACAGAGATTACAAAAGAACAAGTGAAACCTGTGATTGATGATATTTTACATAAAGGCACTATTGCTGCTGCAGCCAGAAGCCCAATACTAGACAAAGATATCAAGACTATAACAAAAGAAATTGTAGAAATTGAAAAGAGATCCTACGATGCGAAAGTTCCGCATAAAGAGGAACGGAGACACTCCTGTATCAGTCCAGCTATCTCCCTCGAAAGAATAGCTGAATCTGAAGTGGAAACTGAAGAAGAACCACCTAAGAAAATAACTAGTAAAACTACCGAGACACACAAAGTTACCGAGATGACAACTGAAATGAAGAAATCCGACTCAGCCATGAAACAAATGGCCGATAATATTGAAATAATCATCAAACAGGCATCTGAAGATATTGATGTTTCTTCAGAAGAACATCCCGTTGAAGATGAAACACGAGACATTGCGGGACGAGTGTCAGTAGACTCTATAATTGAGGAAGCAGTGACTACTGTTGAAGGATATTTAGATGAAAAAGAAGCAAAAGATTTAAAGGAACAGGAAATCGAAGCTAAAAAGGAAATGATATTTGAAGAAACGAAGAAATTCGCAAAGGATAGACCAGGACTAATCAAATCATTGTCAAGGGATAGCGGAGAAATTGTAATTATGCCCAAGAAGAAACACCCAAGAACATTCTCTGTTCAAAGTTCTCCTGAAGAAGTTGAAGAACAGATTTACACTGATTCGGAATCTGGTAAGTTATTTGCTTTTATTAAATGCAGTGATTTTTTCAGAAAAAAAATTATAGTTTTCAATTGTTGTGCTTACAGATATGGACAAAGCGAAAGTTCTAGAAATTATAGAACCCATTTCAGATTTAGATGGAAAAACTCCAGCGTCTAGTTTTGATACGAGAAAAATCCGCACTGACTCTCTTGATGACGCCGATGATTTCCCAGAAAAAGAGGTAAATTCTAATATAAAAAATTAAATACGTTGTTAAACTTATACAACTTTATTAGTAATGTCGATCTTTGGGAAAATCTGTGACCAACTGTAAAAAAAGTGTATTTGATATTTCAGGCTGAATTCTTCGGCGATGATGAAAAATACATAGAAGATGCACCTGAATCATTCCAAGCAGTCAAATTTGATGACTCTACGCATAGTGATAGGGCAGGACCCAGCACAAGTGCCCTCCATGACGGGGTAGATGACGACAAGTTCAGTGAGAAGTTTGTCAAGAAAACTCACTTTGTGGATAGCTTAATGCGCTCAGATCTAGTCTCAAAGTCAACCACTGAGTCGTCGGTTACAACGGTCGTATCGACTTTAACTAAATCTTCGGATGAAGATCAGAAATCAGTACTTGAAGATGGAACCTCTGCAGACTTCTCAAAAATCAGTGGAGCTGACTTAGTCAAAGATCCTTCTAAAACATCAATGGAAGCAAAAGAAGATTTCAGAATGGAGGAGCAAGTAGAAGACCGTGGTACTCCTGATTTATCCAAGAAATCGATAGACTTAACAAAGGATTACTCTAAATCGTCAATCGACAGTAAAGACACTTCCAGGGATTTTGCAACAAATGAGTTGTCAAAAGACTCTACTGTTGACCTTACGAAAGACTTCTCAAAAGCTTCAGTAGAAAGTGTGAAGGAAACATCAAGATCCATTGATGAAAAGACTTTCTCGGAAGACCATTCGTCATTAGACGCATCGAAGACATTAGCATCAGATGCCTCTGAAGGTATCACAGTGAGCAAAGAATTTATTGAAGAGGAGAGATCAGTATCAAGAGTTGTGAGAGTATCCACTAGCTCTTCCCAAGAAACATCTATGCTAACAGAAAGTAAGTTATTCAGCGAGCCAGATGAAAAATCCTATGAAAAGACGAAACCCTCCGACAGAACCGAACAGGATTTTATAGGTGAAATGGAAGAGAAGATTGCGCAACTGCAGTCAGAATTTAGAAAAGAAGAAATGGCTGATAAAGATCCTGAAGTAAAAATTGAAAAACATGTTACTACTAAAGAAATTATCGGTGAAGATGGTACAAAACAGATAATTACAGAAACTCGCGTGATCACCGAAACACTACATGAAATAGTTAAAGATGTAAATGATCTTATGGACGGCGCAAAAAGCGTTACTATCGAAGAATTGAAAGACAAAGTCAAGGATAAAGCTGTAGATGATCAGACTGAAGATGCAGAGATTCTGAAGGAAGGGGATGATGAAGTGCCTGACATGAAAGAATTAAATAGAAGGTGTTCTAATCTTCTAGAAGATATTTCACAAGGAGCTCTTATAAGAATTGACTCAACTCATGTCACACATGGTAAGTTTTAACTGCTGTAGAACTTGTACTTGTTTTTACGCACATACCAAACTGCATGGTAAAAATAATTTGATTCGACTACATTTTTCTATTTCATATTTTTGTGTCATATGTGTGTCACTTGTGTCGTATGTACTTACATACAGTAATCTTTATTTCCATTGATTCTATAGATCTTGTGTCAAAATTCTCCAAAACTCCACCACCGTCCCCAGTCGATTTGACCCAGAAAGAAAAATCCAAAACGGAGGATGGTACTGGCGAAAAGTCTGCCGGGCTACAACCCAAAGGTAATGTTTAGTTTACGTTGACAATAGAACTGAGGAACGCAAAGCAAAATAAATTAGGTGGTCAAAGATTACACCTTAGAAAATCTTAACAGTTTGATGGACTATAGTCATTAGTTTCCAATGGGGCTTTAAGTATTATTAATGCTAGCTGATATTGCCTCAGAAACTACAATAAACTGTGATCTTTGATAACTTAACAATGGAGTTGTAGTTAGTATTTGCTACATGCAAACCACTAGTGACCGCAGCAATCACTGAATCACTATAAACAATAGAACTAACATCAGTAACACTTCATGACATACCATGAACACAAAATAATTGTCCCCGGATATTTAAACGTCGCTCAACATACGAGATTTATAAATGTGTATCTTCAGGTAGTATGAGAAATTGAGTTGCGTTTAAGTATTCAGCCGTTACATGTCTAAATGAAAACAGTTTGTCACTTCTATGAAACAAATTGAGCGAACATATAGTAGCCAGTAACTACGCTAGAGGTAGGAGCTAACTCCAGTCTTAAATCTAGGCTCCGATTCGTCGTTCCTGGATGCTAGCCGTCAGTCACCACGAGCTTCTTCAGCCGGAGACAGTGTCATCAGCGAAACAGAAGCTCACCAGAGTGGTCAGTAACTTGTATAAGAAACAATATATCTATCTGTTTACAATACTTTTTACTTTAACTGTATCTAAAAATGTTCTAATGACTTTGGCATTTTGAGATTCCTTAAAAGCTAAGTTCAATGTCCTATAAAATGGATTGTGACAAAATTATTGCAAGCTTATTGCAGTAATGTAGTGGCAAAGTAGAGTCACAGCGAAACTTTACTCTTAATTTTGTAGTAAACAACCATTATAGAAAGCCTTATTTGCCACACTCTTTATTTGTAAGCCAATCGCATGTGTCGTGGTTAATTTTCACACTAAAGACATGACTTTGTTTCTAAAGACTATGGAATGAAGCCAGTGAACGGACAGCACTAAGATAAAAGAATGCACTAGGACTAAGCAAGATAAAATAGATTTAAAAGCGACCCCATCGTAAATAAAAGATCAAAGAAAAATAGTTCAGTTGCAACAGTCACATAATTTATGCAAATATTTGTCAGCACAGTAAATTTTACTTTCTTTCTTGCGGAGCCCTTACGTTGCTATAGGTAAGTGGACCCACGAGCAACCGAAACATCACTTTATTTTATTATCGCTTCTTCTGACGGACAACTTAATTTCTCGTAATTTAAGTCGCAATTTTTTCATCTATTATCATTCACATTTGGGTAACGTTTCGCTTTGATTCTAAATCTTTATTTATTTTACCATTTTACTATCATGAGCTTCCATCGCTAATTTCTAAATATCTTCATCACATCGACATTAATCTTGTAACATTAACACGCTTTAGGTGCTTCAGGTGCATAGAAGTAAATTGTCAATGTTTTCAAAATTTTGCGCGACATGCACTATGACTTCACAATTTAACGAAATGAACAATTGGAACAAATTATTAATACCACGTCTTTAATGTTTAGCACAAAAAAACACACAAAAGATAACAAAATAGGCATGTAGCTGTTTAATACATATTGTTGTTTCTCTTTACAGAAGTACTGATGGAAGCGTCTAAGGCACTAACTGAAGCCGCCAGGCCCAAATCTCCAACTAAGCATGTAGCAGATAACCTGACATTTGTCAATGTCGACCAGCCGACCATTACCAGCGGCGCTATAGAACTTGTTGATCGAACAATAGAAAAAAGCATTGACGTTATCGATCAAATTAAGAAAGAACAACTGGCTGTTCAATTGGAAGACATGCAGAAGTCTAGCTCAACTGACACGTTCTATAGTGAGTCTAGAGTTGAAACTTCATCTTCATCTGTCCACAAAAAATATGAAGGTGGCGAATTGAAGTTCCAATCCATTGACCCTCATGCTGTGATGTCTGATATGGTAGCCAAGTTTGGCACCAAAGATGATTTCAGCACAATATTAACACACAAAGAAACTGAAACAAGAAAGATTTCTGGCCAAGAATTCTTCTTTGAAACTAAACAAGTGTCATCTTCAGATGACGATTCGTTGGTTATTAAAACTGAAACAAAGCATGAACTTCGAGGACAAGAACACGAAATGAAGGAAAAAACTGTCATTCGTAAAGAAGGTGATCAAACTGAAACATCACAAAAGAAATTAGAAAAAGCTCATGAAGCTACAGCTAAAAGATCTGATACTGAAACTAAGACTGTTAGAAGTACGGATGATAACGATATAGTAAAAGTAGAACGGGAGTTCTCTGAACAAGGACTTTACGCTGGCCGACAAACTAAGTCTGAAGAAAAGATGACTGCTATAAAAGACGAAACTATTAAGAAAAAACATGAGGTTAAAATATCTGAACGTGAATTGTATCATGAACAATGGGGTAAAGAATATTTCACCGAACCTGGTGAGTTAGAAAACATTGTTGAAGATGATGATAGTAAGGCTAGAGTGGCATTTGTAGATTCCACTTTGAAGATTGTTGAAAAAGATGAAGTTGTCTCAAGTGTAGAACTTTCTGAAAAAGGTAAGGTGGTTAGTTCCACAATCGAACACCACAAAGAAGAGTCGGTCATAGAAAGTAAGGAGCATGATGATCTTAGTTCAGATGCTTCTCATGCACCAAGTTTTAAGAGTGAACCAACTGAAAAACGAGATTCTTCGGAGGCAAGTCCCAAGAGCAAATCAAAGTCGTTCAAAAAAGACGATGAAACCTACGAAGTGAATTTCATAAAGGAAATCAAAGTAACCACTTCCCCAGTCAAGAGTTCGTTTAGTCGGACTGGAAGCCAAGACACACATTCAGAGTCTGAAGCTGCACCTGATTTACCTCATGATGATAAAACTGGAGACACGCCGAAAAAAGAGAAACCCACAAAATCTCCCATAAAGTTACCACAACAACAAATTCAGGATCAAGTTTGGGAGGTTTCATTACAGAAAGCTGATTCATTCGAAGTAGCTGATGAGATACCAAAACCTAAAGTAACAACGAGTGTAGAGATGTCTAGTACCACTACTAAAAGTTCAGACAGTGATACTATTCTGGAGATTAGAACTGTTGTAGAGACAAGAACTGAAGTAACTAAAACTTCCAAAACTGACATGTCCCCGATAACATTCGAACTATCGGATGAAATAAGTACGACATCCAAAGATATTATGATAAAATCTGGCGAAAGTGCTGATACGGAATGTATGATTAAGTCTTTGGAGTCACATGAAGGAGAAGTGTTGCAGAAATCCATGGATTCTACTGTAAGTGCTGAAACTCTTCATGCGTCTGAATTTTCCACAGAAGCGGATTCAGCTTACCTAACAGGAACTGATCACAGGAGAGAAGAAATGAAACTAATAAAAGAAAAAAGCCTAGAAGACATTTGCAGTAGTGGATATGACACTGATCTCTCCTCTGCCGAGTTTCATGGGATGAAACTCGAGTCAGAAAAGGTGGATTTCGATTCACTTATGTCTGCTCAACCACTCACCGACTTGTCAGTTTTGGAAAAAACTATAGATGAAGTCAAACAATCACTTGAAGCAGCACAAGGTGAAATTATTAGTGAAAAAAGTGATGGGAGCAGTAAATACAAGCAGTCCCCATCCGAATTTCAGTTCAAACTGTTGATAAGTCCTGACAGACCCGAGGTTATAACTGAAGAACAACACGATGACCATGATAAGACATTAGTATCTACTGACAAAGAAGAAAAGGTACGCGATAGTCATATACTTGACAGCTCCAGCTCACCGAAAATAAGTTCACAAGACGATACTACGACGTCTGATGAAGAAAAAGCCACTGTTCATATTAAGGAATCTAGCCCGCCCTTAGACAGTGCTGACATCTCAATTCGGTCAGACAGTGGCCCACACTCGATTATTGAAACTGACAGCGAAATTATTTTATACGATAGAGAAAAGTCCATAAGCAGTCTTGAAGTAAAACTTAGGGAGCAGAAACACATCAAAACAAAGCTGGGGGTTGGAGATAGACGATCGGCATCTGAAGTCGAAGGTTGGTCTAGTTCAGGAGAAAGCCACTATCATAGCTTCGAACATTCAGACGGTAGACCTTTATCTTCGGATGTTGAAGTGATGATGACCGCGCAAAGTGGTACTGAATTTGAGACTGCATTAACAAGTCATGACATTTCATCACAGTCCATGAGAACATCCAAGGATTATTTCACAGCAGGTAGCTCTCTTGCTTCCCGAGACAGCATGAAGAGTTTAGATTCTGACGGATCTAGCCATGTAGCGAGTATCGATATCTCAGATGCTTCAGAGACTCTAGTACCCTCCGCCAATGAGTTAAAAGAAGAACTAATGGAAAGTAGCACTTATGTAGAACAATTTCTTCATGAAACCGAAAAAGAACAACAGAAAGTGAAAGATGTTAGTGACGAAGAAGTTTCTGCTGATGAAGAAGAGGGTAAAGTTGATGATATCGAGCCTGTTGGTAAAATGAAGAGATCCCATGAAATGAGATTCCAACCCAAAGATTTGATACCAGAACATTTCCCAATCGAAAGTGCTTCAGAAAGCGCTGACGTTGACGAAGATTCTACTAAAGAAAAAGACGGTTCCGATACTACAATTTCAAGTCAATTGAAAACAGATGAGGTTTTGTCGTCATCAATCTCAAAATTGGACATGCCATCGTCACAATCAGACCAAGATCTAATAGAAATTAAAGAAGTAGTAAAAAAGACTACAACTCATTCACAAGAAGCTATACCATTCTCTGTAACAAAAATAGAAAAACCTCAAAGGGAATTCGTTGATGTTGAAAGCGACATAATCCCTGTAGGGTCATCAGAATACGAGGATATAGTGAGATATGGAAGTATTACTCCTGAACCTAGAAAACTTTCAAAAGGAGATATCATTATAACAAAGACAACTATTCATGATGCTGAAAGTGCACCGAGTGGACCAAGCGGAGAAAGTGGACCAAGTGAGGAAGTATGTGAAGTGGTTGAGGAATGTTATAAGAAAATCGTGAAAGAAGTAAGCGTTATTCCCTTCCCTAAGACTGAAGTACCACCAAGTCAAAGAGAATTTGTTGACCTTGAGGCTGATATTATCCCAGTAGGGTCAAAACAGTACGAAGAAATTTTAAAATCAAAAAGTGATTCTTCAGTTCCTAAAACTAAGGTTGAAAAGTCTGGTGTTAAAACTCCTGATTCTCAACTTGACAGTAAACAAACTTCATCATCTAGTCTTCAGACACATGATCATCAGTCGACACCACATACTCCTTTGTCAGCTCCCAGTCAAAGTTCACTCTCTACTGACAACGGCAGAGAGTACGTCCTTGACGACATGTATGATATTTCTGAAACCCCAGAGCTAAGATCAGATCTTGCAGAAACCAGCAAATCTGAACTTATGATAACGACCGAAGAAAAAACACTGCAAACTTATGAAAAAGAACAAGAGTCACCTACAAGCGACGAATTTGAAATGGTTGATAAACCAAGTGAAATGGACGACTTTGTAGTCATCGAAGAGGTCGCTAAAGAAGCTCAAGAAACCGATACTGAAGGCAAAAGTGTACAAATAAAAGCACAGAAGTTTGAGAAGCGACATGACACTGAGATTGAAGAGTATTTATCTAAAACTTCTAAGAAACAAGATAGTACTAGCAGTGCATCAGGTTCTCTATCGGACGAGGAGTTGATGGCATATGAATTAGAACAAAAGAAACTACAAGCTCAAGAATTAGCAGAAATAGAGGCTGGAAAGCGCTGGATACAAATGCAATTTGAAGGAGATCCACGATATGACTATGAAAGAGTACCTTTAGAAGACATCAAGGAAGAGGAAATGACAGACTTCGATGCTAGCAGAATTGGAAGTTTGACATCGCAAAAAGAGTCAATAGGAAGTTACGGTAGTTTTAGGAATTCATATGGAAGCCTTTCGGAATCTGAAATGGCTTCACGAATCAGATTTAGGGTACGAGGTGATAATGATGATATTTCAATTAGTTCATTGCAAGAGTTTGAAAATTTGGAAAGGGCGTTGATGGAACAGTACCAGCAGCATTCATCATCTTCTGCAGAATCTCTAAATGGCTCATTGCCAAGACGATATATTCTTAGTAGGAGTCAAGGCGATGATATTTCTGTTTCAAGCTTAAAAGAATTCGAAGGCCTTGAATCGGCTTGTTTAGAAGCATTGAAAGCAGAAATACTCGCTAAACAAAAAGAAGCACTTCTTATGGCCGATCCTAAAGAAGTAAGCGGTAGTTTCTTGGAACGAGAAAAACGATCTTACAGTGGCAGTTCGGAAAGCAGTCCTCCACTAAAGGGTGGAAGTCCAGGCCCAAAGAGTGGTAGCCCCTCTCAGAAGAGTGGCAGTCCATTACAAAAAGTGGGCAGCTATGGTAGCCCAACACAAAAGATTCTCACAGAATCTGCTAGTATAAGAAAGCTCATCGACCAACAAATGGCTATAGAACAGAAAGTACAACAGCAACAGGTGATGCCAAAGGTGATAACGGTAAAGAAATTTGATGATAGAGGGGCATTCTTTGTGCCAGAACCAGAGCCTGGACCATCAGAAAAAGAAGGTGAAACATCAGGAGAAGTTACAGAAGAATGCAAGAAATCATCGTCTTTTGTTTGCGCAGCAGCACCCCACCACAGTGATGGATCTGCTGAATCCATACCAGGAGATTGCGAAGAAATGATGAAACTATTAGATCAGGAAGAAAAAACACAGGAAAGCCAGGCAGTAACTAGGACCTTCACTGACGGTGGTGTAATAGAAGTTGTTAGAACAACAACAGTCATACAGCAGCGATTTGTTGATGGAAAGAAAGTATCAGAGACAGTGACGAGTACTGATGGCGAAGGGGCTGTTGATATACCAGCTAGACCAAGAGCGCTTGAAGAAAGTGCTATGTCCTATGGCTCGGAAATGTCTTCATCTATAACATCTCAGCCTTCAGAAATGGATAGTTTAATGACAGTGCTAGAAAGACATTCAGATGGGGAAGTAGTGACTGTTACACGACAAACGATTACTATGACTGATAAACCTGAGGACCTGGAGTTCTCGAGGGAGGGGAGTTTAGTCCGTGAGCTCTCGCCTTCTTCAGGGAGGTCGGTGGCTCACAGTGTAATCTCGTTCTCCGGTAAACAATTTACAGATCCTGCTAGCGGTTCCTGGAGCGGACAGGATGAGGAGTTGAGCTCATCCGGAAGTTTTAGCAGGTTGGTGTAATTCACAGTTTCTTTGGTCTAATTTCATTTTAAAGGTGCAGTCAAACTGTTACGGATGAATTGCGGACATTGTTCCGGACACCGGACTGACAAATAATCTACTGAATTATTGGCCAGATTCCAGTGTCCGGATCCGCTTTCGCAGTTTCTCCGTATCGATTTGACCGAACCTTTTATTAATAACGGCAACAAAAGGAGAGGCTTTTATTTATTTATTTATTCCAGAACTTTTTGTGCGACTGATTTATTTTATCCGCCTAGCTTTTTCCCAACTGTATCTGGACTGGACTTGGCGGTATACCGATTGACAGTATACAAGATATTACTGAGTATAAATCTACAACTCGCATGAAGGCTCTCACACTATTACATGGGACTTAAAATAGGGCTACTACTTAAAAACTCTTGCTGGAAAAAAAACCCAATAACACTTTGCCCGACCTGAGAAATGAACCCAGGACCTAAGCTCAGCAGTAACGCTTGTGGCCGCTAAACCAATGAGGCATCTAAACGAGAATCAGGTTCCAAACCATTAAAAGCCTATTGACTTTCTCTAGGGGTGCTCGGGCAGACCTGATGCTGGGCAGTACGGACAGCTTGGAGGCGACCAGTTCCAACGCAACCCGCGCTACTTACAACTACGAAGTTGACACCCCTATGACAGGCAGTCTTACTTCTGGAGGTGAGTCAGGAAATGGTTCATTTTCTTCTGATCTTTGAGACTAGTCCAGGCTTTGATGATTTATGAAGATATTTTTCTACGTTCTGAAAGTTTTGAAAATAATAATTAATCGTAAAAAATCGATCCTAAAAATTTGAAGTAACTTGAAGTAAATTAAGCGTGCTGAGAGGCTTTCAACCGTCGGTGCTGACCAAACATTAAACTCTTTCTACCTTTGATTTGTATAGAAGAATTGAAAGGATGTTTCGACTTTTATGAGATCAGTTAAGTTAAGCTAGTGAGCATTATCATTAATCTCAGACTATTTGATGCTTTCGAAGTATTTAATTATTTAAATGTACTGTTTATGCACATAAGTATAATCCTCTTTTGCAAATCTTGCAATCGAAGTAAGGTTGGTTTGCTGTAAAAAAAACCCGATATGGGTTAAGCTCGCCGTTGCACGTTAGCTAAATATTGCAATTTGTGTGTATATCTTTTAATGTTGTGTGTAATAAGAATGCTTTTATTCAAAAGGAAAACAGAACAAACAAGACTGAATACCAAACAATTTATCTTTGACAATCGAGACAATTTGATGCCATGTAACAAAGCCAACATGTGTGATTTTTAACTGAATTGTCGAATCCCGGTCTAGTCCTAGTCGTTTTAAAAAAACTAACCATTGCGTTTTATGAAAACTTTGTACCCTGCAAGGCTTCTTCATTGGCTTACATCTTATTCCTTATATACATATATGCCAATGTCTATTTACCCTGAGAATGATACTATAAAATACAATTCTCAAGCTTTCGTATTTAACCTAAGTAATATCTTTGTAACTATATTAACCATACCTTTATTTATCAACAGCATGAGCTATCATATAATCATCTCTTTGTATTTTACAGAAAAGCATTATCCTCATCCCCGCTTATAACTTGAATGAATTTATTTATTTAACAAAATTAGATAAATTTTCTCAAAAATGTTCTAACAGAAACACAAATTGAAAATCTAATGTTGTTATTTTCTGTTTACCAAAATGCTCCAAAAGCAAAATAGAAAATTTGGCATTTGATTTTTAATCATGATCATTATCTTGCCCTTAACCCTATTTATTTGGGGTCGGCGCCGAACATCTTCTTCTCCCAGACTTTTCTATTATTCGTCATCTCAGCAGCCACCTCCTTTCTTGTCTTATGAATACAAGTCCTTCTTACAGTCCCTCCACCGTTTGTCATTCTTTTCTAAGTTTCTCCAAAAATATTTTTGAGAAGATTAAGTATTTAGCATTATTTTGATTTATACCTACATATTGCTACCCCGCCAAGCTTGTTACTAATCAGAAAGATAACAGCGGTGCCCCCTCCAGGATCAAATACCATGGTATCATCTCTGGACACCCTGGATCCGCTCACTGCCGTCCAGATGGAGAGCCTAGAACACCAGTCTACTAGTGAACATTGTTCACATGATTATGAAGTACAGGAACCGGATTCTGACACTGAGAGATTGGTAAGTTCAGATAAAATTAAAATATTTAACCCAAGAAGGAAAGCAGAAGAAGAAAATGACAGATTAGATTTTAATATAAAAAATTTGTAATGTGTTCTCATCGTTCAGCAGCGTTTTTTTTACATTGAAGCTTTGTAATAAGTTGGAACAAATCACCTATTTTTATATACCCCATATTACTGGTTAACGAAAACCTCTAAAGCTAACATATTAAGGGACATTAAAATCTAAAATCTTTTACGACGTGTTTCCTCTTTCGATGTAGGTGAGGGAATGGAAATACTCTGAATAATCGTATTAGTGACCAGAGCATCTTTTATTAAAACAGAATAATCCTGCAGACAATCTTTTTGGCACTACTATCTTATTGCCTTCTACTATCAATGACTCTATTCCTCTTGAAAACCTTGCCACAACTTTGATTTTCTACCTTATATCAATCTATACTATCTTCCTAAACTTACCATATACCGTCACGTGTATTTCCAGGAACTAGACAGCCGAACACCTCGAGCCAAGGAGCGCACCATCATGTTTGACAGCACTGACACGCTCAGCGCTGTCAGCGGCGATGGCTCCGTCAAGGAAGCCGCGGTAGAAACACCAGCACCTACCTTCTATATTGGCGACACTCCTATTACGAGAGGTATAGAGTTTCATCTTGAAAGTAGTAGTGTAGTATAGTTTATAATCCATATGACAATCCCAGAGCGTTGCCGAGCATCGAGTTAATTGGCGTGCGATTGAAGAAGCTATGTCCAGCAGTGGACTGCTGCAGGTTGATGATGATAATGACGATGACAATCCAATGTTATTAACATCGCCACTCATAACAGTAACTATACTGAAAAGGAAGGTTGTTAGAGTTGTATGCCGAACGATAACGTGGCAAGTTTTTCGTCAATCGAATTTCATATCACAATTTTCGCTAACGTAGGTCTGGTTCTAACTATACTAGATAAATCTTTTTCATTACCTTCCAATTATGTACAGTCTCATCTAGAGATATCACATCAAATAAACTTTTATTAACAAAACATCAAGTTCAAATGGGCTTGAAAGTACGAGTATACTAACGGGTAGCCCACAGAAATGTATTTTATTTCTTTTCAACCTATACTTGTCCGACAACTGGGCAAAGCTCTTCCCTATAGTCGTCTACATCCTTCTTTTTTCTCCTGCCAGTCAATCATTAATTTGCTTAATACAACCTTTGTTTATCTAGGAGACCGACGAGAGGATGACGACGGTCAACCAACGCTCTCTGGTAGCGCTCCAGCTTCATTACCACCGGCCACTCAACCATCACCGCCAGTACCTGCTCAAAGAAGGTAATATTTCCTTGCTCCTTTTATGTAGGTGTTTCCAATCATCAAAGTTTTATCTCAAAACAAATCATGTTATATCTGTAAACAGCAAAGTATTTATAACTTACCTCTGCATTATGATTTAAATTCTAAGTATCTTCATCTATTTTATTTTGCGAGCAATTGTTTTTTTAAACATGCTTCATAAAGCTTTCCTCTTCTTCTTTAACATGATTTAATTTATTATCAGCTTTTTCGTTTATTTTGTCAATTCGTGCTTCATTATTTATGATCTTATTATCATTGAATATGAAAATTTTCAATATTGTACCTACTAAATATAAACATATTACCATTGCAGCTGCTATTGCTTAAGTCACTCTCCAGATTATCTCGACAAATAGGTACAATCCTTTAAACTTTATTATTGTATTGCTTCTTATTTTCATTTGCTCTAACAGTTTAACCATCACCTTTATAACCATAGCATCATGGTTTCTTTTGCTTTATTCTGTCATTCATTTAATATTATTTATTAAGTGTGTCATTGCTGTTTTATTGGGTAAATGGCATGTAGTGAAGGGTGTATTTTATATAAATGAAATGTTGAAGATTTTAGTATTAAACACACTGTAACAACACAATATTAATTATGTTACTAGATGATCACTCTTCGAATTAAATCGTTGTTTTATCATTAGCTAAAACCTCAAAATGGTTAACTTTGAAACTAATCACATTAAAAGTTGGAGTAGACTGTTTAACATGATACAATAAAGTAGTATTTTTGTAGAAAAGCAGTGTTTACTAGCATCTTCATCACTTCATTACCAGTCTTATGTTCTACCTTATGACAATAATTGTTATGTATTCTTTTCAGATCATTATCAATGCTAGCAAAATCTTCTCCATCCAGTCTTGAAGATCATAAGAAGTAATCTTTATCTTGATTAGGCTGACACACAACTGTGTCTACATTTTCACGCAAAACACTCACATTTTCTTTCGAGTTCCTATCATTTTGTAAGCTAATTCCTAATTCTTGCTTAGGCAATGATGCACTGATCACTGATAATTTAGAATCCGTTTATTAGTTTTTCTATTTGCAGTTTCTTTTGAAAATTTTACTGATTTTAATAAATGAACTAGATAACAATGAAACCTAAGACCAAACTATGACGAAGTCTGATAGACTTTTAACCCTATCCTAAATAAATATGACAAAATACTGACTGAGACTAGAAACCAATTTATTGGCGACAGTATAATGATGAGCCACTATAAAACTTTTAAAGTGCTTAAAGCTCAATTGACCCCGTACTTGAACTTCAATGATACTTAAGACAAAAATAAGTCAAAACAAAACTTGACGAATGACTTGAAAAAAATTGATGTACTAATTGTGTATTTTACTTAAAAACTAAATAATACTTTTCTCAAAGTAGACAAATCTATGACTCTGTATAAAGCGTCTAATGTGATATCTCCTCCTAAACTGACTCTTATAGCTCTCGCAATTAAGTCCAATCTTAATAGTCGACTTCTCGAATTGAAAGAACAACGGTATGTATGGCTAAAGTTGGTCCAAACATTGGCCATATACACCGAACTTTTTTGGATAATATTTTGGTACTCAACTTTTGTACTGTACCGTCGGAAACGACACGGTCCATCTTACTTGACCTGTAACCCATAGCTTAGCTTTAGACATCCTATGCTTACTCATGGTGTTAAAAGTGTAGAACTATTAACTATTTTATAAGTAAATTAAGTAGGTATCTGAAATGGATTTTGATAACGCATTGGTAACATTGGGAATTCCGTTCACGTGAATATAGGCAGACAACAGGATCTCCATATTCGATTCTTGCACAATTTCTTACTTAAGTAGGTAGATAGAGATACAATATAGGATAAGTATTGCCATTTCTGCGGCCAACTGGATTTTGTTAGCTTAAACGGCTTAGCGATGGAAAGAAATCGGAATGATATAAGGAAGGTTTTGTCCTTTTTGTATTTTCATATTTTTGTAGTAGTGGATATTACAATACGTTAATGATATAATTTCTCATTAATCTTATGTAGTATTTATTTTTTACGCTGTCATTTCTTAATTTTAATATATTTATTCGCCAGTCTAGTCATTACTTGCTTTAAGAAATTCTAGTTATATTATTACATTGTTTTAATCTTTATTTATTTTTAGATTTTACTTTAGGGATCTCTTCCGTGTACGTTTGTTAGTATTTCCAAATTGTTTATTAGATTAAGAATTGTATTGTATGTAGTTAAGATTTGTATATCAACTAGTATGAAAACATATTGATAATCAAATGTAGTATAGAGTCATAATCATTTCTCGTAAATGTATAAAGACAGTCATACTTTTCAAATGTGTTTTCATATTAAGAATGTCTGTACATTTCAGTTGGTCGTAGACGATATTACTTCAAAGTTAGAGAAATTTAACGGGGCTTGCTCACTTCCAAAACAAAAAATATTATTGACTACGTAAGAATCATGATTTATTAATGTGATGGTAATGTTAGGTTTTGGACCTAAAGTAACGCGTTTTGTATGAAGTAAAGAGACAGAATAGCGTATTTAAACGACGATACGACACTGTATTACTAAATACTACATTATATTATAAATACTGTGTCGTATAATTGTTAATCAAGTGTCGTGTAGTTAACCAACTGTCGTATGGTTGAAAGGTTAAAGAAGAAGTCCTAATTGATAGAATAATTAATCTAGATCTATCGTCGATAGACATGTTATGGGATGAGACTGAGAAGAAAAAATGTGTTAGAAACGACTTGCTTAGCTAATTACACCGCGAGGCTGATTCAATTCCAAGCATTTGTTTTTCATATCAGCTCTGGAAATCCCCTCTATGATTAGTCGTAAGGGTTCGCTTAAATGTAACTATTTATAAATAATAGTTATTTTTTTTTTAAAGTCTGTGTGCTTAAGATGTCGATGTTAAGGATTTTAAGCTAGTGTCTCTACAGTTGCTATGCTATAATATTAAGTTTCAAAAAAAAGAAATTAAGTTGCAATGTTCAATTATTTCACGTTGTATTTGTAATATTGCTGAATATTCTATCGATTAAATAATTATTGAATATTAAATAAAAACGCTATGTCTCATATTTATATATTGTGTTTTATTAAAACTCCTAATCGTTGTTTTTTTTTGTATTCTCGTTGGTTCCTCGTTCTGGTGGTCGCAATGGCAGCTGCTAAGCATGAGCTTACAGGTTCGATTCTCAGGTGGGGCAAAGTGGTATTGAGATTTTCCATCTGGAATTACTCAGCAGAACTCAAGACTGGGTCTTGAGCTGTATCCGGTCGATAGCAATACACTCGCCCGTTATTATGTGGGGCTTGAACATAAGTGGCGAAATGTGGCTGTATTATGATACACCTCTGCCTTACCCCTCAGTAATTTTATGATATCAATTATAACAACAAGGATTTTAAAAATAAAACGAATTTAAAAATAACTACAGTTTATTAACAAAAAGTATAAAAACCTTAACGAAAAGATACAAACCATTAACTATAGTGTGATATGAGTATCCACATTATTTCATAACAATAACCCATTCTGAATTATCACCATGCCTTCTTTATAGTATATAATTGTAAAAATATTTTGTAGGTACACATTGGTTTCTATGAAATCTGTCATATAGTTTACGAAAATTTTGAAATCCGAGACCTATGATTAACTGTCATGTTTGAGAGTAAAACTGCCTGGACGTTTTAAATATACTACACAAACTTCGCCAAAAAAAGCATGGCGTACATTCTAAAAAGAAATACAATATCAAATTGGCACTTTCGGATGCCCATTTTTTTTTTTTTTTGTAACAAGTGAAAATTCTTCAAATAAGAAATCGCTTTTTAAAAAATACCCTAAACTACAAAAAACACATGATTTCTCATTCAAATTATTTTCACTTCTCTTGCAAAACTTAAAATCTAAAAATGCTTACATTTACTATGGCATTTTTTTATATTTTCATTTACTCGTTCCGTTGGATACTAAGATGAAATATAACGCAATCTTGAAATTGAAACAGCATTCAACATTTAAATAGAATAAATAAGTTAATAAATTAGATTAAGTCTTTACTTTGGTGGTAAAAAATAAACGCCTTGAAAATACCCTTTCTCTTAGAAGTATATATGTACGTATTTTAAACTGAAGAAAACTTGCTAGTTTGTTTTTCTTTAAAAAAAACAGCGAAATTTCTCGTAATTTCAGTCTTTTTAACTTTTATTTTTCTATTACTTTTTTTAATAAATAATTTATTTTCTTTTTATAATAAGGGTTTAGTAAGAAAGTAGACTAATTAATGCGATTAGCAAAAGTAATACTCGTTTAAAACAATATGACTGGATCTTGATGTTCACAGGGAGTCGAATTCTGACACGTCACTTGTCTGAAAACATAAAAAAAAACATTTTAGGTAACCCATCATAATACATCTGTATTCGCTTATTGCGGCAAACATCAAAATATAAAAAAAAATATTCAAGAAACCACAATAAAGTATAATATCCATGGGCCAAGCCTGTTCCTACTAATAAAATATTGACTTTCTATGAGCTTAATAACCAGGCTCAGCTGAATAACAGTATTTTACATAGAGTGACTACCTATCTGACATCCACGATACCCCTTGGTAAGACTGGTTGTCAGATTTTCGGGTCATTGTCTATCTGTAACGACTGTCAAAGAACTACAAAACACAGCCGGGACCAACGGCTTAACGTGCTTTCCGATGCACGGAGGAAACTCAATATGTCGGGTGGTCGTCCATCCATGAACAATGTTATTAATTAGCCACAAGCTTTCAACAAATTACAATAAGCTATAAAATCCAAGGGCACTCATCATCTTCTGCAAAGCCTTTTCCTACTAATCAATTATCGACTTTCTATGAGCCTAACCACACTCAGCGGAATACCAATATTTTACATGGAGCGTCTGTACCAACCTACGTAAGCTCGGCTTAATGAAACATTAAAATCGACCCGAGGGGCTGACGTTATTTGACCACGAGCTTCTCGGGAGAACAATAATAAATCGAAACTATTAAACACTAAGTGCAAGGATACTAAAACCACAAAGCAGAAGAACTAAGAAGACGGTGCTGGATACCCACTAGTTCTGGTTTGTAGAGGTGCACGTGCGGCAGGAGGAAGGTGGAGCCCAGGTCTCGTTCAGCCATCGTGTGCTCCTGAGGAGGTGGTGCAAAGGTTATACAGTGCTAGAGGAAGCTGGTGGAAATCTACGTGTAATATGTATAAAGGCATCGTTGAGCTGAACTTGAGAATGAAGATCATATCTATGACTACCCGAAAAGAAAGTACATATATTTAATAATATAATAAGTTTTACAATGTTACAAATATCTTTTAGGCTATATTTCACTTTGCAAAAGAATTAAACATCTGTAACCGAAATAGGCAGAAACCTGTATTTTGGCTATCAGCGCCACTGGGGTCTGATAATTAATATTAATGGCAGCCCTCAAATATAAATGTTACCCTTTAGTGGATTTATACAATGTGTATGTGAGCTTCTTCATTCGATGACATCTTGTAACCGCCTGAGTCGATTACGATATACATATGTGGCACCTATCGTTGCAATCCTGGCAGTATTCCTGCAGTATCTTATTTTAATCCAACAGTTGTTATTGAATTTCCAGTTCAAGTTTTTTGTTGATTCATTCAGTATTTTTTGGCAGTCTTGTTTTTTATAAAGGATTTGTATACTATTGATGGTGTATCTAGGAATCTTTCAGGGCGATGGATGCGTTCAAAATTTAACTGAATATTTATTTTATTATTTATTTATTAAACTCAGAAAAAAAAAAAAAAATGCTTCTATTGAAAATAACTAATCGTGTTACTGCCGTTGTACACATAGTAATTGATAAAATTAACATTAATGAAAAAGTAAAAAAAAATGCTCTAAACAAAATTACAACTACTAGGAAAGGTGATATGGATGCTCTAATTCCATTCTAACAAGGTGTAAGTAATGTAATCAATGTAGGTACCTGGTGCGTAAGACGTGTTGATGAAGCCGCTCTCCCGGTGCTGGCTGGTAAAGTTCCACCCACTGATCTAGCCTCTGATAAAGTCCTAGAAAAAGATATAGATCAAAGTGGTCTACAGAGCCAAATACAGAACAGAAAGAAAATAAAATAAAAATAAATAAATAACAATAAAATTGCAAATTACAGCATACAGAAAGCCAAGCAAAAACAGTTTCGAAGATCGTTTGTAAAACTGAATTCTACCAGTAATGTGTGATGGTGATAATGAAGAATTCTTATAACTAATTTGTTATATACGAATTTAACGATAAACCAATTCCAAATGAACTAGTGTGAGCTTGGCAGATAAGCTACAAAACACATATTTTATATTATAACCAATTTAAGTGTGCTGTTCAAGATGGCGTTGCTTGTCAAGAAAATTTGCATCGATATGTTAAACTTGGTACGTTTATTTCAGTTCTGTGTTTACCCGCCTGCCAGGTAAGTTAGTTGGAGTGTACTTACAATTCTCCAAGTCTTCTCTCAGCATCCGTCCATTCTGACAAATCTTCTTGACTGAAATATTAAAAAGTTCAATAAAAACGGTTCTTCCCTTAAGGTTTCTAAATATCTTGTAACCTGGTATTTATAGTACGTTAAAGTAATTATTTGAGTTTAAGTAATTACTTATGCAACCATTTTATGCAATAGACAAGAATTTGAACGAAGTAAGAACCGTCAAAGAAAGCAAAGCTAACACCCGTATTTATAAACAAGTCGTATTTATAAACAAGTCAAAGTGTTTACTTGAGTAAATGTCATTATTTAAGATACGATTTTTTATATAGTTTAATAATTGCTTGAAGTTAGAACTGTAAAATTTTAGAATTCTTAGCTTTGCTTCCTGTGACGGTTCTTACTTCGTTTAAATTCTTGTCTATTGCATAAAATTTTTTGCTAAAGAAATTACTTAAGTTCAAGTAATTACTTTAAATTGACTGTAGATACGGGTGTAACAATTAACTAATAATTGCTTGAAGTTAGAACTGTTAAATGTTAGAATTCTTAGCTTTGCTTCTTTTGACGGTTCTTAGTGTAAGAATTAACTATTGACAGTTCTAACTTCAAGCAATTACTAAACTAACGAATACAATGTTTAAATCATGTCATCACAAAAAAAGATCAACAAAATATTACCTGTACGACTTTCTTAGCGCATCAAATCGTGCTAGTTCGGCCTCCAAGTCTCCTTTAGTGACAGAAGACATGTCATCTCTATCGTCTTTCATCGCTGACTCGTCGGGTCTGATTGTGGTTGAGACCTTGAATCCTGCTGATACTAGAGCTCCTAGAAATAAAAATAAAGGTGATTATGAATTTGGTGATGATTGACCTTAAGGTGTCAGTAAATTTAGTCCAGTAGTTTAGTTTAGAGCCTCCCACAATTATAGATACCGAATTGAATATTATTTAACCATGATTGAGAAAAATACAATATTATGTCTAAATATTTCTTTTTTATTACCTTGTTTGTTATGTCTATCTTTGTTGGCACTGTACGAAGATTCCAAACTATGCTTTCTCCTCATCTGAAATATCAAAATTATTAAAGTGTTTTACAGAATCATACTCTACGTTCACTAGTGAAAAGTCAGTATTATTAATAAACTTCCTCTTGTCAAGTTGTCTACTTGCCTCATCATTGGTACTGGTTGCTCCTGATTCCAAATAACTGATCAGTTTTGCTTCATTGCTTAACTCCAAACTTCTCTTTCTTGCGATATTTTCACGACTGAAAAAGGAAAAGTATATTTAGCATATACACGCATTGTCACCACACACGACCGGAGTATGGGTCGGTAACCAGTCACTGGCACTAAACGCCAGACCTGGTGGTCTACCATGACCGTCTTAGAGCAGGAATGTTTTAGTTCTATCCCAGTGTGTGAAAGAGATGGCGCTAGACGTCCTGTATCGCGCTGTCTCTTTCCCACACTGGAATAGAACCAGCAACTGTCGTCGTCGACGTTGCCACGTTTTCATTTATCGTCGATCGATCGTTTTAGAACAGTTTGAGACTCCACTCTATTTACTCCAGTCAATCATTCATTCCCAGATCTTTAAATACGATGTTTGCAAACATACCTGTCTCCATGATGCGGATGCAGCCTGGCTCTCGGGATCATGACGGCGGGCGCGGGGGGCGGGGGAGGGTCGTGTGACGGAGGATCTGACATCACGCCCTTCTTGCCGCTGGATGAAACTCTCTGGAATACATACATGATTGGTATTTGAACCTCCCTGCTTATTCAAATAAGACGTATCGATATGCAAGACTAGGACAGACTCTACGAGTAGTCTTGATTGTTTTATTTGATATACCAGTCTTTTTATTCAGTTTTGTAGTCGGTTTATACCAGTCCATCTGCACAGAGCGGCCATCGTGCCTTTCTCCTGTGACTATTTAATTTTATTTAAATTGTAAAAATATTGAAAATTTAGATTCAATTTCAGGTACATTTTCATAACTGTATAACTGCAAAAGACATTTTGTGTTTCAAACATTTTAGAAAACAAACAAAATGTTTAACAACAACCTACCAAAAGATCGTTGTAACTTTGTACGGCAAGTGCTTACCTTTGCTGGTATATAAGGCAGTGACGCATTCTGTATGCTCGAGTTGTCTCCTGATTCTCCACGCTCACTGATCAGTGCCCTTCTGTCTTGTCTTTGCTTTGGCATTGCACCCTGGAAGTAAGTAATCAGAGATGACGACAAAATTCAGTAGAAATTGCATAAAATGATTAATCTAAGGATCCCAAAACAATTTTTATCCAGTCTCAATACAACATCGAAAATTTCGACCAATTTAAATGCTTCATTATTTTCCAAGACTTGCAAAGCTTATTGTTACTGTTAGCCCACGTTATCCCACTGCTAGCCAAAGGGCCTGTGTCTTCCAGGTCTTCCAATCTAATATGGACGCTATATCCGGCCAATATGGACCACATGGACGTTGGTTTGCCATTGACAAAACTTAAACTTCGGTAATCAAACAGCCCAAGCAGAAGCCCAAAATCTGGACTAATTAACACCATACCAAAAGGTGAAGGCATTTATTATTGAAACAGTAAAGTATTATCCTTAACACAATATCACGCCTTGTGATCCGTGGAGGGTCAGGCAGATGAGAAGAAGGGTTAGGGTTATCCCTATTAGATGATAATCACACACCTGATGTAAACTAGGCATGCTCTGTATACACGCGACGATGGACCGTTGCGGTCGCGGAGTCTTGCGCGCGCGCCGCGAACAAGCCAGCACTGCGCAGACCGCTAGCACCACTGTTAGAAGAGCGCCGCATACTACCAGGGAGATGAGGACCACTGCAAATGAAATTATTAAGAGTTAGAAAAAAATTAAGTGTTTTTTTAAGTCGCTTTTTTTTTGTTGTAGTAAAAAAAAGGTGCTGGTGGAATACATAACCTCTTTTTTTAGAAGTCGGTTAAAAAGACTGTTTTTTGAAATATGTAGGTTGTATACAGGAAGTAGTCTACTTCTACAGGTTTATAAAACCCAATCTTGCTGATGAGGAGAGAAACGTAATTCCTCCTCTCATTCCGTTCAGCAAGGCTTGTCTAGAGTATGCCGGCCGAATTTGGATGTATGACGTGTCAAGGCTTTTTAATGCAAACCAAAAAAATTAAAACCCTAATAAAATAACAAAATCCACGGTGACAAGCTGGAAAGAAAGTGAGCTTCTAAAGCTACCGATTTTCGTTTGTTCGGAATCAAAACATACAGAATGACAACTCACCCTTCAGATTGATCTGGCAGGAGCTGCCAGCGTACCACTGGAAGCACTCGCACAGCACCCTGCGGTCGTCCCGCGAGTAGCACGCTCCGTGGTAGTTGCATCTCTCGCAGCCAACCGGCTCAGCTGAAACGATTTGAAATGTTTCAGATGTACGTCAGATTTCTTCACACACGGGAAATTGGGGACGTGGGTATAGCGGAATTCACATCTGAGAGCCTAGACTTGAATTAGCCATCGTTGTCAAATATCAGAAAAAAATAACTTCATTAATTCTTTTCCAAAATATTTTATTCTTTTATTTTTGTGTGGTGTATGAAAATGTTTGTAGGAAGTGGCACTAAGTGTCATTGAAACCTCGTTTTCTACGCCTGCGGACTATCAGAAGCAAATAGGTAAGTTTCTAATCTAGTTAAGTCTAACTATGTAAATAGGTGCGATATCGATATTATTTTTGTAATATGTCAAAATCCTCATTTGGTTATTAATTTTGTCATCTAGTAATTTTACCAACGTCCATACTAATAGCGTTAAAAATGCGAAAGTAACTCTAGTCTGTCTGTCTAGCCCCTAGATGATCCTCTGACCAAAATCCCATGGGGCGCACAGCGGATGGACACGGGGTACTGCATAATATAACAACAACACTTACCAGAGCAAATCCTGCCAGGGTAGAGCGCATTGACGCTGAGGTCTGCAAAGCCTTCGAGACAGCTGCAAGTGTAGGTACCACGGAGGTTGAAACACTGAGCGTGTTCAGAACAATCGTGGAAGGAACCGCTTACACACTCGTCGAAATCTGAAAAACATTTTTAAAAGATGATCTACAAGTTTTTGTGACAATCTTTTCTTCCGATCTATAAAATGTTGCAGGTCATAAGAAGTGACTTAACTGAATAGTATTTAGTTTCAACTAAGAGATTTCGTACTCAACTAAAATCAAATTTAAATCAAACGATAGTGAATTCTTGAGCTCGTTTCTTAGAATTTCATGAATCTTTAAATTGACTGGTATAAAATGCCCATCCGGTAAATCCGATATTTACATTTGTGAGCTCAAAAACTTAAATAATGAATTCTATTTCACTTACCGCTAACATCCAGCTTCTCCATGAGCTCACTAGCAGCATGCACCTCGGTTCCTCCTAGACTGTAGTTGTTGTTCCTCAGGTACTTCTCAAAAACTTCCTTGAGACGGCTCTCATGCGCATTGTCTGAGAGCTGAAAATGTTGGAAGAATTTTTTGAGAGCAGTGGTGTTTTTGCCATATAGTTTTAGCATAGCTGATTTATATCTCTAAGCCAAAGCTTTTCTGATTATTTAGCCAGCAGAACTTGTGGAAAGCAATACAAAAAAACCCGTCGCTTAGCTACGCATGCAGCTTAGCTATGTACATATAACCAAGCCTACATACTGCTGTAAATAGTTTTCTGTAAGATATCCAAAATAATTTATCTTAACACATTCATGAACACTGAACAGCCAAAAGCGAGTCTACAACGAAAAAGGTCATGAAAAGTATACTGTTGGTCATACTTTACCCGATAATTTCTCGAAGGTCTAAAATTCACATAATTTTAAACAAAATAACAATACTCTCGCCTCATCTATTGATACCGTTACCTGAACATAGAAGTCATTCATGACACCCTGATACAAGTCTCCTCCAGGACTCTTCAGCTCGACTGGATGGAAGCCAGTGATGTGGACTCCATGGTATACGTCCCTCAGGTCTGACTGCATGATCATCCTGTTGATGCCCTCATGGGTAGCCATTGCGAGTGAATGGTACTCCTTGCTTGAGTTGTCTGATAGATTTTCTTGGAATTCGAGACGCTCGGTTCCTTGGGAGCCGAGGGCTAACTTTACTGAGTAAGTGTAGGTTGCTGGAAAGGTCACAAACGTGTTCAACTGTGTTAGTTAGTGTTAGTTTACAAATGTGAAAGATTTCGCAGACGATTAGCCTAACATATTTTACCGCCTTCACCGCGTGGAGGTACTCCCAGCTTATGCTGTGTTCTGATTCAAAATTTATACCCGGTGTCACTTTCATAATTAATACGAATCTAACGACACCTTTGAAGCTAAAATCCATCAAGCCGTTCAGGCTGCAGAGCGTGCCAAACATTTGAATTTGGCGCCAAAAATCCGCCATTTTTTTTTTTGGTATATCTAGTGTCACTCTCACAGTAAATACGAATCTAACGACACCTCTCAAGCTAAAATCCATCGAGCCGTTCAGGCCGCATATACACACATACATACTCTCGTAAAACATAATCCTCCCTCTGGCGCAGTCGGGTAAAAAAAAAATAATCTTATTTTCAATACTTAAAGAACCATTAGGAAGAATTTGATTTGGATTTAGTTTTAGAGCGTGGTCCTTACCTTTAAAACTTAGGGATGCAATATTCTATGAAAGTGATTTTTAATTTCTATTGTATTAAACGGAGTCAATTTGCTGAGTGAATACTTACGTTTACAAGGTCTATCAGGGAACATTCGAGCAAATCCAGGTCTGCAAATACATTTCATAAGTCCATCGATTCTCTGACAGCGCTCATTCCTCGAGGCTTTGCAGTCAGGTTGACATTCTTTACCGTACGCTACACCTGCAATATTTCAAAGGATGTTTTATCATTATCGAAAATAGTAAGCTTAAGCTTGTAATCTATTTTGAACTTACGGCACTTACCATTAGGATTAACATTCGTAGTTTCCAAATAAGGTGTTCCAGCCAATAATATTTCGCCAAACAGAACATGAGATACTCCATTGTTATTCACTTGTTCGTTCCTAGTGACATCATAATCTCCTGTTTCCACGTCATTGCTCAAAGGAGGTGCTGGTCCACCATTCTGAGATTTATTCATCACAACGAAGAATGTATCGTTTTCATTTTCAGGTTCATTCTCGTTCTCAATCTTTTGAATGATATTATCTGTTGTTTCTGAATCTCTAATGATAAGGTTGTCATTTTCCTCTGATGACATTGTAATATCATCAAGAGACACTTTGGTTTTTGGTACAATTTCTTGAACTGGTGTAGGCTGAACTTGTATGGGTATATGTTTCGTCACAGTCTCTATTATGGTAGTCGGTTGTACTTGCGTATGTACTTCTGTCACAACATCAACGATCGTAGATGTTTGCGTGTTCGTTAATACCAGAGTCTGAGTAACAGCTCCTTCAGATTGGCTGACCAAACTTGTTTTAGTGTGTGTTACTGTTAAAGTATGTGTTATATTGACGAATCCGATACTTGATACTGTCTTCGGTGGCTCGGATAGCGTCTTTGTTAGAGTAACCACAGTAGTTCTGAACTCAGTCTTAGTTGGCATTACTTCGTCTGATATTTTAACTTCATTTCCAGCGTGGTGAATAGGCAGTATTACTGGTACCTCTTCGATGCTAGGAGTTGGCATACTAGAAGGTATTATGGCTGGATTGCTCGATGTATCTGGTTCTACCACTCTAGTGATCTCAAAGTCAGATAGTGTTTGTACAATATTTTCCTTTAGAACTTCTGTTGGTCTGATTAATTCTTCGTCGACTGATGATTCAGAACTTTCAATGACACTCGATGGTATTATAGGAGGAACTCTCGTAATCGGTCGAACGATCTTCCTAATCGAGGTCTGTCGTGTAGGATATAATATTTCAGGGCGAGACATTGTCCTAGTTGGTCTGATTATAGATGTGGGTTTAGGAGGCAGCTTGTATTTGCTAGTAGTAGTCTTCTTTTCGTCAATTCGTACTGGGTAAGGTTTACGAGTTCTGTTCTTATTGCCTAGCGGAATTACCTTCATTTTGTCAGTCGTTGCTTCTTCTTGACTTGATTCAGGTTCAGAATTGTTTGTTTCGGTTATAGGTGTTACTTTAGATGTTGAAGTTGATTCTGTGCTCGATTCTTTAGAAACAACCTCCTTATCTTCCGTAACTGGTTTCTCGTAACTAACCTCATCAAAACGTTCAGAAGACGACTCAGTTTCATACGAATATAAGTTTTCAGAAGAAGATCCTTCTCCGGAATCAGGTATCCTGGACGGTTCTGGTGTTTCAGGGAATTGTATGGATGTTGGATGGAAACTAAAGCTTGATGAGAAATCAATGCCAGATGACGTCAACCAGCCCGAAGATATCGGAGTTGGGAAGACCACGTTAGGTACTTCCGGAACGCTGACTGTAGGAGCGGGCACTTCAATAGGATTGACGACTCTTGATGGTATATCTCTTGGAGGAGGCAATAGTTGTGATGAGGGTTGGTCGCGGTTGTAAGTAGGTCTTCTCATGTTATTCAAAATATCAAATGCAGGCCTGTAAGTTGATACTTCATCTCTGTTAATTGGTTTTCTAACAGGTCTCTGAGTAGTTACTCTTGGTGGGATAGTCCTTGGCGGCTTCGTTCTGTATGGCGGTGGAGTTCTAATTGGAAGAACTGGGCGAGGAGTTAAAGGTACCCTCGTTGGGAGTCTGATACCTGGTGGCGTCCTACCTGGCGGAGGAGGACTCATTCCCATAATCATTTCATCGTTCGTTGATGGCTTGAAGTTATAATCCATTGTTGGAGGTGGTGGTGACAAGTCAATGATCTCGCTCGAAGAACGATTCAATTCCAAGTTAGATAAAGTGAATGTTGGTAAAGTTGCTTTTTCCGTGGCCTTCTCAACGATCAATGGTTTTTTATCTTGTATATGAACCGTTGATGTTATAATTGATTCGTTATGCACGTGCGTGTTATTGAACCGATTAGCAAATACTGGTCTGTTTGGTGGCCTTTGATACCTTACGTCTGAATCTGTCACATAGACAGGCCTTGAAGATGAACTGGGTCTGTACGTAGATGGTTTATCCATTTCTTCTCCAATATTCAAATCTATGTTATCTTCGTATGATACGTTAGTAACATTCTCCATCATGTGATTGATTTGCCAATGAGGTTGCTGCAATTGATGATCAAGTACCACCGCAGTGTTAATAGTAAAAGGTCTCGGCTTGTTATGAGGGTTATTTTCGTATATTGGTTTTATAGTATTAGATTGGAAGGTCGTTTTGTTATAAGAACTGAATGGCTTCTCCGTTTGTGTTCCAGGGTTAAAGTTTACTAGAACTTTATTACTGTTTTCATCTTTCTGGTCTTCCTTTGGAGGATTTAATACTTCGTCTTGTAGAAGAGTTAATTCAGTTGATGTTTTAGAATTACTGTCAACTTCACTCGAAGAACTGACAACAGGAATTTTCATAGATTCCGAACTAATTTCTCCATCCATTTCACCTGGGTTATCTGGTTCTTCTTCTCCGTCATATATTTCTTCAGAATTTTCGAACACATGTTTTACTTTCTCTGTTGTGTGCTGTGATTTAGTAGTGGTAGTTTCATCACTATTATCTCTAATTGGAATATCATAAGCTGGTTGTCCCATACCACCAAAGTTAGAAGGAATATAATTAATATTAAAAGGCTTAGTTGTAAACGGTGGGTTAGTAGATGGCTTCTCCGTTGATTGAGATTTGGTGAAAGGTTTTCCAATGTTAAATCCAGATGGCGGTGCATTCTGGGACCAAAATTCGTTAGGTGGTTTGCCAGCACTTGTAATTTTCTGTCCAAACTGAGGATTATTATTTTTCTCATTGTAATCATGAATCAAAGGAATAATCTTACGAGTTGTAGCTTCTACCTTGATATTATTGATATTGTTTTCTTTTAATACACTGGAATACCAGCCGTGAGAGTTCGTTGGAATGTTTGGTATTAATTTTGCGGGTCTTTTAACATCTCCAGATTTTATGTTATCGGGATATTCAGTGATTGGTTTTACATTTTCAGTATCAGTTGAAGGTGTCGAATGATCGTTCACCATGGGGAAATTCGCGTGACTGTTAAGAGACGGTGGTATTGACGGATTAACAGGTTTCTGTACGTTTTTATCTCCGTAGTTTTGATATTTATTATCATAGTTCTGCTGTTTAATATCGTAAGTAGGCTGTTTATTTTCGTAATTAGGATTTATTAATCCTTGGTTATGATTCTTTTCATAGTTTGGATTTACAATTCCGTGGTTCTGATTCTTGTTTGCGTAGTTTTGATTTGTGCCACCTTGGTTCTGTTGTACGATTCCATGATTTTGATGTTGATGTTCAAAGTTTTTATTGTTTGTTCCGTAGTTTTGATTTGTGCTACCTTGGTTTTGTTGTAGGATTCCATGATTTTGATGTTGATGTTCAAAGTTATTATTGTTTGTTCCGTAGTTTTGATTTACGTTTCCTTGGTTCTGTTTTTTCCTGTCGTGGTTCTGATTTATGATACCTTGATTCTCATTCAAAATGCCCTGATTCTGATTTAGAATTCCTTGGTTTTGATTAAGAATGCCTTGGTTCTGATTAAGGATTCCTTGGTTCTTCTTATTTTGATTTGCGTGGTTTTGGTTTATGTTTTCTTGATTTTGGTTATTATTTGCGTGATTCTTGTTAACGTTTGCTTGATTTTGGTTATTGTTTGCGTAATTCTGGTTTACGTTTTCTTGGTTTTGATTTTTGTTTGCGTTGTTCTGATTTAAAATTCCTTGGTTTGGTGTTTGATTCGCGAAGTGCTGACTCAATATTCCTTGGTTCTGATTTTTTATTGCGTAGTTTTGATGGATGTTTGCTTGGTTCTGATTATTATTTGCATAGTTTTGGTGTTGGTTGCTGAAGCTGTGCTGTTTGTTGTCATAGTTTTGATTTTTGTTTGGTTGGTTTTGATTCTGGTTACCATATTTCTGATTTGTGTCTTCATAGGTTGGTTTTTTATCACCGTAGTTACCGTTCTGGTTATAATAATTATTTCCAACTATTGTGGATTCAGCTGTGTCCGTAGAACTCTTGTTCCATCTATTATCACCGACAGAAACTTGCGTTACGGGGCCATTTTCATTGAAAACAATAGGAGGATTCTTAGTGCCTTGTAAATTATACGTTTCCAAAGGTGTCGTATTATCTTCAACTGTTATGGCAAAGTTTGTACCGACAGGTATATCAGTGTTGAGTTGGCCTACATGATGTGTTGAAGTCCCAACTGGTACAGCAACGCTAGATCCGACCACTTGTCCTGCTTCATTGGTACTAGCTACATTAGTAGCTGTGTTCAATGTCACTGTATAAGTGTTATCCTTATCTTCGGTTACTTGTGGCACAAATGATTTGTTAGCCATATTTGGAGAAGATATAACAGAGAAAGAGTTATGAGTAGGACCTCCATTATTTCCTTTAGGGGGCTGCATATTATTCGGAGACTGGTTGAAGTTATTGTAGTTAGGCGATGCAGGTGGAATGCGGATAGTATAGGTAGGGGTAGGCTTGCTATTTGGCATTTGAGCTGCGAAGTAGATTTCGGAAGTGACTTTAGGAGGCAGTTGCTCAGGTACAGGATGCTGAATATTCAAAAATACTTTCATGTCTTGCACTGGTTTAGTATGAACAATAGGACGGGAACTGTAAGGCTTACTTTTGTCATAAATACCATCTTGATTGAAAATATGTTTTTGTGGTGTTTGTTGTGGTGGTGGTGGCACTGCTAAGAAATTTTCATATTCTTTGTCAATAACATCCTTTCCATCCTTCGGTTTATCTTTATTTCTTACTTTGTTATATTTATCAAAGTCGCCATTTGCGCCAGTAGGGTTGTATACTTCTGGATCATACACTGTTATTTGTGGGCCAACTTGGACGTGAGTTTCTTGGTTGCTTGTAGGAGGAGGTATGTTGTTGTAGTCAATAGGACGCTTGGTATCCTTCCATTTTATTTTGAGGTCGTTTCTATGTGATTGGTCCTTATAAGGTGGTAGATTAGGTTTATAATTTTCTGTAGGAGGATGATCATTTGGTTTTCCAGCATACTGTTTGTTACTATTAGGTGCTACGTTGTGCACATTCGTCATTTGAGGTGCATCAATGCTAAAACTGCCAAAATAACCAGGTTCAGGGTATGGAAGAGGATCATCAATGTAATCTCCAGTTTTATGAGGTTCAGAGGATCCAGCAAATACTAAAGCTGTAGAACTGCCGTGAGGAATTAACACATTTGCAACTCTTGAAGGCTGAATATCAACTAAGAAAGGCTTGTTTGACCCAGTGTTGCCTGCAACTGTGTAGCTATGTTCAGTTCTTATTTGCGTGTTTACCACTTCAGATGAACTTGGACTGTTGTCAGAGACGGCATCTGTGTTAGCTTCATTCACAGGTTTATAGTCAATATGTTGCTGAGTAGGAGCATTTGTAGGTTTGGCTAACGAAGGAATGTAGTCTAAAAATGCTGGTCGACCATGATTTCCCAATACAGGCCCAATGTTTTTTATTTGCTCTGTATTCATTAAATGGTCATGAATGCTAGCTGGCATGCGATACGGGTATTTGTCGTTAGGCGCGGAATTTTGAAGTTTAAACGACTGTATTGGTCTCAGCATAGGTCTGTTTGGTTTGGGCTTTTGTTGTGGTGGCTCTGGTGGCCTCAAATCATAAGAGTCATCACTATGAGGTTGATCCCCAAGAGGTTTCTCGTTTACGAAATATTGTTCATTCGCTGCTATGAAACTGTCGATAGGCGGCGGATTGACCGAGTTTTGTAATTTGATTCCACTTGCAGCCAAGGTTAGAGGTCCACCCACGGCTGGTTTGCCAACAATGACATCGGAGTTGGCCGTAATTATTTCACCAGGACTAATGGGTATACCTCCATTGACAAGTGGACTTTCGTGTACCATTTTAGGCGGGACTATGTGGGCTTTAGGTTGCTTATGCTCCGCTGCCCACGCCATATTCTGATGTAATGTAGCATTAGTGAAAACTAGTTGAGATTCAGAAGTTTCTAGTTCATCTACAGGAATGTAAATCGGAAAGTTACTATATTTTGCTTCTAGATCGTTGTCCACTCTTTTATTTGCTGTGTAAGCTGTCAGTTTAACAGCCGGCTTTATCGTCGTGGTAGTAGTTTTATTGACGGTATCTTGTCGTTTTATAAATCCGCCGGTCATCTTTTCAATGACAGGTGCTAGTTGCGTCAGGCCTTTAATGCCAAGAGTTCCTAGTTTCAAAAGATCGGCAACAACAAACTTGTTTTTATTCGGTTTCTGTGGCTTTTCCGGTTTTGGCTTTTCTGGAACTTTCGTGCTTACTTTATTCGTTTTTGGTGGCGCAGGAGCTTGCTCATTGGTTAACAACTCACTTTCTTCAACCGAGTTGGAATCTTTTTCATCGGAATAATCATTTATAACTTCGGTATATTTTTCTACGACCTTGTCAGTTGGAGCTAGTTGAGAGTTACTTTCATATTCGTAAGGACCATATTGCGTTTTCTTATCCATAGATTCTTTGTTCGTTGGTCTTAATTCTAGTTTCGTAGCACCGTAAGTGGTTTTAATTCCATATTTAGTCGAAGATCCAGAGTAGTCAATGTTGCTGTATTTAGTCTGTAAACTTTCAGTTTTTGTGTTACTGCATGAGCAGGAGCTTGTGCATGGTGGGTTACTGACTTCTGATGGTTGGATGAGATCAAAGCTGTTGCTTTCCTCTTCATCACTGTCAATCCGTTTGTCAATCTTTGGGTAACTGCTCATGAACATGTTGCTAGCAGCTGACGGTTGAATTGTCTTCACTTCCATGTATTTTGTCTGAAACATTCAAAAAAACTAATTAGTATCGTGTGGTTTGGAATATTATTTCGATTGGTTAAAATGAGGAACATATTTATTTGTGCCTTTAGGACCGGTCTAGGTTACTGTCAGTATTGATGTGTGATTGGCGTGTGTTAGTAATATAGGTGACTAACTACGGTATATAATAGTAACTACTGAAGTTAAGGATTATGACAGACATTTAAGAAGAAAATAGGTTAGATAAATGAAAAGCTACGAAGGTAAAGGGCTATCAACTAAAGTAAAGGATCCCATAGCTCGGAATTCCTGGAATCATTTAGGATTTGACCAACCAGGGTCCCAAATCTTACTTTTGTCGGCTTTAAATCTGGCAAAACATCAGTATCATAAAGATTGGTTAAAGATTCAGTAGTGACAACTGAAACTATAGTCTCAAACGTCGAAATAGTACTTCTTTTGTTTTGAACCACAGTAGTTAAATACGTATAAGTGGTCATACAAGTCTTGATGATATAATTATGTTGCATGAGCTGGTGTAAAGGGAAGAGAGCGCTTATTTGCTGGCGACTGACGACTGTAGCGACTGCTGAAGATAGCAATTGTTTTGTTGCTGAAGACGAGCTGTGCGGTAGTAATGTGGTTTCGTGAATGAGCTTTAGTTTGCGCTGAGAAAAAAAGCGTAGATGAAGATGAAATGAATGATGATACGAGAACATACTATGAGTAAAATAAAAGTGATTGAGAATTTTCTACTTTTAGAATAAAATATTTAATGATGAATGAATCTAAAAGATGATTTCTACAATAACTAATATAATTTATGAAGAACTTATTTTATTGAAACAGTACTAACTCTTTTGTATCTAAATATAATAAAAAATAAGTGTTTACCTGTTCCTGCTTTGCATCAGGATTTTTGTCCTTAACCAAGACTTCCACACCATTAGACATGATCCTTGTAGCAAGATTCTTAAGTCTTCTGTCATCTTCCTCAGATTCTTTTTCGACTAAATCCATGTCTCTTCCAGGTCTCCATGGCGTGTTATCATATACTATACCATTTGTATTGAATGCTGGAAAGTTAAATATAAAAGTAAGTAAAGGAACTTTTAAGCAAAAGTTGGTAGATTTGAATATTACATTGGATTTTTTTTTTAATATCTAATGAAGTAATGATGAAGTATGAAGTTACAAAAGTATAGCCAAATATATTCAAAGCAAGGCATAAATGTGTATAGTAATTAACATGACACTAATGATGAAATAATTTAAAATAAAACAATTAAATAAGACACCATAAATTGTGCACTCGGGTCATACACAACAAGCCCTTTCTACAGCGTTAACATATCTGAAAATCAAACATTTGTGCAAAGCGGTTAGTAGTAATTATATTATTATCATCTAACTAATTCTACAATTCAACAGAGGGGCAAAACAAGATAACATTGTCCTAGTGATAACGCTGATCTAAAAGTCAAAAGATCTGCGGGAAGTTCATGTAGAATTGTAGCAGCAGCGTTTAAAAAGTACTACAATGCCGTCTATGACAAAAATGAAGATCTAACATCAAAATCCTAAATGGTGGCATTGAAGTTCTCTGCGACTTAAGATCATTTATGTATGTTAATAAAATCCGACAAACTCTGTCGGGCAGTAGCCCAGCAGTCACAATACCTGTCTGGTCGGAAAATCCTCCCTTTTCTATGGGGATGAAGATTTTAACATCGTGTTCTACATACTCCTAAAGAATAACAAAATAACTTGAAAGTGGTGTTAACTTGTCTAAGCCCTTATGACAGAAATTACAAAAGTCTTCGCGTTCTTAAATAGCATCGTCTCTGTCACTAATATTTCCATCTCTTTCTGAAACTCGACGAGCTATATTTACAGCCACACACTGTACTACATTGCTTAGCATGATACCATTGCAATTATGCGGAATCGCGTGTTGGCCTGCGCGTGCGCCGGTGTCGTTTCAAACATTTTGCATCATAATGTTTATACTTTTTACTGTAACACTTATGTAATTTCTATCATGGATCAATTTTATTAGTCTAGTCAAAATGTCTATATCTACAGTTATTTCTGTATCGTGTTTATAACTTACTTCTATCAATATAAGTGCAGTTTTAGTGTTTATTACTGTTATGTTAATTGTTATTTTATTTACATCTAATTTGTTAGGTTTATTGTTAGTTGTTCTTGAATATTTTTCATACGTTTTGTTTTTAGATTTCAGTTTTATCTCATGAAAATAGGTTATTATTGTCCTTTTTTTTACTTATATCAGAACGTTGGAACTAATTTTGTAAAGCTTTGACTTGTATTCAAGAACAACTAAAGAACGATTTAATATATTTTATATTGATTAAACACTAATTACACTCACCTCCAAATTGGAAGTCGCAGGATGTGGGTATGGAACCATCTTTCATTGGGGAACCTTCGGGATCTTCGAGTTTCTGGTGGTCCAGTCATCATCATCATGTCTTTGGTCAAGTAAGTCAAATTGTGGCAGAATCTCGTCTAGATTGGTCTTTTGAAGGTAAGAAGGTAGGATGGAAGTGTGGTGTGATTGTCTGCTGTTGATTTGTTGTAGGTATGGTAAATTGTCTGTTAATATAGTGTCTTTTGTTTTGTGCATTTTTGATTTGGTGAATGAACTTGTTGGGCAGATGTTCATGTTTTTATAATCTATAGGTCATGAAGGAATAAAGAAACAGAAAACAAATGAAATTTTTGAAATATTTATTGTTTTTAATTTTAAGTCGTATTTGCAATGTACAGTCGTAAGCGAAGGAAGAACGAGTATTAAAAGGTAATATTTTATGATAATCATAATCTAGGCTTATTCTTAGGCAGTGAGTAATCGTTACCCAACAATTTTATACCCCAACACGTCGATTATGGTAACATAGGAAATAACATTTTTGGTGAACTTAGAAATAACATGTCTATCTAGTCAAGTACAAAAGAGTATTTCGTCCTTAAAACTAAACTAAATCTATAAGGCACTATTCCATAGTTAACTTACTATGATACAATCGAAATAAATAACTAAACCATTACTATACACCTAACCGTTTGTATCTTTCACGAGACATCATCAATTGAACTTTGCCTTAGGTCCCTTGTCGCGGATGGGCTCGCTGCCTTCACAACAAATGTTGGTGACGCGTCATAACTAATATGCTTGCTTACTTCTCCTACTATACTCTCCAGACTTTGCGTTTCCACTTGATTTTCGACTGAAGCATTGTTAAAGTACTTATCACTATCTGAAACTATGCCACTGTCTGAATATGATCCGGTTAGTTCGCTTATTGATGGTAGTAAGGATGGCAGTACTTGGACGTGATCGTAATATATGGCTTCACGTTTTCTGACCGTCTGTGTGTCGTCCGATACGACTGTTGACAGTACTGTGCTGAATTCACCGGGATGTCTACCTGACACGTAAAGAGTTACTACGCTGGTCTGCTTTGGAGGGCCTACGGGGGCTGCCGCAGCTGCAGGCTTTGGCCGAGATTTCCTACGGAATGGAGTAGCGGGCGGTGGTGGGGGTGGAAGATCTTCCTCATCATCTTGAGCGTCTTCAGAAAAATCTTCGTTACTATTCAAATCGGAAAGAATGTTTGGCTTTGGACTGTTACTGTAGATGTCGTTGTTTAGATTTTGTTGGTGGTTCAGATTCGGTGACAGATTTAGATTGTTGAAGTTGTTAAGACCTCCTAAAGCAGAAAGATCTGCTTGACTTAGACCGAGCAAGGGATTGGCTGTTTGAAAGTTAAGAGACGGTTGCTGTTGCTGCTGTTGCTGTTGTTGTTGCTGGAGAAGAAGAGGAAGTAACAAGGAGTTCAGTTGTTGAGACCCTTGAGCCAAAGCGGTAGGTGTCGTGACAACTGTGTCAGTAACAAATTCAGTGGCTGTGATGACATTAGTAGTAGGATCCACAATTGTGGTCAAAATAGCTTGACCTTTGAACGTTATGGGTAAAACTGTTTCCCTTGCATCAGTAACTGTTGTCACGTAGGTAGTAGTGCGAGTTTTGTATTCAGTAACAGGAGTTTGTGCTATTTGCTGTTGGGGAAGGCCTGGGAAGCCTTGTCCTTGTAAGGCAAGCAATGGGTTAAACGCCTGTTGCTGGTTGCCCAGTAACAGTTGAGACAGTAATAAGTTGGCAAGAGGAACATTTGAGTTTATTTCTGGTGCAATAGTCTGTGTGACGGGCTCTACATTGTAAACAGTACTGGGAAGGATGTGGGAGAAAGAAGTCTTACGACCTCGGATGGTGGTAGGTGTGAAAATTACAGTTGTAGTAGGAGTTTCGTGTAGGATGTATTTGATGACTTTTGTGGCTCCATTCTCAGCCAGTTCAGTAGATTCTGCTGCGAGAACAAGTTGCTGATTACCCAAAGGTCCGAATGTTGTAGATACTTGGTTAAGCAGTAATGTTTCTAGACTAGGTGTTGCTGATAGCAAATTTTTGTACTCAGTAATTTTTCCGTTCACAATTGGCACTGTTACTTCAGTAGGTATTTGATGTGTGATGGTGATCCTTCCATCGTTTAGAATGTTTTTGGCATTGAAACGTTCACCGCTCAAGTTTTCGAAGGAACTCCTTTGTCTGCTTGAGGCTCTGCTGGTGGTGGTGCGTGTTCTTGCCCTTCCACCTCCTGAACTACGAGAGGTACTGGTCCTGGAGCCTGAAGAGTTCTTATTTAGTCTGGGTGCCTTGGGAACTTTAGGTGACTTTGGTCTGGATGCAGAAGTGGTGGTTCTAGCTGATGGTCTAGATGACTTTCCTCTTCTGTAAGCTGGAGTGGAAGCAGCTGTCGTAGTCCTAGTTTCCCCGCGAACAATAAATGGTTGCCTTCCACCTGATTTAGGAGCAGCAACTGTAGTCGTTCTAGCAACGTTAGAACTGCGTCCATTGTAACGATTACCGGGTCTCACTTTTTGTGTAGTGGGTGCTTCAGTGTGCTCCGGTTCAGGGCGGCGAGTCGTTGAAGTCTTAGTGCCTGGTCTTCGGAAGTTTGTGTATTTTCTGTTGCCGTAATCAACTTGACGTTTTGTACGCCTTTTAAAAGCAAATGGCCTTATTTGTACTATGTTTCTCTTAGGTGGTGAAGTGGAAGGAGGTTGTGCTACTTGACGTTCTTTCCTGTCGGAGGAATCGTAATCATTGTCTTCCTCGAATTCTTCTTCTTCTAAGATTTCGTCACTGTCTTCTACCTTCTGTTCGTCTTCTTTAATTTCTTCTTCTGGTTCCGGTTCGGGTTGTCTGAAGAGGTTACGTCTTGGGAACAGTGCATTATTAGGTCTCTGTCTACGTAAAGATAGAAGTGGACTAGATGTAGCCCTAGTTGTAGATCTCTTAGTGGTGGTGGTCAGTCTACCACGAGGGGTAACAGCTCGTCTTGAAGAAGCTGTGGTTGATCTTGGAGTAATAGCGGTACCAGGCTGCCTGGGAACAAGTGGTCTTCTGAACCTGAGAAGGGGATTGTTTGTGGTTCTAGCGGGAGTTTCAGTAATCTCTTCTAATGCTTCAGTTGCGTTTTCATCTTGTTGAGTTGCGAACGTTTCATCGTTTTGGTCAGGAGGGAATGTTATTGAAGCAGTTGGTTTAATATTCCTGCCTGGTGGAAGCCTCGACGATGCCCTTATTCTTGGTGCTGCCGCCGATCTGCTTATATAATCTAAGCTGGCAGGCCTAGCTGCACTTCCAGATCTGAAACCAGTTCTTCTTGAAGTAGGTTGAATGCTTCCACGTCCTGCAAAACCTCCTGGTCTTGAAGCTCCAGGTGCATTCGCAGACGGATTGTTTGGACTATTGTTTCCACGTCCAGGGAACCTCTTGCTGCTGTTTGCTGCACCAGGATAAGCGGTCTGCTGTTTCCTTCCTCCATTATATCCTGATGATTTAGCCGATTTCAAGCTTGGAGTAGCAGTTATAACCTGTGGCGTAAAGTCGGCACGAGTAATAGTTGTGGCTCCGCTTGATAATGGCACACGTTTTGGAATAAATGTAGGTCGGTTGCGAGAAGCAAATGGTATGATTACAGGCGTAGTGGACGGTTTTTTGGGAGTGAACGTAAGACGAGATTTCTTCCTAGTGTTAGAACTATCGTCTTCTTCTTCTTCTTCTGATTCGTTTGCAACTTCAGTCGTAGGGTCAGGTTCTGAGCTCTCAATCACATCGGGAGTAGGACTAATAATGTTACTTTCAGTTGTCGTAGTAGATGGGTTTGTAGTGGTATTAGCGCTAGCGTCAATGTTCAATGACTTGTTGTCACTTGTTACAATAGTTGAGTCTCCGGAAATAACAGCCACCTGAGAAAACAGTATCTTTTTGTCTGCTTCAGGAGCTGGTGTAGATGGTTTATCTTCGGGTTTAACCTCAGCGAATAAGTTGTCAATGTACGTGCCTAGGAGTTGTGTTGGTGGAGCCGAAGAAGCATCAGGTAGTTTTGTGGGAATGATTGCCTCTTTCACTACAGTTGGAGTTATATGTGGCTTCTCACCATTGTCTTGTATCAGGTTCTGGTCGGCAGCACCCACCGGTACTTTTCTACCAACCTGATTATCTTCAACCAGTTTCGTGTTATCAATAATATTGGTGACAGTCTCTAAACTACTCCTGATCTGAGATGAGTTGCCTGCGTAGAAAGTGGTGAAATATGTGTATGTTGTGTAGAAAGTGGCTTTGCCATCGTCTGGTTCGAGATTGTCAGAGACTAAAGAAGGTTTTAATTCAACTTCTAGATCTTTAGGAGGTAATGGAGTATCAACATCAATGGGTGTCGTGTCAATGGGACTGATAGTAGCAACAGATTGAGCTACTGGTGTTATCACATTAGAAACAATCTCTTCACGACTAGTGATGGTTGTAGACTTGTCTTTGTAAAGAGTTGTCCAATAAGTAAATGTTGTGTAGTAAGTAATAGGTAGATTACTCTCTTCTTCAGGTTCTTTGTTTGGCATGATTGTTTCTGTGACTACGTTTGTAATTGTCTCCAAGCGACTTTTAACTTTGCTGGAATCCTTTCCAATATACATTGTTGTGAAATATGTGAATGTAGTGTAACTTGTTTGTAATAACAAAGTGGGTGATGGTAAGATTTCTTCAATGTTACTTTCTGAGCTGATCTGATCATCTAATATAATGTTGTTACTGTCAAGGAACTTCCTTTCGCCCTTCGAAGATGATGACTTAACATCAGTTACGAAAGAGCTTTCAGATTCAAGAGGATTCGATTCCACACTGAACAACATGTCTACTTCAATTGGGCTTGGATCTGGTGTAGTCTCAAGTTTAGTTTCTCCGGAAGATAGTTGCTTATCCTCTTCCATACTAACACTGGTTTCCATTGAAGAACTTTCATCCTGATTAGCTGGTTGTGCCATTTTCACTTGTTTGCAGTGTCTAAAGTCAAATTGAGCTCTAGTGTTCTCCACTGCTAACGGGTTAGCCTTTGTGGGAATCAGTTCATCCGGTCCAACATAATTGGTGTACACTTCATTTCTGCTGCATACATTAGCATCAGTGCCAACGTAGATGGTCGTAAAGAATGTATAAGTTGTGTAATACGTCTTTACTGCATCAGGTTTGATACTTGCGACAACATCGTCACCTAATGACGGTGTGGGTGTCTGAGAGCTGTAAATATCATCTATCTCAACTGACTCAATGACATCTTTATTCCTAACAAGATCGATGATACTGTTTATCGCAAAAGTTTCCGTTGGGCGGCCTATACCCACACTAGTTGGTGCAATTTCATCTTCATTGAACGCTCCTAATAGTGACGGATCTAATTTAGAAAGATCGATGGTCGATGTAATGATGTTAGTGACAACCGATTTGTGACTAGCAACACTTGAGGTTTGATCACCGAAGAATGTTGTAAAGTAAGTGTAAGTTGTGTAAAGTGTTTTGTAGATCACATCGATTTCGTTTTCTTGATCTTCTTCTTCTGGTTGTGGAGTTGTTGCTTTTTCTGTTGTCGTAGTGGTCTGTTCTGTACTCACTGATACTTCGACGTGACTTTGAGTTGTCGTTGTTTTCTCAGTAGTAGTCGTTGTAGTTGTCGTTGTTGTAGGTTCTTTCTCTTCCACAGTTTCTTCAACCTCTTCTTGATTATTTTCCTCAGTATCAGTATTTTGTTCTTCTTGTACCGTGGTTTGTACTTCCTGTTGTTGGGGTGTCGTTTTGGGTGATTCAGTAATAACTTCGGCTTCAACAGGTGGTCGGTAAGATTCTTCTGTAATTGGTTCAGGAGCCTTCACTCTTGTCTCAACGGAATAGTTTACATCAACATTTACTACGGCAGTAGGCTCAATGTTAAAGTTTGTCCTACATACGACATTTGTGAGATAACCTATGTTACTTTCTACAACAACATCTGATTTGATAGAAGTCGTCGTTTCTGTGCTTTCGAGGGGGATGAAGTAGGTAGTAAGATAGGTCAATGTCTTGTAAGCTGTTGTCATAGTAGACTGAGTTTCTAGACCTTCAGTGCACACAACTTCTTGCGTATCTTCGTTACTATCCTCGTGTGTTTCCTCGTCTGTATTCTCATCTTCAAGTGTATCAGGTACAGTAAATTTAGACTCTGTGGTGGTTTCCATTTCCTCAGAAGACTCTTCACTATGTCCACTTTCTGTGGTCGTCATAAATTCTTGCGGCATTTCTGTTGTTACATCTTCTTCCTCCTCTTCTTCCTCTTCTGGTTTCTCAGTAACTTCAGCAGCTGTATTTTCAGACTCTTCTTCTGAATTTGTGAACATGTCTGTCATATCCCTCTCGGTAACAGCTGATTCCCTAGGTGCTTCAAGGATCGTTGTCGATGGAGACAGAGTTACTAGTGGTTCAGTAGCTTGTGAATTGAAATCGTTGATTGGTATAACGCCTAAATCATCCGTGATACGAGTACTTTCTGTAGTCATCACAGGAGATTCTGAAGGTTGAATAACGTCCACATTTAAATCAAAACCGTTGTTGTATTGAACACTAATAGAGTCTGGTAGCTTATCATCAACTTCGTATAAAACCTTTTTCAGACTTTCTTCATCATTGAAAAGAGCTTTCTCGGACCTGTTCTCGTCAACAACAGCAGGTCCAGTAATTCTGGTAGGTGTTGGAGCTTCATGAGCCTTAAAAGTGGATGAGGCAACGGGAATATCAGCGGCAAGAAAAGTGATTTTTGTTGAAAGTTTGTCAATGCGATTGGCGGATGGGAAAACATTAACTTCGTCAGGATTTTGGGGTTTAGTTTCGGTATTAGGTGTAAAAATAATGACAGTGTCACCAACAACGGTTGTGAAGTCAGCAAAGCCACCGTAAGTGAATGTTTTCTTTGGTCTGGGTTCGGTTTTTTGCCCAAACAACTTCTTGGGTGTTTTCGTTTGCTGCGCCGCCTGCTGCTGAGGTCGACGAGACTCAACGTTATCTATATAATAAAATATCGGAGAGAATTCGTTCTTAATAGTGAACGTCGGTAAATCGTTATTAGGCTTAACCTTAACTACATTTACTTCGTCTAAAACGTCTGGTTTGGAACGTGGTTCCTCTACAATTGGTTCAGTGACCGGTTCGTATGCCTTACTCTGTCTATGGTACATATTCACATTGTCAACTACGGATGGCTCTACAACGAATTCGAACTTTTTATCGCTATCAATGGTTGGACCGTCAAGGAAGTTTAAAGCTTCGTTATGAACGTATCGCGGAATCTCTTTAAAAGGTTGTACTCTACGCCCAACAGGTTCCTCAAATATTTGATTATCAGCCTGACTTTCGGGAGCAGACGGACTCCAGAATTTGAAACTTTCTTGGGCGGGCTTGCTAGCGTAAACTATTTCCATTTTACTGCTAGGTGCCAGATAATCAGTATTTTTAAGCACAAACTTTTCAGGGTCAATGAAGCCTAGATCTTGCTTGACGTTCCATTCTCCATCGAAAGCGGAATGGACACGAGTTGGTTCAACAATTACTGGGTCTTCTACATTCGACGGCTTATTGTAAAGTACGAGTGAAGACTTCGTGAGGAGCTGTGCGTATATGCGGCCGTTATCTAAGGTGGTGCCCAAGATTTGGGTGGCGTACTCCGTGGTAACACCATCTTGGATGAACGTCCTCGCTGTCGATGTAAGTAGGCCGATGAGTGGTTTGACACTGTGGTACCTTCCGATCTTCGTGTTATAGTCATTCCTCTTCTGGTTAACGAGGAGGACGGTCAAGTCTGCGGTCAAAAGTCAGGGTCAGCGTCATGTGGGTAGGATTTCGATGGAGGTGCGTTATATTTGTACAAATTCCATTTGAGTTGTTCCACGACCCACAGGATTAGATTTGAAAGAGAAAGAAAAAACATACAATTAATAATGCAATTTAAATAGAATAGGATAAAGATGCTAATAGAGACACTTTGCATACAGTTAGCACTAATTTTGTACAGCTTTACGAAATCTCAGATTGAGGTTTATGATATTTTAATGTAGTCTTTATTGATTTTGTGTAGAAAAGTTAAATGGTTTGTTTGTATATTTTAAACGGTTATGAATATTAAACTCATAGCGCCGGTAACGGTAAAATAATTAAACTCTATTAATTTTAAATTAATACGAAAAGTAGAAACATTAACAAACATTTTATTTATAACATCAGAAACCTCTTCAAAATGTACAAAACATTATAGTTGTAGGTTAAATAGAATTTGAAAAAGGGTTAACAGTAGAAAAGAAAAAAAATGGAGAATAGAATTGCAAAATTGTTGTAATTTCAATATTAAGAGAAGATTTTATTTACTTCAGCATTCAAAGAAATCATTCAAGCATAGCATATTTTTACAGAAATATTTCAGAATATAAAGGACGAAAACTCACCCCTGTTTTCGGGAACTCCTTCCCGTTTTATTCTTGAGGATTCTATTTGTTCATCGGTATTTATTTCTGTAACAAGATAAACATAATTGTTAAAAACAATGTTGTTATGATAAACTCTGTAGTCACTTTCAAAGCTAGACTAGTTTAGCCTTTTAAGGTTCGATTAGAAACTGCAGCCTAGGTAGTTGTTAGGGATGATAAAATATTGGTAATGAATGGTTGTTCAATAAAACAAGTTCAAATCAAAAAACAATGAATCAGCACTTCCATTTAATTTTAGAGTGGGCCAACATTCACAAGAGAAAATGGACGTCCATTTTCTCTATATAAAATTATCTCTAAAATTTATTAATAAAGTAATAATGATAATTTTAATAAAGTAAATCAGAAATGAAACTGGCATTGTGCATGATAAATTAGTTTTAAATCGGTCTTGACGCAAAAGGTCCGATTTTCAAAATGTTGCAAAACATTTAGCGAAGACATTTTTAGTGAAGACCTTTAGATCTAAGTAAACGAAATCATGATTGTGTACATTTGTACTTTGCCCGCCAAAGCAATCAAAACAACTCCCACGTTAGTACACTCCTCTACATCAACTTCCTCTATTTCACCATTTATTTATTTATTACATTTGGGAAAACAAACAGTAGTATATTAAGCATAAACAATTCTGCCTTAAAATAAAACTTAACGCATATACTACCCACAACATTTTCCACAGATTACTACAACAAACTGTACTTTGTTGTACTTTTTTACAACTTCAAACACTCTTCTAAACCCTACATTTCATTACCACTACATTTAACCGTCTCCTAAACCAAATTATTGGAACCACTTAACGCCTTAAGCAACTGCAGATAATAAGTACTAAACGAACTAGTTCCATAATCCGACTTGGCTCGATTTCATAACGATTCGTACGATAACCTAGATGCATTGTAGAAAGTAACTAAGTGAAGCAAGGTCGATTGGAGCGAACTCGTAAATTATTTGCTCATAAAAAGAGTGTTGTAAGTAAATGTGTTATATCACTGCATTTTTGGGGGCTGGTCAATACGGGTAAAATTATTGGTTTCCCTACCCTCTTCGTCGTTAAGAATTCCATCAGCAAGTTCTAAGGTCGTGATCGATAGAAGCTTCTTAGCAAGTGTTTCGGCTTTGACGTTGATTGCATCTCTTTCTTGCACCTAAGAACGTGCCTTGTCTTCTTCTTCGCGAATCGATGATTCGGATTTTGTCCGGCATTACGTAGCGATCTGGACAGCTCTATCGTTTGCCTCAACGAAATAAGAACGTGTTAAGAACTCGGTTTATAGATCTCGGTCTTCATCTGCTTTTAAGGGGGAACTTCACACTTTGACAAGGTACTTCTCATAGTATCTTGATTCATGAAGTTTTAAAGTATCATTACCAGCAGTATGATCAAGGGTGCTGTCTCGGCCCCAAAATTACTTCTAATAATATTTAGAAGAAAGTCAGTTATATGAAACAAAATGTAGATGATAAACTATGGTTATATTTCAATAACACCAAACTGTCAAATCATATGATTTATTCTTCTTTGTTAACAAGAAAGTGTTGACATCCGACAGCCTGTAATATTTCACCGTAAAAATATTTTTTTTTTTCTATTTTAATTAGTTCTATTACCGACAAGATGCCGACATTTTTATTTCCAGTGACTTAATGACTTAATTCCTTTGAATTTTCAATAGTAAACAATAATATTCTCCAAAACAACATGTATAAGAAAATTACTTTGACAGATAGGTTTTCCGGGTCTGGTTGTTTGTGTATGTGATTTTAAATGTTTGTAAACGCACCACGATGCAGGAGAAATTCCTAGTGTGGGGTAACGTCTGTAAAAAAAAAACAAAAACAAAACAAACTTTCCAATAAAAAAGCGAGAAAATTACAATTTAAGGCCAACATACAGCACTAACCCATTTTCTTCAATCTACTCTCTCACGCATTGAGGGAATTAGACGCCTCATGAATAAAGACGGTGTTAGAATTACACGTAGACAATAGAATGGTAATAAATGACTTTATTAACAGGGTGTTAGGGGCGATAAAGTTAATTCTTCAACAATAAAATCAGTAAACTTAAGTAAGTGTGCTATTATAATAATATAGCTATTGATAATAAACCAGTATGTAACGGTGTGATCTGGGGCAGAAGAGAGGTTAAGCAGGTTGAGCTATATCATAGCCTATGCCACGAGGAGCTCAAAGGGCTGGATTTTCCAATGGAATTCAGTTCATGCGCTGATACATGCTGTTCTGACCCAGCTCATACGGCTTTGTTGGATAATATGTACACTAGGATTACAATTTTGATATTTTAACGCAGGCGTCTGTAAAATCCTATAGTCGTGTATGTTTTAAAAAGGGTGGGTACATCACCGGGTGGAACAGGCATGTCGCGGGCGCTCACAGAAAGGCTAGGGTGGGGTTTCAGCTATGGGTGTTAGCTGGTAGACCATCGAATGGGACTATTTATGAACAAATGTGTGATAGTCGGAGGGTGTTTAAGTCCAAGCTGAAATGGTGTCAGAGCAGGCAAGAACAAATTAAGATGGATATTCTTGCCTCAAATCTATCAGCGGGAAATTTTTCTGCCTTCTGGAAGAATACTAACAAGACGAACCCCAAGCCAAGTATTCCTGTGAGTGTTGGCGGCGTCGCTGATCCTAAAGGTATTGCCAATAATTTTAGAGATCACTTTGTGGTAAGATCTCCTGTGGGGCCAGCGATGACCGATATAAGCGGCGCTGTGGCTGGCGTGCCCGGGAGAAAAACACGCTTTTCAGCAAAGGAAGTTGTCGCGGCAATTCAAAGGATGAAAAGGGGTAAGTCGCCAGGGTACGACGGTCTCAGTATCGAGCATTTCAGGCATGCAGGTGTACATCTGCCGCGGGTACTGGCTATGTTTTTTACGCTGTGTATCGGTCACTCATACTTGCCGCAATCGCTGATGAAGACCTTGGTTGTACCCATTCTTAAGAACAGAACAGGGGATGTATCAGATAAGTCAAATTATCGACCCATCTCACTTGCTACAACAACAGCTAAGATATTTGACAGTCTGCTTAATCAGAGTCTCAGTGGGTACTTACATTTACATGACGCACAATTCGGTTTCAGGGCGGGGCTATCCACTGAGAGTGCTATATTATGCCTTAAGCATACTGTCAGGTATTACACGGACAAGAAGACACCGATATATGCCTGTTTCCTCGATTTGTCAAAAGCTTTTGACACCGTTGCCTATGACATACTGTGGCGAAAGCTAGAGGAAACGGGTATGCCCACGGAATATACCAGTATTCTTAAATTCTGGTATAAAAACCAGACTAACCAGGTGAGATGGGGGGATACTCTATCTGATGAATACAGATTGGAATGCGGTGTAAGGCAGGGCGGCCTCACGTCAACCGGCCTCTTCAGCCTATATGTGAACCAGTTGATCGAGGAGCTCAGCAGGACACATGTCGGATGCTACATTGACGGAACGTGTGTCAACAACATAAGCTATGCTGATGATATGGTTCTGCTGGCCCCCTCGGTCAACGCCCTGAGGACATTGGTTAAAATATGTGAGCGCTACGCGTCCGAGCATGGTCTCAGGTACAACACGCAGAAAAGCGAGGTACTGATTTTTAGTGCAGGCAAGCAGAGACCTAGTACAGTGCCTCCGGTCATGGTCGATGGAGTGGCCCTGAAAATTGTGAAGACCTTTAAATACCTGGGCCATCTGGTCACGGAGGACTTAAAGGATGACCCAGATATAGAAAGGGAACGTAGGGCGTTGGCGATAAGGAGCAATATGCTGGCCCGTAGGTTCGCTCGATGTACTAAGGAAGTTAAAATAACACTCTTTAGGGCATATTGCCAATCCTTTTACTCGAGCGGCCTGTGGGTTCGGTATACGCAACGAGCCTACAACGTCCTACGAATTCAGTATAATAATGCCTTCAGGATGCTGTTGGGGTTGCCGCGCCACTGTAGTGCGTCACAAATGTTCGCAAACGCGCGTGTTGACGGTTTCCACGCTATAGTGCGTAAGAAAGCGGCGTCATTATTTCAAAGACTGCGCGGTAGCACCAACAGCATTTTGCAAATGATTGCATCCCGCCACGACTGTCCCATACAGGCTCACTGGGTGGGAATAGTAACGGGAAGATTGTGACTTTTTAGAATTTTTAGGGTTCCGTACCTCAAAAGGAAAAAACGGAACCCTTATAAGATCACTTTGTTGTCCGTCCGTCCATCCGTCTGTCAAGACCGTTTTTCTCAGGAACGCGTGGAGGTATCAAACTGAAATTTCTATATGATACTTAGTTCTACTGTCCCTGGAAGCTGTAGAAAAATCAACCTTCTAAGTCAACGCAATCAAAAGATACAGCCACTTAGGCCGCAAATTTCCGCAAATTTTCGAAACTCGCACGGGAATCAAAACCTACAGGGTACTTCCCGTGAACTTAGAATCTTGAAATTTTGTACGAAGTCACGTCTTATAGTACAGATATAGGAAAAATTACGAAAACCGTAAATTTTTAGTTTCGTCATATAAAAAAAAGTTATATACCCACAGGTTTGTACGGAACCCTCGGTGCGCGAGTCCAACTCGCACTTGACCGGTTTTTTAGATTTTGTACTACTAACTTAGATTATAAGCAAATTGTTACTAACACTTATATGGATTCTGTCCGAAATAAATGGTTTATTATTATTATATTATTAAGGTAAGCAGCGTGTATAAATGCAAATTGTGGTCATATTTAAGGGTGTGGTTTAGACCATCAAACTGAAGAACTTTCTCCATGGGGCCAACATCGAAACCGTGAATTAATCATCCCATACAGAACTTAAATACCTACTTGAGCTAAATATATATTATGAAACACGCTGTATAGGTAGATGGGAATAATATGCTTAACGGCTAGATTTTTAGGAGGTATAAAAACTTTAAAAAATATATGGATGGGTACGGCGAGGAAGACCAAATAAAATATTGAAGGATTCTTTGAGGAAAGATATGAAAGAGAAAGGTGTGACTGGAGACAAATGGGGAAATGAAAGACAAAAAACCTTTTTTGCAAAAAAAAACCGACTTCCAAAAAAAACATTAAAAAGTGGAAAATAACTTTACTTTCGGAAGTCGGTGACTATTGTTTGTTTCATTGACTTTTTTGCCACCGACTTTTTTAGTGTTTTTTTTGGAAGTCGGTTTTTTTTTGCAAAAAAGTTTTTATTTTACCCTTTTTAATTATCGCATCACACACAAATCCTTGTCAAGTATCAATTTCGCAATTTCTTTTACTTGGATGACATATTTTTTCCAGCTATTTTGATTTCAAAACCAAACTGCTGAACCGATTTCGATGAAATTTCTATGGGACCAATCGGGAAGTAGATCCATTCAGATAAAAGAAGAATTTTTCAAATCGGTTCATAAATGACGGAGATATGAGGTAACAAACACAAAAAAAAAAATACATACAACCGAATTGAGAACCTCCTCCTTTTTTTGAAGTCGGTTAAAAACGAGTCGTACTGACCCTAAATAACATGAGACAAGGGTAGGTAATGATAATTATGACCGTAGAGAAAAACCACTATGCAATGATCGTATGTGCCTTTGTGTAATATACTCCCACGAGAAAAGGCGTGAATTTATGTATGTATGTTAAGAGGTTGATTATGTCTTTAATTAAATTATCTAATAACAACAATTTGCTTAAGAATTTCACTTGCGAAAGTGCACATCGCAACCCTTTGAGATAAAAGACGGTTGCGCAAAACCACAGACAATGGTTGCGGGCAACCAACGATTCACCATTACAGAAAAAAAAACCGGTCAAGTGCGAGTTGGACTCGCGCACCGAGGGTTCCGTACAAACCTGTGGGTATATAACTTTTTTTTATATGACGAAACTAAAAATTTACGGTTTTCGTAATTTTTCCTATATCTGTACTATAAGACGTGACTTCGTACAAAATTTCAAGATTCTAAGTTCACGGGAAGTACCCTGTAGGTTTTGATTCCCGTGCGAGTTTCGAAAATTTGCGGAAATTTGCGGCCTAAGTGGCTGTATCTTTTGATTGCGTTGACTTAGAAGGTTGATTTTTCTACAGCTTCCAGGGACAGTAGAACTAAGTATCATATAGAAATTTCAGTTTGATACCTCCACGCGTTCCTGAGAAAAACGGTCTTGACAGACGGACGGACGGACGGACGGACGGACGGACGGACAACAAAGTGATCTTATAAGGGTTCCGTTTTTTCCTTTTGAGGTACGGAACCCTAAAAAACGGTTACTAATGGTTTTTTCACACAATTACCGTACGTTTAGACGTTTATGTTATCTCCGGTATGTGTCGTAGATTAGACGTGGATAGTTATATCCAATTCTTTGGAAATAAGATTTTCCAAGGCGATTTTGTAATGAATGAAATGTCTGTTAGTGTATCTGATGGTAATTTCCTTGCAAATACGGTTAACTATGCTTATTTATAAGAAAGAGGAAGTTACTTAGTTGCTTTGATGTCCATCAATATCATCTGATGTGATTTGATGTCCACATGTCCAACCAACTATGTAATAAAAAAACTTATTGACTTGACTTGTCAAGACCATATCGACATACATATTTGTATGTAAAATCTTTGATACAGCAACTGTCATTGGCATTTTTTCCACGAATCTAGAGCAGACCATCAGTACTCCAAGCCAGATTCATTAACATTCTTCTATCTCAATTTATGTAAGATCGGCACAGCGCGTCTTCACTTTCCATACTTATCTATTACTCTTCATCCTCTTCTGCCTCTCTCTGCCCGTATCATGATACACACAGTCCATACATCATTTCCAAACCACATTAACAATGCTAATAAACTCACTAACCCAATCTATGTCACCATCACACCTCACTATTCAATAAACCTGACCATTTCCACAACCATCCACATTCCTACCATACGTTTTCTCTGGCACACTCAGTCAGGATGTCAGCACGGAAGCACGCCTCACGCATAACGATCGACCTGACGTCTCTGGGTCACCGGATTGATGTACGGGTGACCCACAGACCGAACCTAGTACGTGGTGCATTGTTTTTTAATGAGGACGAAGGATTTTGGTTATTTAGGTTGGAGTGTGGAGGTATTGTCACGCTTTATGTTGTTTAATGGGGACATGGTAGGCTTGTGATAGGTTTGTTGATTGATTTGTATTTTACAGTTATAGGTGATGTGTAGAATAGCGTTAATTCCTAGAGGATTTTTGAATTTAATTTTCATTTCATGTTAAAAAGTGGCTAAGCGGAATGCAGGCCTTTTCTTACAGTGAAATACATGAGGTTTATAATAGAAATAATTAATAACTTATTAATACCACAGACTGACAGTGGACCTATATGACGCAAAAAAGAAAGTTTGTTTTCTGTGCAAAACCTTCGATTCATACATGGTGGAAGTGACACCGCACCGAAAAAGGAAACCACATACTCAGTACATCATTCTGAACCCCCCCACATAGAATTTTTTCGTCGGTTATTAAAAAAAAACAGCTGTTCCATACATTATGACCGTGTAGATATTGCACTTTTGTAGGAAACAGCAGTTTTTTTTTTATAACCGAGATTTTTTCCACCGCGTATGTATCGAAGGTGTGGGATTCTGTCCCGTATAGTAAGTTTGTCATCATTAGTATCAATTAAAAAAGCCGAAGAATGATTTTCAAAGAATTAGACACACTTCATTCCTAAGACAATAATGACCAAAAATAGGGAAATAGCTAGATGACAACATAAACAAAAGACGAGCGTCAACAGTTATACTCTCTACATAATCATCTATGGTTTTTTTCTGCAAGTTTATTGATTGTGTATTGGTTACCACGCTGATCAAGATATTGGAGAAAAACTGTCTGTTGGGAGCTTATCTCTTGTATTGTTTTGGAGGGAAACAGGTCACTTTGGTAAGTGTTGAAGTCCCCATAGTGTATAATAAACTGGGAAAGCAACAATCAGCCTATATGGGTCCTGCTGCTGGTAATCAGGCCTAGTTCGGGATAATTTCTTGGCTTTAAAACCTGGAAAAAGAAGATGAAAAACCTGATTATGAGGTGTAACTTTAAAACGTCTATCAGTTTATTTTTTAACCCCCGACGCAAAAACGACGGATTGTTATAAGTTTGACGTATCTGTGTGTGTGTGTCTGTCTGTGGCATCGTAGCTCCCGAACGCATGAACCGATTTTGATTTTGTTTTTTTTTGGTTCGAAAGGTGAATCAGTCGGTCGTTTTTAGCTGTTTGATGGAAATCGGTCCAAGATGGCAGCCACCACGGGCGTTTTGTCGGGGGTTTTTAAATTGTTTAATTTTTTTTGTTAGTCTATAAATTTATTTGAAAATAGAAACGTGAATAAATTACTGTTTAAAGGCGAAATACACAGTGTGAATTAAAAATATCCTACTTGGCTATAGAAATACCACAGAGTCATTATCACAGTGACACAACGTCATTTTAACTTAAACACTGACCTACTGAACAAAGTATTACTCATCGGAATTATACAATTTTACATAACAAGTTAATAGCTCGTACAATAACTAGAATCTACACCCAAACTATATTTGTCACTTGCATAACTGCACAACCGTGAAAATAAGAACGTCTAAAAATCTTCTTTACACAAACAAAATGGCGTTTCCCATTTCAAAACGACTTCCGGACAACTTCAATTCGTACAGCAATCATTTCTTACAATATACCTATTAAACTCCACGAAATATTGTGACAAGCCAATTTGACATCAAACTGTTATGAAATAGAGACGAGAATCCCCTCAAGAAAATCTCGTAGTACTATAAAGTTGTGTGAACAGGTGTACACTACAAAAGAACTAATTACGCATAGAACTGTCAAAACATTAATTATTTCGCACGCTCTCCTTTCTAAAAAGGTTGTTACTTCATGCCTGATTGACGTCGACAGACTTTAATTGAAATACTATAAAGTTCATAGTTGAATGGCAAATGATTTACAAACGGTAAATGCAAAGTTCTAAATTCAAAATGGGAATAGTGATGTGTATAAGATGAGCATGTTGTAAACTTGGGAACGTAATAGTTCACTCACTCATTCATTGATAATGATTGGTTGGCAAACATTTTCCCGCGTAATTAGGTACATGTTTTTTTTTCTTTTTAATTGCTTTTACCTTGACCGTCATAACCGTAAAATGAGGCTATTAAAATCAGTGAAAGTATTACAGTTAGTTTTATAGATATTATGACACAAAAACAACTCGACAAAATCATTTATTACTAGGAAGTTGCTGAGAAAAACGTTAATCTGTGGATTTCAATCGTCTTCCATTTTTACTTTTTATGAAATTTCACTTTTTCCTTTACCAAAGAAAGTACGCTCGCTGTTTCTTGTTTTTATCAGCTTTCGAAACGACGGATCTTGACCCTACCTTTTAACGTAAATTGTGAAAAGAAAAAACTTTAATTTTTAACAAAAAATTGTACTTCTTTAGCATCTTTTTACTTGAATAGCTATTGCCGCAAAAAACTTAATTATATTTATTTGACATGCAGTACCTATCTACTTCTACGCTTCAGTTACGCATATTTGCCACTGCTCTCTATATAATGAACCATTTCCTTCAGGAATAAGCTCATCGTAAAGGCATTTTACAAGTTTTTAATAGGATTAATGCGCCAGGGTAGTCCGTGAAATTCAAATCATCGCAAATCATTATTTTAATCAACATACAACCTGACAAATTGCAAAAAAACCTAAGGAAATTTTAAATTTGGCGGTCTACCCTGGCGTTTCCACCATAACTGATATAAATAAATGGAATGAACGATATTCGAAAGTTTAACATCGCGGTATCGGTACCGATAAAGTACAACACTATTTTGTTGGGATGTCAAAAAGCTCTAATCCTATAACCACTAAAATAAATTAGGTTTCAAAGCACCTCCGCCATTTTGTAATGCAGTACCGCTTCCTAAGTAGCTTAGCGTTTCGAAATGAGTCCTCAACTTTTATGGTTAATGGCGGGAAAAGTGTCGTGTAAAAACTTGCATGGGAGAGCGAGATGACAATAGTGGTTTGTGTGGGTAAGAGAGAGAGGGAATGTGTGTCAGTGGGTGAACGAGCCCTGAGTCAATGCACTTGCATTTGTGGTGTTGTGGTGCAAAAACCACTTGTGGGATATGGAGTTCTTAATTATTTTGCTGTTGGGACTTTCTGATTGATTAACACGTTTATGTAAATTACAATTTAATGTGACATAATCGTAATACTTAAATCATGATTTGACCAAATTGATTGAAAGGTGTAGAAATAAAGGGTATGACCGACTTTAAATTTTACTTTCATCGTAATTCAGTCTAGTAGTTTCATTCAAATTGAAAGGCAAAAATAACCTTCAAATTCAATAAAGTTTATGTTCTGGTAGTTTACGAAAGTTCAAGATGACTTAATGATTAAAACACACAAACCGTTATAAAAAAAAAACTCCATTACTAAATTGTCAAAATCATGAATACTTATGAATATTGCCACCATAAAAAGGCCTGTAAAGCTTTTATGGTTTCCAACCATTTGAGTAATACGTCCCTGTCTTGAGCCTCCAATTGACCTGAATACCTGAACCAAGTGAATGGATGACTTCAGATTAGTAATTACTGCTCACTAAATGGAACGTGGAAGGAAGTAAAAATCACGACTTTGCGAACAATTTTGTATCATCCGTTGCCTTGCACAGTGAGATTACCAAGACTTTTAATCTACGATGGTATTGAGGGAAAAACATTGTGAAGAAATCTGGACTTTAATTAATTTATAGTCACGTCTGTGTTTCCCAAAGGGATTGACAGAGGTGTTTAGGAAAAAAATGCTGGTGGAATACATAACCTTCTCATTTCTTAGAACATAAACATAACATTGCGCCTGTAATCCCTGAAGGGATAGGCAGAGGTGCACCTAAAGTACACCCACATTTCGCTAGTTATGTTTAAGTGCCATGTCATTGGATGCGAGCCTATTGATATCAACCGGGCAATTCTTGACGGAAAAACCCAATGACACTTTGCCCGACCTGGGAATCGAACCCAGGAGCTCATGCGCATTATGTGCGAATAGACCAACGAGACTGTCCCTTGTTTAGTAGTCTGTTGATAATAATATAGTTATTCTACATTTCGCCAGTCATGTTTAAAAACTTCCGCGAAAATGGAAACGCTTGATCCCATCAATTTGAGACAAATGCAAAATTCCCGCTTCCAGAAAAACCCAATTCACTTCGCTAATTCTAGAACCAAGGACTTTACGTTCAATGATAGTGCCATCGGTTACTCGTTCTACGAAGCAATCACATGAACAGTGATGATTACTTCATCATCTGCCTAGCCTTTTCCCAACTAAGTTGGGGTCGGCTTCCAGTCTAACCGAATGCAGCTGAACACCAGTATTTTACACGGTGCGACTGCCTATGTAAGATCCACAACCCAGTTAGCACAAGTTAATACGATACCCCTTAGTAAGACTGGTTGTCAAACTTTCGGGCCGCTGACTACCTGTAACGACTGTCAAAGATGTACAAATGACAGCTGGGACCTTTTTTTTTTTTTTTTTTTTTTTTTTTTTTCTCCGGATGGGAAATCATCAAATGACTTCTCCCGCTCTGGGCTGAGCGAGAGGGTGTGTCAGACTTTTACTGACTAAAACCCACCCATGTTCCTTCATCGCCCTTTGTGTTCCGGGGCCGCGGTATCTCTTTCGAACAACCCGCAGCACCCGGCAGGCATCGGCCCTTGCCTCGCGTGGAACACGAACGCGCCGTCGACACGGCCTGTCGTCCTAAGACGGAGGGACGGCGAGCTAGCCCTTAGCTCACCGTCCACAGGCCCGCGTCTACGGTGGCCGGGGGCCACCATGTGGCCCCCGACGCCCGGTGCGTCTCCCGCGGCGGCTGGGACGTGAGGAGGAACGCTCTCTCTCACGTTCCGCCTCCTCCTTTGCTAGCATGACTGCTTCGCAAAAGGAGGTGACGGCTTCCCATTCCGTCTCGCTCCGGACCATGGCTCGAACCAGGGCCGGACGCGAGAGGTCGCCGCCGCCGATCGCCGCTATGAGGACACGGCGTTGCTCCGCCCAAGCGGGGCAGACCTCCACCGTATGCACCACCGTGTCCTCCGGTCGATCCTCGCAATGGAAACACCCGGGTGTCTCCTCCCGCCTGATTTGATGCAGGAACCTCCCGAAACAACCGTGTCCGGTGAGGACCTGCGTCAGGCGGAAGGTGAGGACGCCGTGGCGCCTCTCAAGCCACTCCTCAAAGAGGGGACTTATCGCCACTATCGTGGCGTGCCCTGCATGGGGTTGCGACAGTCGCTCTCTCCATGTCACCATGAGATCGGCTCGGAGGTTTGTCCGCTGAGCGGCAATTAGCCGCGGCAGCGGAGTAACCCCCCGGCGAAGAACCTCCGCGCGCCATTCATGTAGGCGCGCGAGGACTATCGCCTCCAGATCCCATGGTGGCAATCCGGCTAGGAGGCTCGCAGCCTCGCCCGAGATCGTGCGGAACCCACGGACCATCCTTACGGCTATCACCTTTTGGGGCGCGTTCAGATAATGGGCGGCTCGCCGCCTCAAGGAACGCGCCCACACCGGGGCACCGTAAAGGGCCATGGACCGCACGACCCCCGCATAGAGCCTCCGGCAGGAGGCGTTCGGCCCCCCCAGATTGGGCAGGAGCCGCCTGAAGGCAGCCCCAGTCCGTTCCAGTTTAGGGGCCAAACGTCGGAAGTGCTCCACGAAGTTCCACCGGCTGTCGAGGACAAGTCCCAGGTACTTCAACGTCGACCCGACGCCGATGGAAACCCCTCCTACCGTCAGTGAGGATCCCGACGGTGGCGCATTCCGAGGCCCATGAAAGCACATGGCCTCGGACTTGTGCAATGCCACCTCGAGACCCAGTTGCCGGATCCTCTCAACGACTATCGCAACCCCGCGTGTCATCAAGTCGGCCGCCGCCTCGTGCGACCTCCCCTGTGCCAGCACCAGCGTGTCGTCAGCGTAGCACACTACGCTGACGCCACTAGAGAGGTCGACGCGCTTTCCGAGGCACGGAGGGAATTCGGTATATTATAATGGATGGTCACCCGTCTAGGAACCAACCTTGGCTAGCGTGGCTTAACCTGAAGGTCGACCCATACGCCTGTTATTATGTAACCATGATCAATGCTCTTTCTTTCTCAGTACAAGAAGAGGCGAGTGAGGCTAGTGTAGGGCAAAGGCATTACACCAGCCCTCAAGCTATCTAACGGATCTCTTATGTAAGAACAAGAAATTATAGCTTATCGCCTTCCAAGTAATTACTCATATAATAACTAGCGCGAGATAACTAGAGATTGGTCCTTAGCTAAAGGCGATAAATAACTCGTTTAATCTTAGTTGACTTTAGAGATATTCTGTCGCCTATTTATTTTCAAGTCACACTTGAATGTATGCCTAAGAATGATTGCACTGTTACATTTTCAACTTAAGGCGTAAAGTTGAGAGAGTTCAAAATTGAACAGCGGGCTTTTTTATTTAGGCATCCATTTGGGTATCACCTAGTGTGGGTATTGAACAAATGCAAGCGGTCAATAGCCTGGAGGTATTCATAACTATCGTACTATCAAAAATTTTAATCATATACGGTCATGACACTAATAGTAGGTATTATTAAAACTATTAAGCTACTTTTTGTAGCATATATTTCGTAAAGATAGACTTAGGAAACAGCTTTTAATGTCAACTTACTTTAAGCAATTAAAACCTTGTTTTTAAAAATATCTTCCTCTGGAAATGTTCGCTTTTAGCATAATCCAAATAAAGAGCAATTGTTAACATAGCTCCACATATATTTTATCGTTCATAAATAAACCGATTCGACTCAAAAATGTTTTGAAAATATAATTTCAAATGGTACCGCCATAAATCGCCCAAGATCACCGGTACTGCCATCCATATGACAACTCATATATCCCCACAAGTCATTATGACATTTCAAAAACAAAACTTATTTCTAACAAAATTACGACATCATCTGAACAAAACCTTACCCTACATTCATCATCATTTAAATACATAAAATTCTTCTTAAAACATAATTATCATCATCATTCTATTTGCCTATATCGTTTCGCAAAGTGTTCTCACGTTTATCTATATTATAATGGTCTGTTAAAGTCAGTGGTTCTCAACTAGTCGTCCACAAGAGTTGAATGGGGTGCGTGTTACGTTTAAATTTCAAAATTTATTCGTACTTTTTAACTTGTGCAGAAGTTAGACAATATTTTGAACATTAAATGTGATGCGAAATAGTATAGGAAGGGCAGTACTTCATCCAGCTTCGAAGCCAACATCTTTTTGCGGAAATAAAACTAAACATTTTGCATTACAGTCATCACTGACATTAATGTCATGTATTTCCGGTAAACGCCTATGTTGAACGGTTTAGTTTAACACATTTTGTTTTTCTGCCTGCAGGTAACATATAAAGACCTCATCATCTACGTAGCCTTTTCCCAACTATTTTGGGGTCGGATTCCAGTCTAACCGGATGCAGCTGAATACCAGTATTTTACATGGAGCGACTGCCTATCTGACTTCCACAACCCAGTTAGTACTGTATAATACGATATGGTAGGACTGGTTGTAAGACTTTCGGGTCACTGACTACCTGTAACGACTGTCAAAGATGTAAAAATGCTAGCCGTGACCAACGGTTTAACGTGCTTATCTTGTATATACATAAAGCCTGTAAATACCTGCAAGCAAAAAAATCTAACTTATCCCTAACCAAAAAAGTTTGGAAACCACTGCTCTAAGATATTATTTACCCAACAGAACTCCGTTGATGACACTGCTTGCGACACACTGCCCCATTCACATGTAAATAACGAAATTTTAGATTGTTTTAGCCGACATGTTTTTGAGATGTTAAAGTTTTAAGTTGGAGCAATTTTAATTGGTGTTGTGAAGTAAGTTTTGGGGCTAAAAATAAGTAAAATATTGTGTCGTGTTACAATCTTTTTACTGAGCTATTTGTAATTTATTATTTACTAGATTTACTAACGGAAAATCTTTTTAACAAAAATGAAAAAATAATATCCCAATTGTTATTTCTAAGTTGTCGATGACTAAATCACAATCTAGTCTATAAGTCATCATTTAATAAATAAAAATATCGTTCAGAAATCCATCTCGAAATATTTCGCCTAAAAAATTACCACATTCAGCTCCACTTTTTATTTGCACGAACAGCCTTTCAAAATCAATTAAAACACAATATCAAAATAATTCTTATCTCTAAAACAAATACAATAACTAAATAATATTCTGACCCAATTCAACACTAGTGTTGCAAAATTGGTACCAGACTGTTGAAATTAACCGGTATCGGTACCGGTTTCAAATAGATAGGCTTTCGTTTCACGTCACTACGGCTGTAATATTTCACTCTGTATTGAGAAATGACCTTGTTTGTGTATTAGTGTTGTCAAAAGATAATAATCTTGTTCTTGATGTAAGGAGCTTGAAAGTCAATTGTCTGAAGAGATATGAAGTGATAATTGCATTAGTTAATTTGAGAATTAAACCCACTACGTCTCATTCCAACGCTTGCAACCACAACTTTTTTGCCACATAAAGTATAATAAACTTTTTGTGTCATCCATAGCTTGAACATAATATCACGCTTGTAATACCCGAAAGGTTACGCAGAAGAGTAACGGTAGCACACCCATATTCGCCAGGGATATTAGTCCTATGATATAGGGTGCGAGCCTATTGTCATCAACCGAACACATTTTGCTATCTTCAAATCCATCATTATCTTGGAAAATCATCTAACAGTTCGACTTTATAACTGTAAAGTCAATCAAAACATATAATTTTGACAATTGACACCAAAAAAAGACAAAATACGTTTGATTCCGATCATTATAATGATGTCATTGAGTCTGGTGCCATCTTGAAAAGTAGAAAGCGTAAAATTATAATCACCAATTTATAATATTATAAAATAATGGTTAGGATTTTGACTTCACAATATTATTCCTTCACGATTTATAACATCGGGAATATCCCTGGTTTAATTTTAAAATTGAAAACAAAAATAAAGTCTTAGAGATAGGAAATGACGTAGATTATTTATTTATTATTATTATGAGCCTTCTTGTTCTTATCGTGTGGTTAGTGCCTAATCTGGTGTCAGAGTTTTTATGCCGCCCAAGGGCCTCTGACTTGGCTTTGACATACCGTCGAGAAATATCTCTCAAGCTTGCTGGTTTCCTCACGATGTTTTCCTTCATCGAAGCAAGTGATAATTATAGTTACAATACGCACATAATTCCGTAAAATCAGAGGTGCGTGTCTTGGGTTCGAACTCGAGACCTATGACTTGACAGTCCAACGGTCACACCACTAGACTATTACTGCTGTGTTATGAGCCTTATGTGTCCCACTGCAGGGCAAAGGCCTCCCTTCCCCCCACTCCATTTTTCTCTCTCTTGGGCAACTTGGGCCCAATCCTTTTGTAAGAGTCCAGCTCGTCACGGCATTGCCATCTCTTTCTGAGCCTAACGTTGTTTGGGACCCAATCTGTGGCCACTTTGGCCCAATTTTGATGCGTAGCTTTTCGTAAATGAGTTCCTCCAAAAAGTAGTATTTTGTTAAAGTAGGTATATCGAAAAGGCACATAGAAAACAACTTTGTTCCCAACATCAAGTAAAAAACAGTCATTTCTTAAATTTAATTTAAATCGAATTAAGTATTTCGTTGAACTTAATTATAATTAGGTACGGAATATTAAGCGAAGTGCAAATAATCGTGATCAGTCTTTGAACTTCACAAAAAACATGTTTTTAAGTAAATTTAAATTAAATTATGTTTTATGTATAAAGCCATTAATGTCCTCTGTCAAGGACTTTGATATTGTTAACATGATACGTTTTAAACGGATTTAATTACTTGTACATTTTCCGGTCCATAATTATAAGAAGACATCTTGAAAAATCGCTTGAATAATCAGGAGATGTTTATCTTCGACATTTTGATTTCTGCCGCTACTGTAGGCGATCAATATCAAAGTGATTGGTTTTATTAAAAAAATAGACTTCTTAAATAGTCGTATCCTTATCTTTAGTAGAAATCTAGAATGGTCCAAAAATTTCGAATAAAGAAAACGTGCAAAAAAACCTTGAATTGCCTTCTAAAACACAAACCGGGGAAACGCCCTAGAAAATGTGATGTTTCATTCACTCAACCATCATTCATTCACTCACTCATTCTACTAACCAAACTTCCCAATCAATTGATCAACGGAAATAAGCAATTTCTTATTCATACGTTAGTTTTAATATCAATACCGATTTTCGCTTAACAACAAGTTTTTTCCGTAACTAAACATATTCTATTTCCTAAATAATTGATATTATAGAATACTTATTTGTAGTCTATCAAGTGTACCACACCTTAGATGACTAATGATGCCCATTCTAGTATTATTTATATTAAAAAAGATAACCCGACCAACCAGGAAGTGACGACCTGTTGAATTTTTTGCAATGGTCAACTTTTTTGGTTTAGTTGCGTCTTCAGTTGATTGCAAAAAGGGGGACTTTAAACTTGTTTTACATGCTCAATCAGTTAAAAGGTAAACGATGATTTAATTGTATTGTTTGATTGATTGCTTGCTGTATTATTATGCCAATGTAGCTTTTCTCACTAGGACACAACTCCCGATAGCTGAGCAGGGCACAAGTTTCTAATAAAAATTCATCTTCCCGTTATATACTGGTCACGTCGAATTTCCATGTGGTTTCCTATTTTCCCTGTTGCCGCCTAACACGGCCTGTTTCAGAAAGTTGCGGTCATATTTAAAAGTGTGATTTAAATCAACAACCTTAACAATAATTTTCTCCATGAAACCAAAATCGTAATTGCGAAAAATTTATCAGAGGTTTGATGGAAAACTTCAATAGCAACTCGACCCAAATGTAACAGTGGTTTAGCTTTACACCCTGTCAATAAGACCACACCTTTCTGTTACATACTGTATAACAAATCAGGCATAACCTTTCCCAATTGCCCATCATGGCATGGTAACAACCACAGATATAATAAATACAGGAGATATGATTTGTAAACAAATGTATTCGAGTTCAGATGTCGCCGTGTTCTCCCCACTTAATTCACTAACACAAAAGCAAAAACTATAAGAACGGCACACGAGCTCATATTTCTCCCGCACACAAAGAAACTTACAGCAACACTAATAAACTCACTAATAGAACACAGGCATACATAGGGCGGGGCTTCTACCTATAGCTGAGCGGACTCAGAATAAACACACATCGCAACTAGTGATGTGAAGAGGTAATCGTAGAAAAAATAGTATCGATGAAATTCAGTTACCTTTAATCTGCCCTTTTTATATATAAAAATATAGTACTATTTTTGCACCTGAATTCGAGGTGGCTCAAAGTGAGACGAACATATCGTGTTATTTTTTGTGGGAAACCAGTTTGGACCTTTTCCTGTCGCATTTATCCACTTTTCTTTTATTTTTGGATACTTCGGATAGCTAAAATGTTAAAATAAGTACCTCACATTAGTAAACAACAGCTATAAAGTTCCATGTAACAAAAATAGTCTAAATTTTTACCCTTGTGTAATCATTCGTACTAAGGGATCGTATAAAATATCGACAACCACAAAAGTGACATCACCTCTCTAATTATCTACCTAAAATACACCCGCTTCACGAAACTATCGTGTGAGTGAGAGTAAAAGTAAAACACTTATCCATTGCACTATTAGACCAGCCGATTCATTGATCGATGTGTATTAAGCAAACAATGGTTGTTGTTCCTAATGAAAATAATTGCTTTTGGTACTTTATCGTGTTTCTAGTATCACGAAGTAATGTTTTAGTGAATTTAATGAGAAAAACAATCATATTTTAGTACTTACGTGTGAAATGAGATGCCATCTTTCGTATAATTCACAATAGAGGTGTTATTTTTGCAAACAACCACTGTACAACGCGGCATTTTGTAAAAAATCACAAGCAGTGAAGACGTCGCAAGTTGACATTCGACTAATGGCCGAAACTGGCAACAAGTCTCTTTGCGGCTAGATGCGTTCGCATGCGCCACGCCTCCTTGCCATATCTCCTGTATTTATTATATCTGTGGTAACAACACAGCACAAAAAAAACATACTATGACCGCACAAAACAAACACGGAACTATTATAACCTTTATGGCAAGATAAATATAATAGCGAATCCGTTTCGTCCTTAACTGAATTTAGTTCTGATGACTAAACGTGAGGTCATCAGTATCTGTCGACATCGGAATACGCAGCTGAGATTGGGGCTAGTCCAGTTTTACTTGGACCTGCATAGCGGCACTGCTTGCAATTACTAAAATCACTCTTGTATTCCTCGAAGGGTTTTGCAGAGGTTTAGCGAAAGCTCACGTGTCAAATGTTTGGAACCTGTGTTATAAAGGGCGCGTCTATTGCCACAAATCCAGTCTACAGGCTGTTACCGATATTTCAAACTAAACTGCTTGAAATTTTGCGTGTACGCAGCGAGCATTTTCGTTTAACGACCTTTTAGCAACAAGCGTTTCAGCAATACGCTTCGTATCGCGGCACGCAACACGGAGTATTTTTTTTCAGGATGTTTCAACGATATGGCTATACGTTTTCATAAACAAACTTATGATAGAATTTTCACAGCCACGAGAAAACTCGCATTTAAACGCTCGTGGCCTGAACCTACATTTATAAATAGGTACTGCTCAATTTTGTCGCGTCTCAAGCTAAGCTGGATGCACTCACACGCACAAGTGTCGTTATACTGATTATGCGTTTAGTGATGCTAATCAGTGTGCTGCAATCCGCTGAATTTAAATAGCTACTTATACTGTAAGATATTATGGGATGAATGACTGGCTTGATTAGTTTTTGCTACGGTTTGTGATATATGTACATAGCTATTTTTGGAGTCCCAGACATGACATTTAGTTGTTTTCATAAGCTCCTGGCTAAATAATATTTATTTTTGATTGATTTTTAGCCAAATAATTTTTTTGTGAATGAAGCACCGGCTGGTGGTACTCAAACACACATGTAGCAACGTAACATTTAAAATAAAATAAAAAACCGTAAGTTCAACTTTTGGGCATTAGTTAATCGTAATTTTTCTTATTTTTTATAATATCTGTGGAGGCTTGTTATTATCAACTTAATTATATATTTTTGTTATCTATTATTCTGTTATTAGTCTGTAAGCTAGTGATGCAACGGAAGTGTCTTAACGGAAGCAGAAACGGAAACAGATGTCAAAAGTAAATCTTAGCGGATGCGGATGCGGATGCGGAAGCGGAAGCGGAAGTGTTAATACTATGAAGAAAAAACACATTTTCATTTTTTTCAGATTTGTTTAATAGAATTTGTCATTTGTATTTTGTACTTTTAGTACTCGAAGTTAAACAGAGGTAAGTTATATTTAATAAAAAGTAATTTGGCCGCTTTTACACCTTTGAGTCTGTTTCGGTGTTCTTCATATATATATTAAACCAGCTCCGCTGTAGTCGTGCGACCTTTTCGTGAATACACTTTTTCACAGAGTTTGCATCGGGCACTTGAGTCATTAATCTCAACAAAATAGTTCCAAATGGGACTGGTTTTTGGTTTCATAATTGCACTAGACACAAAACTAATAGGTACCTAAGTAACAAGTAACAAAAATAATAAAAAATCAACAGAAGATTTACGAGCTTACGTTAAACGTCACGAGGCGCGGTGATGCGCAGAATGAAACAGAAAATAGAATGATAAACAAACTCGTTGCGACGCGTTTGTGTACCGCCCCCGCCAAACCCCCGCACGCGCCGATTCCATCATGCATGTCCAGTCGTTCACGCGCCCCCACCCCCGCGCTCCTCGCTGTATCTTCCGTTTAGAGTTCTGTTATAAAGTTGCGGAACCAGAAACGGAAACAGAAGTGAAAAAGCTTGCGGAACTTCTGCAGAAGCGGAAGCGGAAGCAGAGTTCTGTTGCAACACTACTGTAAGCCTTCTTAAAAAGAATAAAATAAATAATAATAAAATAAAAACAGCTGCTTGAGGCCAATCCACAGCCGCAAGGTTGGTCCGTGGATGGGTGAACACCTATTACTGTATACTGAGTTTCCTCGGTGCCTCGGAAAGTGCGTTAAGCCTCTAGTCCCGGCTGTCATTTATAAATCACTGACTTTCGTTACAGGTGTGCTACCGTGATCTGTTAGTGCAAGAATGTTTTAGTACTTCTCCGAGAGTGGGTAAGAGGGTACTTTCCCACTCTCGGAATAGTCATAAAACATTCCTGCACTAACAGATCATGGTAACCCTCCAGGTAGTCAGTGGCCCAAAAGTCTGACAACCAGTCCCAAGGGGTATCGTATTACCCCGTACAAACTGGGTCGTGGAGAGCAGATAGGCAGTCGCTCCATGAAAAATACTGGTATTCAGCTGCATCCGGTTAAACTGGAATCCGACCCCAACGTAGTTGGGAAAAGGCTAGACGGGTAATGACTTCTAAATACTCTCATTGGTGATGAGAGCAACGTGTCATGAATATCACCTACAGGTCAACTGCATCCTGTTCTCCAACATCGTTCAGTATGTGCCAAATGACTTAAAAATAAAACTAACTGGGATAGCTGATCATATTCATCGCAAAAAAACGATAAATAAACTCGATCCTTAGGCACCAGACATCCTCTGATAATAAACAATTGAATATCGCTGCTTCCCGATGAAAAAATGGATTATACCCATCTCTTCACGTTCCCATCTCTCCCCCCATACGTTTATACCTAGAACAATTTCCCATCTCTTCCCCCCTACCAAAAATCACTCAAAAAGTTCAAGTTTCTGTTGTTAAAAGTACAGTCTCATTGGAAAACATAATCTATGTAGAGTGCTCGTCACGTAAAAAGAACGCTGGACGCTGGACGCTTACTGCACAAGTTCACGTGAGCGCTCCTTTTACTTGACGCGAACTTTACGTACAATACGTTACAATATTTAACATATCACAGGAATCAACAAACAGCCCGTTCACACGGCTTCCGTCATTGACGATCCGTCATAAAACACGATACGACATTGTCGACCAACATAAATCAAACGATAGTTACTATTATGTAACTGCACATAATATATATCATTTCTTATCATTAATTTAATCATCTATGGGATGTCTAAGTTACTCAAACAAAACAATAAAACAACGACCTCTCTCACACCGCTACTAGCTCATTCACGCGTGCTATTACAAAATTATGACCAACCCGACAAGCTCCATTGAATGGTCGGAAGTAAACGCTTCCTACACTAGCGAATCTCTTGGAAAATGTTACGATGTTACGCAACGGTGTGATATAAGGTCTTACGTTGGTTTGCCATGAGAGTTGTAACTATTGTTTGGGGGTTTCAAAATAGTTATTAAGATGATGGAAGATGGATATGTATCTATGGTTCAGTGGCTCAATGTATGATGTTGTAAGGTTTGGAATTTAAACGTCTGGGTTCCCTAAATACCACTTATTTCTTCTTGCTCACTCGCTATTACGTGGGGTTTAAACCAAAACTGGCGAAATGTGTGTGTATTACCTCTGCCTAACCATTTTCGAATGCTTGATGATAATTTGATGTACAGTAGGTATGCTTGATTGATGGCTACGTGAAGAGTCTGTTTACACTCTATATGTCATAAATCTTGGTCTTCCTATGGATGTTGTAAACAGCAACTACACGTAAGACTTATGTGATATTGGATACCTTTCATTAGGCAGTAAAGCAAGTAGGTAATTTGATGATGTCAAGTTTCAGCAGCCAGGGCAGAGGTTAAAGAGCTTAGATTATAGTGTTGGGATCCGATAGTGTGTCATCCGGCGCCTAGGCAAGTTTATTTGTTTGCTATATTTTGAGAAACTGAAAAAGATTATCTTCTAACAAAACTGAGCTGCATTGTTGGGCTAGTGGTCACAAGCTGGACTGCTGAGCGAGAAGTCTTGGGTTCGTTTACCAGGTCGGGCAAAGTGTTATTGGGTTTTCCCATCTGGAATTGCCATGGACATCATAAAAGTAACACCAGGTTAGGCACTAATCACACGATAAAGAAAGATCTGTAATTTCTGTGTAGCAGCCCGGAGTCTGGATTTGTGCCCGGTTGTTGGCAAAAGGCTCGACCCCTATTACACGAGACTCAATTATAACTGGCAAAATGTAGGTGAACTATTAGCCATACCTCTGCTAAACCGATTAAATACCTATTAAACAGTGTTTTGTGAATAGAATAAAACTCCAAAGCTACGAAAAACTTAGCTTATAACTCAATCTTCATTAATCAAAGAACCCTAACATCACGCTTACCGCTCCGGGGGACAAAATAATGATCCCTATTAAATAATCAATAGCATTATATGCTAATGTTACAGTGCGCTTCCCATGATGGGCCATTGTTCACCATCGTTCGCCACCGTGTACTGGGGAACAGTGACCCAGAAACAATTGTTTGTATTGATGACCTTGTCTGTGGTGTCGTGCAGTATTGGAGGGAAAATATAGAGCGTATGTAATATAGAATATTGTATAGAGTTTTTCGTTCACGAACAGCTATAGAAAATATGATAAACGATTAACCCGTAATATTCCCACTAACCAAAGCATGCTTTCTGTGAAAGGGTGACTTTTTTAACGTGGGCCCTATGTTGCCAGTCTATAAAATTGAATTCTTAAGCTTCTTCCATTTATTCATTAACTCACAGTCAAAATATCCACGACAGAGATAAATGAAAGGATTTTTTCAAATTACTTCAGTTTTCAACCTGAAGATGAAATGAAATAAGAGTGTATTGAATATGGTAAACTAACGACCCGCCCCGGCTTCGCACGGGTGCAATGTAGATACTGATGTTTCCTCTACTAAAATATGCATGTATTATACATAATTATAAACCTTCCTCTTGTATCTATTAAAATTTTCCATTCAAAACCTTCATTTCAAATTTTCCATTCAAATTCCCTCTTCTATCTATTAAAAAAAAACTGCATCAAAATCCGTTGCGTGGTTTTAAAGATCTAAGCATACATAGGGACAGACAGACAGCGGGAAGTGACTTTGTTTTATACTATGTAGTGATAAAAACATACAACCGAATTGAGAACCTCCTCCTTTTTTTGAAGTCGGTTAAAAAGGAACAGTCTATTCGTAGTTTTTCTTATTTTAAGTAGAATATTTATTATGGTATCTTATTAACCGGTTATGCATTCATCGATATTTTTTAAATTATGTATTTCCACATAAAAGTGATTTATTACTGTGAGAAGTCATTAAACTTTTACTAAACCAAAGACGAGCTTACGAGACTAATGGGCACCTCAAACCACTTTAATTTTAAACTATAGAATCAAATCGAAAGTGTTCATTTTGGTTATTATTGTCCACTTTAGTTAACCTGCTCTCAGACATCCTAAATAAGGCAAGCTAGTTAATTAATACGAGAAAAAACGATTAAATAGATTTATATACTAAAAACTATGTCAATATATCAAGTTGCAATATTAGAAAATTATACATGCATGTGTGTGTCGGTGTAGGTATTGCCAATTTCAAAAAGCGATTATCCCAAATTCAATAGAAACGAAATCATTGGCATTCCAAATTCAAATCTTTATTTTATTCTATTCGCGCCACAGACCACAGTGGTCAGAAAGCGACATCCAAGTGAAAGTAGAAAAAAGATATATTTTATTTAAAATTTCACATTCCTAAAACATTTCGTTCACACGCGTAATTTTATAATCTTGTTCATGGTCTAACAACCACGAAATCTTGTTATTAAACATGTTGTCATAGTAAATTGAAATATACAACGTCAATTTGGCGCTCTTTGTTGCTCCATTTCGGACTTTAGCGCGAAGACGGACCGATGTTGCCATCACAAAAAAAAAATCTTTATTGCACATATTTGCTTGCACAATTACGATGATTTCTATTGTTGGTTTATCTGCAAATAACTTGTTGATGGTAAGCAATGAAGTTTTACTGTGTAACTTTGAGGTTTGGCGGACAGAGGTCGTTTACCTTTTAATGTATGAATCCAAGTCATAACTGATTTTATAACCATCGCATACTGTTACGAGAATTGTTAGTCATTACGTTAGTCATGGTTTTACAATTTTAGAAAAGAATATAGGTCATATTTCGATATAAATAAAGAATAAATCAAACACACCATTTAAATAATGATTAATTCCTTTTATGGAAAGTTTAACAGAGAAAGAAGAAAGTTCGTAAAATTTTATAAATCGAATCACATTCCTTCCACACCTTCGAAATTCAAAATGAGGTAAAACAGATCGAACTTAACCCATGCGCCTGCGATTGGTGTCGCATAACAAATAATTACAACTTTTTTTGTGACATTTTAAACTATATTCTTATAGCAATAAGGAATAGTGTTGCTTATTTTTTCCTACTACTTATAGAAGGCGACGTGAATGTCAAGTACAAGAAATCGATTATAGCGGTTTGCTAATTTTCGGTCACTTTCAAGTCGCGGCCAACGGCATCGGTGAAACACCATTTGCATTTGATTAAACGAGTCTACCGTCTATATCACATAATTATTCTATCATTTTTCTATCAGTTTGTTAAAAAGTATTACAATCTATACAACCTACTTTATGGAAAAAGAAAATGTGTGGTCATAAGTTTTTTTTTTTTAATTAATCCATTCAATGAATTCGGGTCATAGTGCCGAGTTGAGAGTGAAACTGCATTTTTTTGTGTACACCCACAGATACCGTCTGTCGCACAGTGCTTCAAACTGGACAAAATATTTGATCACACATTTATGTACTTAACATACTTTTTTTACGGTTTTCTCGAGATATTGTGAATTTTAGTGCGTAAATAGTTTTTTTTTACGCTACAATTGGTTTCTATTAATGTTGTGAGTTAAACTAGACCTTGGATCTGTTAAATCGTGTCAATATTTTAAATTCATTTGGGTATTCATTTTTTGTGTTGTTTTTTTTTTAATGCAACTTAGCATCTTAGGTTTTAAGTTCCTACATAAATTTCAATCTATAAACCGGGAAAAACAGTGATATTCCAATTATATTACACCTTGATAAAAACAATTCCATTAATTACTCATGAAAAAAAATCACAAACTTATCAATTACTTTATCCACAAACAAACGCCAAACAGCCCACGGTGCGTTACCAGTTACGTAGTGGAGTTAATTACAGAGTACTAACCATAAAATTATAGGCAAAGCCAGCATTCTAGGTCAATGTGGCTGATCAGATGTCTATAGCCGAACGTGATCATTTTGAGCTGCTGGCTGTGGGTAATATGTATACTAGCCTGATTACAGGCTAACTTGATACTTTGGAAGCCGTGATCTTTATGGGAATAGTGGTAGTAGTTGGTAATAGATTTGAGTGAGGAATGTATGTAGTTAAAGGGTGACTACTTCAATATGCTTATAAGTCTCCTAAAATGCAGTTGACATTGTTCAGATCACCTTACCTTCAGTCCAGGACAACATCATCATCATCATCTGCCTAGCCTTTTCCCTATGTTGGGGTCGGCTTCCAGTCCAACCGGATGCAGCTGAAAACCAGTATTTTACATGGAGCAACTACCTATCTGACCTCCACAACCCACTTGGTACTGGGTTTCGCATGCGCTAGTACTGGGTAATATATATACATATATAGCTCTTAGTAAGACTAGTTAGTTACTAGTTAGTCCAGAAAAACATTATCTATAAACTACTATTAGATGAAGGTTTTATGTAAATATAAAGGTTGTTGCAGTATTGGCCGGAGAAAGCGAAACGCATAGAGAACTGCAAGAATTTGGGGGAGAATTTGACTTGGTCCAGACATCATGAGTTAACAAAAAAAAAACACAAAGTTACTTTGATCAGGTGTTTAATCTTTGACCTGAGACTTTAACAGTCAGTTCCGAAAGTATTTTCCTCGACAGCCTACTACGGAGATGAATCAAGTGAAAAAAAAAAGTTTAACCTTTTGCCAATTTCGTGTATGACACGTTATAAAAAGAAAGCCTCATTCAACAGAGTCATAATTCGTTAACTGTATAAAAACAGGTTTGGTAAACTTGAATGAGATGGCCAACGCAAAATTTACTTTCGACGAAATCTTTCCTACAAATATTTTACTCAAGTTACTATGGAGTGCTGTAATACCAACGGTTTACTATACGTAGAAAACCACTAAATAGTGACGTCTTTCACGATCTATTATTCCTTTCATTTGTAAATAAAAAATACTACAACAAACATTCTTTCACAACTCACCAAAATCGAAAGTGTTTGAAAAGTGTGAATTGGGAAAAAAGGTTGCGTCTGCGCTGGCAATTGTCGACCTACGGGCAGGGTTGCCAGAATTTTATTTGGTATTTTTCCCAGAATATTGGGTAATATACAAACAATGATTGAACATTGATTTGAACTTACAATTATTATTTGAGATTTTGGTTCAATAATAACTTTTTTTGTTTGTTTTATAATAATTTATTTTTATTCTATTTATATTTTCTAACAGTTTAATTTTTAAGTTTTCATTAGTAAAATCCCAACGTTGAAAATAATTATGGGTCGTTTTTTCTGTGTAACCTTCCAGATAAGTCTTTAAAATCAAAATACATACTTACTTAGTCTACTTTTTGTCTCTAACCCGGTTTTATTATCAATAACCTTCACAACAACAGCGCCAAACATAATAGTTGTAATAATTACACAAATGATCGCCCACACGGCCATTATCCATTGTAAATTGCTCAATATTGACCTAACGACCAAATCTGATGCAACTATACCAAATTATAAAAGATCAATAGTGACTCTAAGATTGATATCGAAGTTTTGGTCAATCCATTCGTTAAAAGATAAAGAAAGTAGTAATACATAGGTAAGTTTATGATCGGAAAGGGAAAGTTTCTCGTTATCCGTTCAATCTGTAGGATTCAAGTTTTATGGTGAAAATAAATGGTCATAAAGTTTTCGATTTAGCAAGTTAGAGTGATGAAGAAAATCCCGGGTAACTGCTGTAATAATTTTAAAATAAGGTGGGTGGACCATGGAAGGCCATGCTCCTTCGAAGGCCAATTATTAAAATTTCGTAGTTATTGCCATGTGATGACAAATTCCTTCTATCTACATAAACATCCATCGAACTAGAAATCACAGACGCGGCGGTGAATCGCTCGCGCCACTATTTTGGCAGTACGGTCCCTTGCTTCATTGATATCGGAAATCGGCGACGTTAAAATAAGGTGGGTGTACCATAGAAGGCCACTCTAACAAATAAATAGTTATTATTCGTTTATTTACTGGATAAATGAAACTAACAAATATTTAAGTAATACTTTGTTTTATTACGTAATATATAAACCACTTCTTTTTATTGTAGATTTAATGGCTATTTATTAACTTTTAGTGTTAAATGAATGATTAATTATAATGGCCTTCTAAGGAGCCTTGTTCCTAGCAAGGCCATTTTTAAGAGTTCAATGAAACTTAAGTTTAATCAATATTGATCAAATCTGAAATTTAAAAAAGTGGTTTATATTTTACGGAATAAAACAAAGTATTACTTAAATATTCGTTCGTTTCATTTATCCAGTATATGAACGAATAATAACTGTTTATTTATTAGAGTGGCCTTCCATGGTACAACCACCTTATAGCATGACTTCAAGTTTTTTCTAAAACAAATGCTTACTTTATAGTATCACAGTGACGTTTCCATTATTTACTTTTTCTTTTTCAAAGATTGAAACATTATTTTCACCCGGCTACCCCACAAAGATTTATATTATTTTCTTACTGAATATTGCTTTACCTTTTTTATTCTTTGACAGTCGTTACAGGTAGTCCGTGGCCCGAAAATCTGACAACCAGTCTTACCAAGGGGTATTTTATTACTGCAGCTGCATCAGGTAAGACTGGAAGCTGACCCCAACATAGTTGAGGAAAGGCTAGGCAGACGACGACGAAGATTGTTTTACCCGCAACTAGGGAAAATAAAAATGAATCATCTGGCAACCCTGAACAATCGAGGTCATCGTAAAAGCGAAAAGCGCGAAACAGGTTTTGATTCGAATTTGGGTTCGTGACAGGTTGTTTTCTTTTGCCCCGAGGCATCACCGCAGCTGGCTGATCAAGATGCCAAGCACGAGTCTGGCAAAGAGTGAGGAGTTTATTTATTTCATTGTTTTCACTGGGTGACAGTAATTTAAACAACTGATTTGAAATTGTGCGAAGGAATTCGGTCAGTGACTTCAAATGTCTCCTTTACTCTTACATTTCCACCAAATCATTTATTTTTGGGACTGATTTGTACGAAGTTAGGTAATAATTTTGTCTGTTGTAATGAAAAGCAGTACTTGAAAGCAATGTAGGTACATCCAAAATCATCAGGTAATTATTCTATAGATTACCTACGACACCAATTTTCTAGTTGACATAGCTGTGCACAGCTCAAAAAAATGGCAATTCCGGTATAGCTTAATTTCAGAAGAAGAGAGTTCACGAATTAAAGTATACACATCATATTATAACGCAATAAAGAGTTTTTATTTGTGCTGCACTCAATTTGACCACATCTTATGAGAATAAAGAATACAAAGTGAAGTTTTGCATCCTCGTCAAAATTCAGGAGATTGTCATACAAGATGTAACTAATCGATATAAATCGGTACCTGGTCAATAATAATAAACGTAGGTTTTTTGTTGTTTCAATTTGACACTATTTCAGAATGAAGCCCTTCTCAAAAGAGAAGAATCAGCCGTTTATCGAATAAACGTCTGGGTGTGTTTTTGTGTGTGAAAGCGCAGTTATAGGGCTGTTATACGACGGGCCGCGTTTTAATACGGGTGGTGTACACTTACCGATTTCCGATATTAAGAAAAAAAATATCAAAAATTACCTACCCATTTTATTATTGATTCGGGTAGAGAATCATTAGCATAGTTACATCCTTGCATTTGACGAGGATGCAAAACTACACCTTGTATAAAGGTTGTAAATAGACCCTTAATGAAGCCAAAAGCCACTTGTTCTCAGCGTCATTGTGATCATTTCTTTGTTTAGGACCATACTTGGGAACCTTCTAGTGAAAGAGATGCTGGGGGTCAAAGTTCCAACTTTTTCACAAGTTTTTTTTTTGTTTAAATGGTAGTTTTTAAGGTATTAATTTACTTTAAACACCATGTCCCGTTTACTGTTCAATGCATCGATCAGCATAATGTTTTGAGTGCGTTACATTGACTTTTAACCTAAAAGGTGATTTTTCACCCCAAAAAATTTTCGTTTTCCAGCAATAATTTTTGTGAAGTGTTACATAGTTTGTTGTATAAAATGCTTGGTTGACGGCTTTGTGAAGGGTCCGTTTACACCTTGTATGCAAAGTTTAAATGCGATACCAAGATTGCATGCCTTCGAACCGCAAATAATCAAAAGGTTAAATAAAAACAGGAATCCGTAAGGAACCCTAAGTAATCATCGTTAAAAGTCAAGGTACATCGTACTCGCAATATTTAAAGATAGCAATTACGTATTTATTTTTATTGCAACACTTGACTTCACGGATTTAAAATAATTTGCAAGTATTTATGGTAACTTTTTCCTCGACTTGCATTCTTCATCCTTGTTGAATGTTGCCAAAAGACAATTTGTTTATCGCTTTTAACCAATCTGTACTAATCTGTACTAATATTATAAAGCTGAAGAATTTGTTTGTTTGGTTGGTTGATCGCGCTAATCTCAGGAACTACTGGTTCGAATTGAATTTTTTTTTTTAGTGTTGGACAGCCCGTTTATCGAGAAAGGCTATAGGCTATAGAGCATTACGCTGCGACCAATAACAGCGAAGAATCAATCAAAAATGTTACGCAGACGAAGTTGCGTCGCCAATCAGCTAGTCAATTGTATACGTGAACAATACATTTTGAGTATTTTCTCTACCAAATAAAAGATACTATCTACATATGAATAAACGTACATTCATTCTCCTGCCGTTATGCCAAGTTATTTGGGGTCGGCGCATCATGTCTTCTTCTTCCATACTTCTCTATTACTCGTCATCTCAGCAGTTACCTCCTTTCTAGCCATATCATCCTTCACACAGTCCGTCCATCGTTTCTTTGGTCTTCCTCTACCTTTATGCCCATCCACATTCATACTCAAAACTTTCCTCACAACATATTGATTTAAAAGAATGTCCATGGAGTTTCTTGCCCATGTATTTTAGTTTTATTGTTTAAATTATATTGTTTTTAATATTTTTGTGTGGAGTGTAATTATGTATTTGAATTGATTGAAGTTTGATTACAATTTAACTATTTCCTGATTTATAATTAAGTATTATATACTATTTTGTACGCTGAATGTGGGAAAACATGTTGAAACACCATTATGAAACTCATTTCCATCCATGTAGGTATACACATGTTTATATTTACAAATAAATGAATCTTTATCTTTATCTTCTTCTCCATAGGATCTACGCTTTCGAATGGGCAACTACAGTACTTCCACAAGTTATTATGCCCTGTGACTGGGACTGTAGCTTAGTTTTTTTTATTTTGTGTTTTGACATTCAAAAGTACCTGTAATGGTCTAATTGAAATAAAGGCTTTGAGTTTGAGTCTTCCTTCCTTATATGAATAAACTTACGTGAGTTTCTTTCAGTTAAGACGTTGACTAATGGGTTAATTTAAACTTTATCCAACTTTAAACAATAACATTTTTACAAACTTGTACTTAATTTTATTGTGCAGTCAATCGCACATCAGTAGTAACACGAAAATTACCTAAAAATGGTACATTGTAGGTACCTACTTCGGTTTTTCCACTTCGAAATCAAAACTATAGTGAGATGAAAATCCGCCTTTTTTAAAAAAAATAAATGAACAATTCATATTATCGACTCGAGTGTGGTTCTCTGTGGAAGTGAACTTTTCCTAGGTCAATTTTCTTAGCGTAGGCTTTTTGACAATCATGTATCCTTCTGCGATTAAAACAGTAACACTTAAACCGACAATTAACAAGCTTTGCGAACAGCTTTACAATGTGGTTCTAACGAGTGCGAGTAGGTGAGCAGTCCGTACAGGAAACCCAGTTATACTCAGATGAAAGTAAGGCCGCGGCGAGGTCACTTGAACAGGTCTGATCTCATTTGTGTTATTTGTAGTCTGAAGGGACTTTGGTTGTGTCCCTTTTACGTGTTAACGCCTTTATAGGTTGGAAACTACATTTTTTAAGGTATTTTGAGTAATTATAAGTCGTAGAGGGTCCCTTAGGTAACAACAAAGTCCTTCGAATCGAATGAGCAAACATAAACAAGTGTCTATACGAAGAAATCAGAAGTTTAAATGTGTAGCGTTAGAATGGGTAAAATATTAATACTCTTCTATGTATAAGTTGACATTCAGATAAAAAGATGTGATTTGTTTTTGTATTACAGTTTCGTGACTCTTTCCATATCATTTCGTATTTGTTAGACCGTAACATTTGCTGATTAATTTTTTAAGGTCACATATAACCCTGTCCGAAAAGTGGCAATGGAGCTGACTGCCCAAAGGGCCTAGCTAAACTGATATTCCATCAACTATAATGATATCGTGAAACACAAAATGAACGGGATTGACATAAGTTATCGAAAAGCTTTACTAAAACAATCCCGTTGAAAATCGCCGATTTAGAAATACAAAATTTAACTGAAAGCTTTTGCCACTAAATCCTCGGGGTATCAAAAATATTTGCGGAGACAATTTTTATACTACCCATCATATAAACCCATAAACAGCACAACATTGACATTGATTTGATTCGATATGTATTATTATACCAACTATTATCCATTACATTCCACATACCACACTATAACACTCTCTCTGAGACCATTAAAAATCCATCAGTAGGTTTTCTAAAACTATCTGGATGGTACCATCACGGATGAATGCCACAAGCAATGAAGACATTCTACGTATACTATAGGCAAGAATGTTGGTGATTTCACGCAGTTCCTAGGTATTTGTAGCTATCTAGACTGTCTATAATATATCTCTACCTAGTCTAGATGGAAATATATCGACAGTCTTGATACGTTGCGTGGAGGAATGAGCTGAGATGAGGTAGGATGAGCGATGGTTTTGTAAGCTTTTGTGGTGAAGAGTGATTTGATAAACGACAAGTGTTTTAGGGATTTTATATACTGTTAAAAATGTAGACGAATTTCCAAAAGTACTGCAAACCCGATCTAGACAAATAATAGTTAAATGGTTCAAAATATTAAAATATTTGGAAATCATATAGATTTTCAAATCTTTCGATACATATATCGAATGCATATATCCGTTCATTAAAACAACTTTTCTAATAGTTAAGATTCAAGTAATTAGCTTTATAATCAGCAAATTATTTTCTTTCAAACTATTTTTTCCTTACCTCTAGTTCAATTGAATTATAATATTTTCTTAATATTTCATGCTGCAGTTATCATTTTTCCAAGCCAGTTCCTACCACAATTTTCCAAAGCTTTTCCTCGCTAATTTTCTCAACTTTCCACATAACTTCACCTACATCGATCTATCTATAAAACAGTAATGATGATCGCCAATTGTCCCGTTGATCGACGTGTGCGCAGCTGCCTAACGTGGACATCAGCGGCCGCCTGTCACACCGTACCGTAACTAAAGCGTTGGAAATTGATTCGGTGAACAATAGGCTTGATATAGAAGTGTGGACTGTTTGATGATACGGTCAATCTGTTGTTTGTGTGTGTTTTCTAATCTTTATACATTAGTTTGTAATGGTTTAACTTTCACTAATGAGCTTTTACTATGACAAAAGCATGATTGTCAACGCTTATCAAAAAAAAAGTAACGATTCGACTTGACTGTCAAATAAATCGATTGCTAATTGCTTTAGGTATAACTGCTGAGTTCTCTAGTTTATTCTTCCTCGTGAATCCGAATTTCACTTTGTGTATGAATGAGTATAGTGACTTATTCATCAAATCAAAGAATATGGTCATGGTCGTGGTATGTTCATCTTAGGGCCTACGGAAAATAAACATTGATTCGTTATTCTAAATCATTTCAAGCTTCTTATTCGGAATTCAGCCAACATCAGTCATTGCGTAATCGTAAGTTGGACCATATATCGTCCGACATCATGCATGCTTATAAAATACCCTTCGAACATAACATACAGAACCCATTTGCTACATAACGGTGTCACAGAAGGAAATACAAGAGTAATGTAACCAATACCACAGATATGTGGAACATTTTGTATGAGGTATAAAAGCGTTTCCGTTTACCAGCAAGATATCGGTATGTGGAGGTATGTGGTGGAATATCTTAATGACAGCAATTGCAATGGACTTTTTGGATTTTTAAACGAGAAATAAGACCGACTGTGGATGAAAATGTTGCTGATAATTTTTTTGAGAGCTGAATATCTGATAATATTAAGATTGTTATCACAAACTCAAAGCATTTATTTCAATTAGACCATTACAGGCACTTTTGAATGTCAAAACACAAAACAATTAACTAAGCTACAGTCTCAGTCATAATAATAACAACATAATAACTTGTGAAAGTACTGTATTTGCCCATTCGAAAACGTAGATCCTTTGAAGAAGAATGGGCAAGAAACTCCATGGACACTCTTTTAAATCAATATGTTTTTACAAAATCTTGGTACCTTGAGAGGAAACTCAGCTAAGCCTAGGTTATTTTCAATGTCTATTTAACACTAAATGTTTCGAAAAAAAATCTTAAGCTAAGAGAAAACCTATGAGAAACAAAAGATGAGTAATGTTCTGTTGTTTCTAGCTACCCTTAAATACGGAAAATGCTTAACTTTAATTTACATAATAAGTCAATGATGGGAATGATGGGACATTATAATCTTTTGTCTTAGGAATACTCTTATTAAGAAATATGCCCACTACACCGTATCATAACCATGAGCGTGCTAGGAACGTGCCACGTCTGGACTCTTTCACAGATTTCAATCATCACTTTTCAGGGTTTTTTGTTTAGCTCTCATCTTCCCTTGCGTTCCAACTTTTTCTCTATACCTCTACCTATCCTCTAAGATTATCAGTCGTGAACATACAAGCTCTTCAACACACAACTATACGCCTTTCCCTTCGTATCACTCCCTCACGTGGAACGTTCTCGAAGCATCAAATACCAAGGCCAGGCGACCTCAGATCGCTGTACAAGGCTGTTCTGCGGAATATTTTGCACAATGCACTCTTATGTGAGATATTTGAGTTATGTTATCCGTGTTTGGTTGATTGGTATTACCCAGTTCTAACTGGGTTGTGGAGGTCAGATAGGAAGTCGCTCTATGTAAAATACTGGTACTCAGCTGAATCCGGTTGGAAGCCGACCCCAACACAGTCGGGAAAAGGCTAGTTTTTCTCAAACTCAGCCCAACCCTTTCAAAAATTGAGGAGTAGCATATACATTACTACATAAGAGTAAAACCTTAAGAATGTAGTCACAGTTTATTAAAAATTGTCTCAACATTATACTTGCTTACAAATGATCATGAAGATAAAGATGCATTCATCAGATTGCATCTTAATGTAAAGCTCGTTTTATTACCTGTAACAAAGAAGAAACATAGTCATTAGTAAAATATGCTTATGAATTTGTTTGTTTTTTTAAACAAATATAGCTGCAAATAATAAAAACATAGTTAAGGATCTTTTGATGTGGTTATTCGATATGACATCATTCGGCAGTATGAATCACGCTACAAATTAATATTAAATCCTGCTGACAATGTCAAATGTTTATATATTTTAGGTATAAAATAAATATAGTAGCAGCTACGGAATCTGAATTTGTGCCCGGTTGATGGCAATGGCAATAGGATCGCTCCTTATTACTTGGGGTTTAAATATAACCAGCGAAATGTGAGTGTACTATAAAGTACACTTCTGTCTACTCCCTTAGGGATTACAGTGTTTGTTGATGATGTTATGACAACTTAACGTGTAAATGAAAAACTTCTTTTGCAAAAAAAAACCGACTTCCAAAAAAAACACTAAAAAAGTGGAAAATAACTTTACTTTCGGAAGTCGGTGGCAAAAAAGTCAATGAAACAAACAATAGTCACCGACTTCCGAAAGTAAAGCTATTTTCCACTTTTTTTGTGTTTTTTTGGAAGTCGGTTTTTTTTTGCAAAAAAGTTTTTATTTTACCCTTTTTAGTTATCGCATCACACACAAATCCTTGTCAAGTATCAATTTCGCAATTTCTTTTACTTGGATAACATATTTTTTCCAGCTATTTTGATTTCGATGAAATTTCTATGGGACCAATCGGGAAGTAGATCCATTCAGATAAAAGAAGAATTTTTCAAATCGGTTCATAAATGACGAAGATATGAGGTAAAAAACACCAAGAATTTAGCCCCAATATTAAAAAAAAATGTCACGTTGTCCCCAAAATTCCTTACAAAAGTATCACAGTGTTTTCTTTTTCAGTGATAGTAAAAGTACATAAATATTCAGCGAATGTGGCCAAAAGGCAATAACCCCAATGTCTATAGATACGTTTTTAGAATAATAACGACCGAGCGAATCCTTAGGTGGCATAGATAGAAAGTTTGTTATCTTGAGGAATTTATATGTGAGTTTTGACCTGTGAGTCAGATGTTTTGTTGAACTAGGGTTTTGCTTCGGGCTTTTATGACAAAATCTACTCGATGAATATCTTAAAATCAATGCCAGACAACGCAAAACGTAGACCGTTAGGTGTAAAAGTGGTTAACAAGAGTTCCTTACATAAGTACGGAAAAAGTGTACGAAAGTTCAATTCATAGTTTTTGTCGATAGGATGGCCAACGGACATTTTGTTGGATCAGCATTTTTTTTTTGAACTTTTAAATAATGCTTCTAGGCCACCTGAAATGGCATAGAAAAGATTTATGAAATAATTTATAGTACGCAAAAAAAAAACTATCTGTACAGACGCAAAATTGTTTACGTAAACTCTCAAAATGTTAATGAACTAAGATTATTCAAAAATAAATAAATCTAGCTCAGAATCAAAGAATGCTCACAAGCAATTAAAGCAAAGATGAACATAGTAATTAAAATCATATCAATTTAAAATAATCACAGTATGCAAATATTAATTTATAAAACTCATAAAACTAAACGCTTAGTTAATCGCTTGTTTCCGTAAACACTTTTGTAAATATTTGTTACGCTACAATTTCTTCAGATTTACATAACAATAAAGGCTGTGTCACACTTAATTCTGCTGCAGCGTATGTGTTTTGAGAATGAATAGATTGCCATAATTCTGTTTAGTTAATAGGGACGAGTTAATGAAGGAGCTCGTGGCTAAATAATAACAGCCGCACAGATCGTTCTTCAGGTTAAACCATAAGCTTGCCGAGGTTGGACCGTGGATGGGTGACCACCCATTACGTACCGACTTTCCTCCGTACCTCAGAAAGCACGTTAAGCCGTTGGTCCCGGCTGTCATTTGCAGATCTTTGACAGTTGTAATCAGTGGCTCGAAAGTGTGACAGCCAGTTTAACCAAGGGGTCTCATTAGTGTTACCCATTACTAACTGGGTTGTGGAGGACAGATCGGCAGTCGCTCCATGTAAAATACTGGTGCCTTATGAGGTCAGGGCCGGGCAAAAACATTACATTACATTTTCAGGCAACTTGTTTCATCTCGGGAGCACACTATAAATATTAATCACTAACATTAATTAATCACTGACTACAAATTATCACTTACTTAACACTCCGAAGTGATTCCAAGCGTAAAAGTAACACTTTTATTATACAAGTATAAGATTGAGTTCATGAGAGATGCTGCAATTCACATGGTGTATTTGTTCGCACAGTATAGCAATCGCGTGCGCATCTATCTACACCACGTAGATCGGTTGTGGGCCAAGGTATGAGATGTAGCGGGTATATCTACGATTCCTGGTTTTGAAAATTGAGAAATGATATAATAATATATTATAGTGATAATTGAAGTTTATTTTGCAAACAGGTTTTTATACACATTTTACACGTCGTCTTTTTAAAAATTAGAAAATAAAAATTCATTCCGAATTCTGCCTTGAATGAAAGCAAGAGGTGTAAAACATTTATAGTTCGTCAGTTATGTTTTAAGTCTCATGTTATAGGGATTTTGTTAAAATAAAACCCGTAAATATGAGTTCACTAAGACCTTTTTAATAGGCGCTCTCGCTTATTTAAAACCTATTATTTACTGAATCATATTTACATATATTGCAGCAAGATCCTTGCTTTAGTTACGGAAGTCATGTGGTATTCAGCCTACATTATAACAAGAACTGGTTAGTAATAGATAAGAAACTAGTATAAACTGCATACCAATAGAAGGACCAGTAAATACCTAATTTGAAAGCGGACTTAGATGCATGAATTGTCAGGGAAAACCCAAATACATAGTTTGCCAACCTCAAGACACACAGGCAAAGAGAATTCTCAGTATAAGTGCCTGAAGCTGTACAATAATTTTTGAACAAAATCGAAAGTAACATCACATCTTGGTTTTCAATACACGTCTTGATAAAAAAAAAAACACAAATGTTCACTAACAGGGGTGATCCTTATCAACCTTATTTGAGCGCCAAATAATGCCAGCACTGTATGCCTGTAATTTAATTGGCAACAATACCCATTCTACCAAATTATAATGATGACTGTGAAAAAATATATGATTCTCTTAAAACTCTTCACTTATACCATAAGCAACGCTAATCATAGAGTTGTATCAGCCACGCATGCGCAGATAGTACATTGGCACCACTCTCGCGCATCGCCAACCGTGAAAATGACGTTATCACCTTTTTTCTAACGCAATCGGTTCACATGATATTTTTGAAGCAGTGTAGGAGACTTCGTGATGAAATAGTTTTGTTTGTTCTTTTTTGCTTACGTATTGGTTGCTTCTAGACATGATTCATCATCTGCGGCGGCTTTCCCCAAACATGTTGGGGTTGGCTTCCAGTCTAACCGGATGCAGCAGAATACCAATATTTCCCTTATAGACATGATTACAAATGACTACAAATCTTAGAGAAATCACCAACACTATTTTGCGACACCTACTTGCACAGGATAGAAAAAAAATTGTATAACCAAAACCAACTAGTGACATCAAACAGCGAATCTTGGAGACCTCTCTGGTAATTTTAACCACAAAGTTAAAACGTCATATTTATAAATAAAATTTATAAAACAAAGCCATTCACGCTTACGTTTTCACTTATCAAGTCCTTAACTAATCTTCTACCAACCAAAGGTCATGACATCTTCACAATATCTTCGTGAACAAACAGGCTTGGGCAACAATGATTCACTCGTACTTTCTTCTCAACCTGCAGGGCGAACTGTTAGTACTTTCTCTTGGCCGTACATCTCTATACATATGTAATATGTAAAGTTGTTTTAGGTACGTAGAGTATTTCCTTTAGCGAGGTATGGCTACGATGTTAGTGAGACTTTTACTTCGTTAGAACGAGAGTGGTGAGCTATGTTAGGTAATGTTTAGTTCCTTCGAAGAGTCTGGCTTTTCTATTTTGATTAGAAAGTAGTGGGATTCGGTGTTGGCCTGCAAACTCAAATGAAGAGTGAGAGTGAAAAAAACGCAAGAAACAAAAAAGAAGAAGATTTATATGTAAATCCTCTTTCAGGGGCATGTTTTTACATGAGCAGCAACAAAAACGCAACAATCAAATTAAAAACAAAAACGCAAAAACGTATTTAGAGTAATATGAGAACTAGTCGTAGTAAGACGGCAATTTAAGTTCATACCTGGCAGGTTTCTATTCCAGTAACCTTAAGTACTAGAGGCTTTTAAACTTACAACAAAGCTTTTAGTGTAGAATCTACAATTAACTCATCTATCTTCTAAAACAATATTTCCAAAGAAACTGGATGCTATCAGATCATTCTATTACATTGATAATATCGATACGAAAATTATTAATTTCACCATTTCAGCCTCTGAACGTGTTCCATCAGACACTCCCCGAGAGTTACCAAACAACAATTACCCCTAAAAGAATTTATCCAACTAAATGACTGTACTGTCGCAACGAACCAACAAAAGACCGGAAGATTTTGAAACTTCAAGTAAAAAGATTTAAGTTATTTGATACATAAACGCGTTGCTCAATGAACGGATACAAAAACTTTTATTGGGAGCGATCACGACCGAGGATTTACGTAAAAAGTGACGGATGGTTTGAGAAATTTTGTGAATGCATTTATTAGGTACTTCTTCTTTGGTCAACTGGGGATTTCATTAATGGAATGAGTAAGTGATAGCCTAGTTTTGTGACCGTCTGACTGCCATGTCTCGAGTACGAACCCAAGACATGCATCTCTAATTTTTCGGAATCATGTGCGTATTGTATAATTATCACTTGCTTCGCTGAAGGACAATTTCGTGAGGAAACCAGCATACCTGAGAGATATTTCTCGACGGCATGTAAAGCCAAGTCAGAGGCCTATGGGCGGCATAAAAACATCAGGTTAGGCACTAACCACACGATAAAGAAGGAGTAAGAACTCGCCTAACCGATTAGTAGATATCAATTTCTCGTCATTATTATACCAGGTGTATTTCAACTCCGAATTAGCTGCCATTTGTAGATCTTTGACAGTCGTAACCCTGATAGTTTCACAATCAGTCGTATCAAGGGATAGAGTGATAACTAGATATTGGGTTGCGGAATTCAAATAAGCAGTCACACCATGTAAAATACTGATATTCATTCGGTTGCGGAGTTCAAATAAGCAGTCTTCACACCATGTAGAATCCTAATATTCAGCTGCATCCGAATAGACTGGCAGCCGATCCCAATAAATATTTACTGTTGGAAAAATAACATGTTCAAGATGATGTGTTTGTCTATTACAAAAAAAAAAAACTATCTTTTTTGTAATCTATACATATAATAAAATTGTAACAGGCCGACGTCTGTACATTGAAGATATTGAAAAAAAAATATGGAGGTCTTTATTGGAGCAACAGAAGCCAAAACAACAGTTTTTAGAATTTTTGTCTGTATGTCTGTCTTTCTGTATGTTTGTATGCATAACACGCAAAAAATTCTGCATGGATTTCAACGCAGTTCGCCGTTCTACTGCTAGATGCCTAACTTAAAATATAGGCTACATTTTACCACAGAAATGATCTTTTTTTTATTCTAAGTACCACACGAACGAAGTCGCGGGCAAAGGCTAGTCATTAATAAAAAAGTTAAGTGGTCTACAATTAAAAGATGTTATAAGTTATGACACCGTGCTTCGATACGCCTTTTTAATTACAAGAATCTTAAAACGTGACCAAAAAATACCAAGAATCGATAGGAATTAGGTGTTAACAAGAAAAAATAGTTTGACTTTGACCGTACCGTACCTACCTCTATTAGAATTTTTTATGGTTTTATAATACTTTTTGCTGTGGAAGTCTTTAATTTAATTATTTTCCTCTAACAACTCTAGGAAATTTATTATGTACAGCAATTTATTATGACAGGGTTGTCATGACTTAATTGGTAAATATTTCCTTCCAAAATAGTCCACTTTTAAACATACTGATGTAATTGACCAATTTTTCGAAAGTAGAAACACCTCATGAGGTTTCAAAACGAGTTATTCTAGAAATATGAGCCTCAGTGGAATTACTTACACAGATATCAATAGAATCAAAGTAAGTGCCTACGTATGGTCTTTACTTAGGTATCTGTAGGGATTTTAGGGATCGTTTAGCCCTGACGTCTATTGAAATGTGAAACCCTATTCATTACCCTGACACAAGAAAACATAATTTTTATTAAATAAGAGCCACGCTAGTTAAAACATCCAATCAAGTACCACCTAGAGAACAAACGAAGGCTCTAAAAACATATTTTTTTGTCCCAAATACCAGCCAAGTCCGCGTTAAAAAACTAGCGCAAACACAAAGAATCACCAAATGGCATCATTCTTTAAAATAAATTTGAGGTTGGGTCTTCTCCACGTTTGTTTTTTCAAACAAGTCACGTCTTCAAATAAACGCTAAATTCTAACTCCAATGTGTTTTGCTTGACTAAAATAAGGTTGTTTTTAATAGCATTTGTCTATAAAAACAAGAAAAGTCGTTAATAAATAGTCAATTTGCAGTTTCTAGCCTTTTTTGCGCAGGATGCAGGATGGTCCAAAAAATATTATGCAAACTTTTGTTCGTCTAGAACTGCCAACTGTTTTTATTTTTTATCTATTTTTACAAATTCAAAACGTGACCATGTATGACTTTAGCTGACAGAGTCAGTATAAATGACTTCATAGAAATCTTAATTTTTATAATTATTGGTATCTACAGGAAAATCACAATAACATGATAAGCTTTGCATCGATATCTTCATCATCAATCTCCTGCCCTTATCCCAATTTATTTGGGGTCGCAGCATGTCTTCTTCTTGCATACTTCTCTATTACTCGTCATCTCAGCAGACACCTCCTTTCTAGCCATAACATCCTCCACGCAGTCCATCCATCGTTTCTTTGGTCTTCCTCTGCTCTTAAAGCCATCCACATTCATACTCAGCATTTGTTTTGCATCGATAGTGTTCTCATTGTACGACTGCGTAATGTCTGACGGAAGAGACAGGACATCCCATATTATCCTTAAAACGAAACCCAAGTGGCAACGGCACCAAAACGCAAATATAAACAAAAATCAACCCACTTACAAAAACAAAGAAAACTGTACATAATTTACATAAGAATTAACAAACATAATAACGCAGTTACTGACTAACTACCCGTGACAACAAGAACGAGGTAAGTGATCTTACTACATTCGTTTTGTGACCGTTTTCAAGGTTAACTGTGTTGTTGGTGTAGTGATCGCAAGCGCGGCTGCTGAGCACGAGGTCCTGGGTGATATTCCCGGGTCGGGCAAAGTGTTATTGGGTTTTTCAGCTAAGAATTTCTCAGTAGCAGGCCACGGAGACTTACGTCCGGTTGATGCCAATAAGCTCGCTCGATATTACATGGCATTTAAACATAACTGGCGAAATGTGGGTGTACTATTTGGTGCACCTCTGCTTAACATTTCGGGTATTACAGGCGTGCCGTATTGTTACGTTTCAAGGTCAAAACGAGCTGTGTTACATGCGTGTGCGCATCGTCCGTGCGTGTATGAATATGCATGCATGCGTGTTGTTATGCCTTTTTGATATATGACGAAAGATGTTTTTGAATATGCTGATTTATTTGTCCATATTGATAAACTGATTACACACTGTGGACAATTTCTATCTAGGGTTGTCTCTTGTTTTGTCTTAAATATGCAGGTTTTATAGCAGGATAGGGTAGGATATTTAAGGAGAAGAGGTCAAGCTGCGTTGACCCTAAATAAGTAGGTGGACTGGTGAAAATACCGATGGCATTGAGTCCGCCTCTGCACTGTTTGCAATTGTGTATATAGTGTTAAGACACGCACCTCTGATTTTTCGGATTCATGTGCTTATTGTATAATTATCACTTGCTTCGGTGAAGGAAAACGTCGTGAGCAAACCAGCATGCCCGAGACATATATCTCGACGGCATGTAAAACCAAGTCAGAGGCCCATGGGCGGCATAAAAACTCAGACGCCAGGTAAGGCAGACATGACTACAGACAAGCGTTATGTTCAGGTATGCGCAAGCGTGCCTCGAAACTTCGAAAGAGGTCAAAAAACTTTGAAATATCCGACAACTCGACAGCCTTACTTTTACTTATGAAAAGGCTTATTTTTTGTCAGCAAAACCACTTGTTACCATAAATAGAGTTATTGGTTAACCAGAGCAGGTCAAAAGCCCCTCATTAAAAGTAGCAGTTTGCGAAATTAACAGAATTATTCAATGATTATGATCTATAATTTCACTTTTGTAAGTAACGAAGTAGCTGTTTTGTTTGGTTAGGGAATGTAGTATTTTTTGGAAGTTACGGTATATCTTTAAAATGTAGATAAGTTCTCCTAACCTAACAGACATATGTGAAGCTGGGGAGTTTGTTCCGCCCCTCCTTACAGTTATCACTAAGTAAGAAGTGGCGAACGGCGGGCGTTTTGGGGGACTGTCGTATGTTTTATTGTAACGTTTAAAAAGTGCTGTAGTGTGTATGCAGCGTATCTCCACATACAATGGCCCACCTCCATCTAGCGCTACGTGCCTTGACTCCTGCGCTCTTGACGATCTCATGACTGCATCAGCGAGTGGAGTGCACATAGCTGTATTTTGGGCCAAATGTATTTAATGAAAATTTACCATCGACACGATAAGATTATATAATATATAGATATAGATTGTATGAAAAAGATATTTTCATTCAAGAAAACTTATGCTTGTATTTTACAATGGGCTGGTGTCCTCAACTCCACGTCTAAAGCGCGTATTTTGCGTACGAAAGTCACTTTTGATTTAATTCCAGATTATTCATACGTTTGCATGATTTATTGACTCTAAAAATATGGCTAAATCATTTTTTTTTTATTAGGACCCAGTCCTATAAAGAACTTAATAAAATTATGCAGAGATTGTGCCAAAAAAATAAATAAACTGACCAAATAACTTGAAAAAAAAATACCGCAATACTTCCATAGTACATAATAAAAACAACTAGAGTACATAATGCGTACAGTGATTTAACAGTAATGACCTAATAACCCACACATTTGCGACACCATATTACATTAACACTTCGTATTACATAATACACAGGTGAAGATTTTTGTTTTCAAAGCTGTGGTCCTACTACGAGCGAAGCGATTTTTACAAGAATTATGTTGATAGCCTGTCATTGGGTCATATTTACAAATAAGTGAGTTTTGATAAAATGGAAAGCGTTTTGTTACTAAGCATAAATCCGAGAGCCAGACAGACAATAAAAGTACCAAAAAAAAAGAATTTTGTGCAAAATTAGGTCACCCGTGTAGTTTATACGAGTATTTGAAATAGGATGAGAATGTGAAACCACTTTTGGATTTTGATGTGATTTTGACTATCAGACTTTTTTGGAATAAATAAAAAAATAAATCACTCAAATATTTTTTGAAGAAGGTAATATGCCACCGGGACTAACAACATTGATGGTAGAATCTGAAAGCCAACAACGTGGACAAGAACGTGGAGATTGGCATAAGTAAAGAGAGGTATAAACCCAGCAGTGGGTGAAGTGAATGAAGATGATGACAATGATTTATGCCACCTTTGTTTTATAATTGCACCAATGCGAAGCTGAGTTCGATTAGCTGTGTGAAATTAATAACAATAATTTATATTCCATAACTCAGATTGTGGATGTCGGAGAAAAAACAGCCAAGCTAAAGTGGGAGTGGGCTGGCCACGTAGCGCGAATGCACCCGGAGAGGTGGGCGAAGATCGTCACTCACTGGACGCCTGACGGAGGAAATCGCCGTCGAGGTAGACCGCGGTGAAGGTGGTGTGACGATCTGATCTTGTTTGAGGGGCGATCATGGCCAGATATCGCACAAGACAGAGAAGTTTGGAAGGAGAAAGGGGAGGCCTTTGCCCAGCAGTGGGACACATGACAGGCTAACAAAAAAATAAAAATAGTAAAATAATTATATGGAAGGAAAATAAATAAAGGAGATAATAAATTAATATAAGAACCTCACAGGCCATAGAGTCAAGTGAGGTCATACTGGTCCTCCGTTTCCATTCTTATGATAGAAATCTTCAGCAAATAGCCATTACGGCGTTTAAGTAATATAAAGTTTATTCAATACCTCTTTAGTTAAGATGCTGCAATAAGTTAGGTTAAAGATCAATGCGTACAAGTTAGTTTTGTGAGTGGTCTTTCGAAATGTGTTTTGTATATTTTAGATAATTTTGTGGGTACTAAGGTGATATTGTAGAAAATTTCTTAAAATGTTCACAGTACTAGCCTCTTGTTTGATAAAATTTCATAAAATGTTCCCAGTACTGGCCTTTTGCCTGATAAATGATGTTTATTTGCAAATAGGTTTTTACAAACACTTTTACACGTCTTCTTTTTTAAACTAGATGAGGCCGAACTGTGAGAGGGAATCGGCCATAATTGATTAGGTCAGGACTTCAACATAGAAAAGATGGACAGCATATGTGATTGTTTTATCCGGCTATTGTGATTGTAATTGCTTTGTCAAGGCTAGTGATTTATTTTTAGGCTGCACATTTGAGCTACTATTGGATGCCCAACTATTAACGTCTATGGTGTAATACGGTTATTATTTAAATTAAGTAATCTCAACCTTGCACTATACTGGCGAATTATCATATTACGTAGATGCGTTCACAAATGCAAATACCAAAAGCATAAACAACCCAACCCCGAGCAATTTTATCAGCAGGCAATGCGAATATTTTTGCCGGGTCAGAATCTGCAAGTGTCATGTCAAGCAGATGAAATCAAACATCTGACTTTAGCCTTTCAGTCACTACTAAAAGGTTCATTGACCTTTCGGTGCATTTGTAAAAGACCAAATACTCATACTTAAAGACACATCACGATAAACTGGACAAAATACTCTCATGTATTGCAGAATTCACAATATATGTAGACAAGGTGTAGTATTGCAACCTCGCCAAAATTCAGGAGGTTGTCCTAAAAGACCTGGTCAATAATAATTAATAAACGCTGTTTTTTAGTTGTTTTCATTTGACACTATTTCAGAATTAAGCCCTTTTCAAAAGAGGAGAATCACCCGTTTATCGCATAAACGTCTGCGTATGTTTGTGTGTGTGAGATCGCGGTTATAGGGCTAGTATTAGACGGGCCGCGTTTTAATACGGATGGTGTAAGTACACTTATCGATTTCCGATATTAAGAAAAAAATATAAAAATTACCTACCCATTTTATTATTGATTCGGGTCGAGAATCATTAGCATAGTTACCTCCTTGAATTTGACGAGGATGCAAAGCAACACCTTGTATAAGTGAAAGTGTAAATGTCAAAGATTCAAAATCTAATACCGTTGCATGTTTTCATAAAACGTTGGATTTATCTTCCGTCTTTACATAATGTGATACATAAGTATTGCAAGCTAATGTAACCTTTAGTTTGAGTAATATGGGATTGTGTAATAAAAGGATATTATTGTTTTTGATATAAGTAACTTCAATGACAATTATTTCGTATAACTGTCATGACTTTCACATCGCATAGTGTAGGTAGTAGATCATTGACGTGCGTCTTAAGTCCACCTACATGCACATACATTTATTTATATTGTTAGTGAGTATTAGTCATTGATCCCAGCTGAAAAAGTACTGATAAGAAAATAATAATAAAAAATATATATATTATTTTATTTTTATTTATTAATTTTAAAATGTCCGCACTCACAAACTCTCGGTTGGACTAAAATGTTTAACGATAAGATTAACTTCACATTAGGTAAACCCTGTTTAAATAGTCGTAAGATGGAAAAATAAAAAATTAAAAAAATTGAAAATAACTTCTTCAGCGTCCCGCCCGCAGTGGGACCGCGCCTTATCTTAAACTTGTAAACTCACCGGTTAATGGTTACACGCATAATTAAATTACTAGAACAGTTCGTTATTATTTAATTGTTTCAAACACACTATTTGTTTGTGTGGTGTAACAGTGGAAAATCAAAGGATGTTTAAATAACATACAAATTTGAGTTCAAATTCGTCGTACTCGGAATTAGCGTAGGTGTATGATCAGTGGCCCTACCATTACGTATTAATGCAGGAATGTTTATGTCTATGTATGAACACAGACGAAGCAAGAGGATTATGTAAGTATGGCGTTTCTGTAGTTTCTTCCCATGGTAAAAGGCATGAGTTTATACTGAAATCATTTTCTTCAAAAATCTCTGGCTTTCTTTTACCGTTGTCAATGGAATAGTTTCGTTCTTTAAACATCAATTTGAAATTCGAACGATGTCTCGTGGTGAATCTGCGGTGATTTATTTTAAAAAGATATGAGTTCACTTTCGAATGTTGTGCGGTCACTTGAGTGAGTTTTGGAATGAACTTTACAAAATGGCACTTCAACAGAAACAAAACGTCATTAATGCCCAGTTTCTTGTATATGTAATCAATTTTAAACTTTTTTAAGTCCAATTAAGGTGTTTCCTGCTATGTAACAGCAATCGAAAATGAAAATTTTAAACTTAAGCAAGCCCTAAACTTGAACTATAATCAATTGATTAATAAGAATCTTCAAATCAAAACAGAAATCTGTCGTAGTAATAAACACATGACCCAGACTGAGTGAATCGTGAGAATGAATAAATTGTACGTTTCATTTATAAATCAAACAAACATAAATTTTATTATATGAGTTTGACTTCAAGTTGTACACTATGAAACGGACACCTACGTTAAAATGGTTACCACGTGTTCAGTACATCAATCTGAAACACCCACACATAAATTTGATCACATCTATTAAATAAATATAATTAAATAAATAAACTTATTTATCTATTTTCCAAGAAGAATAAACAGTGTCGTAAAAAAAAATTAAAGTGTTTATAAGACTTTTACCAGCCGCTTTTTTTAAAGTACCTAATTAAGTTTATGAAATTGAATTAATTGACATTAAAACTTATAAATGGTAAGGCCGCTCGCTTATTAACATTTGACAAATCGGCCGATCTCAACTAATCATATAAGTATTACAGAAAGTGGCATTGAATTAATATTAGAGCGTGAAACACAATTATTTACTTTTATCAAACTTGTCTTGTTTTAATATTTTAAGTTTAAAAATGAAATTATGATACCAAAACGGTAGCGAGACTAACATTTAGTTTGTGAAAATAAAGCATAAAAAATGCCATAACCTATTTATTTTTATATTATGTCTGTATTTCCGATAAACTAATCAATATATTTTTTTAATCACGGTTAATTATAAAAAAAATGTACCTATATTAAAAAAAATGCATATACCATACAATTTAAGCAGAATGCAAATTAATTCATTTTATATTGAGTGAAATTAATAATGTATTATTATAATGGCTACTATTTTAAAACAGGTTCAAGGTAGAGTAATAGTTGATTGGGCTTGTTGCATAAATTATTGTTTATTATTAATAAATGTCTGCCTACCCGCTGTCAATCTATCAATTCTTATAGTTACTATACCAGATAATGACGCTTGGTTTAAATTTTTTAACGCTCATTAAGTTTCGTAATTTTTGACGATTGAACAAATATATCTACGTAAAGTTATACCTACTTAAGAAAAGTTCAGTCAAAATCACCACTGATACATTGCGGACGCAGCTTCGGGCAAATTGCAGATATCGACATCTCCATACAAATTATTGAGGCACCCTGGTGCATGATGTTTCATGATTTTGTTTTTTTGTTTGACGAAATTGTTCTTGTCGGCGAAGATGAAGATTCATCCACATCTGGACTTTACAGGCGCGGTTGACGTTAGCCTGGTCGAGTATATTTTTCCATTACGAACTATTTCTGGCTTTTTATCACTATCACTCACACACAAATGCCTTTTCTCAGTACGCAAGTACCAATCAAGCTATAGGTACAAGCCAGTCTATGCAGATCCCTCATTGTATGGGAAATATATACAAAGCGAGGCCATGTTATACGGAAAATGTATAGCTTGATGTGTCGCCGTCCGTTTGTTTGTAGTTTGATTGATATTTCCGTTAAACTAAATACTCATGTCAATGGATTGTGCTACAATTCCCATACATTTGTCAAGTTAACTTAACCTTGCTGTCAGTACTTGTTAAGTTTCCAATACTAATATCACATGACGTTGTTACAATTTCGGTACAAAATTAAATGGCTATACGATAGCTAAAATAGCCAAGCACACAAAATAGCAAAAAAAAGAACAAAAAAATACTAGTATGAAGTTTAAAATCTGCCCCTAAGACGACCCACTGACCCCGTGTACCTATAATTCTGTTTTGTTTATCTCTTGTGTGTAATTTGAAGTTATTGGATCAATATAGTACATTTTAATATAAGTGGGGAAAGTTTGTAATTGCGGCCGAGGCGGAATACACACACGAGCCGCAGGCGAGGGTGTTATGGAGCCGAGAACTGCAGTATCAAATGGGCATTTGATACTGCAGTACTTATTACATTTTATTATAGTACAAATTGATTCAATGCAATAGGAAAAAAAAATTAAAATTAAAATGCGTGTGGGGCGAGCCGCCTCACCACGTGTGGAACTTTTATTTCTGCGCTATAGTGCGGGAATATAAGAAGAAAACCACGAGGGTGAAATCCATAGCATGTTGAACCTAATCGTAGTGCGATAAGAGCCAGTTTTCGGGGAAGTGTATTGAAAATCATTTATTGATCAACGCGCAATGAGGCCGCGTGGTGGATTCTGATGGCCCACTCTTGCTCAAAGAGAAGAGGAAGCGTTCCTATCTTGGGAACGTTTAGGCTGATTATATTTTACGGCTAGCACTTCGCCCGCGACTTCGTTCGCAAACATTGTGATAGCTCGGCTAATAAGCATGATATAAATATAATTTATTATATATAATAATTAGCCTAAAGCACACCCAAATAGCGTAGCTTTCTACCAGTGAAAAAAAAATTGAATCGGATCAGTAGTTCCGAAGATTACCCCCTACATACAAACTAACAAACAAACTTTACCTCTTTACAATATTAGTACAGATACTTACCTGTGACCTAACGAGTTTACTAGATTTTTGTACTAGTACTGAGTGTTTAAATTCTGTGCTCAATGAAGCCATTAAAATCCATCAAATGACACGTTTATTCATTTATAGACATAATTATGGAATTTAATGAACTTTGAAATGTCAAATGACATGGCCTTAGTTTGCCTACTTGCCCGGTTTAAAATATATAAATAACTTGGTATTATGTAGTGACATTTGTAAGTACATGTAGTAAATGTCAAGATCTTTAACACAATACAAATAAATGCAGAGGAATAGCTCCAATCATCAAGTGAAATCACACATAAAAAGACAAGCTTTGCGTACAGCAAGTGCAAGCGCACTCGCGACCTATTGTCATTTGTTTGAGATCGCCGTACGTACGCGTGCTATGTGTGCGTTTTCGCTCGTTGTGTGGAGCTGGCCTTCTGTCTTCTAACAATTCTGTGTCCTCTTTGAACGATTAAAATTTACTGTCTTCTGTGTAGGTTATAATTTACTGACAATTGTTAAAACTTTAATAGTGTTTGGTCCAAAGTGTACTTGGTCTTCAAGTTCTTTTTGATGTGACACGATTTGAATATAGGTTGCGGTTTTACGATGAATCTTCTAGATATTTGTTATTCAAGATGAAATAAATTTTCATATTAATGTTTTACAGCGAGCAATACGATCTTATTTTTTTCATGATTTTACTAAATATCTCTAGCTCCTACATAACCGAGAACGAGTAGCTACCAATCCTTATTTAAAAAATACTGGAACCTCTTCATGTGGTCTTATAAATAGACCTCATTTTCTAAGCAAGCACAGAAATCTAACTAATTTATGAAACGATAAAGTATCAAAGATTGTGCAGTTTGCTTTATAATAGATAGGCCCTTTCTAATTCCTTTGGCCCTAAATGACACATACCTTCAAATAGTGTACAAATAATGTCACAATACCTTAAAAATAACTAAACAGTTATCAATTGTGTGATAATAATATTGTTACTGTTAAAAACCTTGGATGTTGTACAACAGTATTTTCGTTTCACAACCTTCGACAAAATTCTTCCAAGGCTCCATGTATTCGAGAAAAATCTTAACGAGAAGTATGTTTATTTTTAATTTTTATTTCAAAAATATATATTGAGGTATGGTTTTTTTTATGTGATGGAACCCCATGAGGAAAGCTTCAATCAAATCGGTCTAGCGCAGTCTTCTGCTGGACCTATGTCCAGCTTGGCTTGGGCATTAGGCTTAGGAGAGGCCTATGCCTGTCCCAAGCTGCACCACGACACCCTGTCCAGGTGGAGGGCATCCCAAGCTACGCTTGCCGATAGACACAAAATCTAAATTCAGATAAATATTTATGAAGATGGAAAAACTGCTAAAATTACCCTACGTGACGTACGACACGCTATAAAACTGCTTGGCAACCTATTTAAAATCTTAAATACAAGTTCTGTACCTAACCAGTTTCCGTAGTCGACTTTTACTTTTCGCGAAATAATAAGACTTTTGATCTTGTTTTCATTTTATTATTTATTCTACACCTATAATAATAACATAAGAATTATTTTACAAGCTTTTATTTAACTCTTCTTCAAATTTAGCCCAAAACTCAGTCACGCGAACTCCGCTCATAGATGCAGTAAGTAGATCATCAAGTGCGCAGGTGGTAGGGCATGCGGTGCAAGATGGAAGGTGTGCCATTGTATGTGGGGAGACACCGCATACGCACTTAATACGGACATTGTCGTTTTTATTTAACTTGCAATGTTTGTATGTATGTATTTAGCACAGAAACCGCTATTTGTCGACTATCTGCTGACAATTCAGAAATAAATGGTTTAGAATAAATGCTTTGGGTTCGAGTGGTGTTCAGTCTTAGTCATAAGACTAACTAAATATAGCGAAACAAAACAACTTTCCGTAATAAAATCCATAAATACAATATAATATCGGTATGTGCAGCGACTAACAGTTTGTCGTGGGTCTGACCGTCCTTGCTGCGCCTACGCAGGTCCAAAGAAGTTCGAAGTGTAACTGTAGTTTTGTTGCTGGCTTTGCTCCTTTTTTGGTTGGGACTTAGTACCAGATTCCTAAAAGGCGGATAACGTACGGGTTATTTTGTCTGTCACAAACAAATGGAATCCCAATGAAAATCGTTAAGATTTTACAATTACTTACTGTATCAATTTTATAGCAATTTTCTTTTACATTTTGTTATATCTAATCTTTAGCAATTATTCAAAAATATTCAGATTAATCAATCGCCCTACAAATAAGTTATCAAACCCTACAATTTACATTACAAATACATTACTTATAAGTTAAAATATCAGGCAACAGCTTACAGAATCGGTCCGGTCGTCTGTCACTTCGTTTACGTAACGGTACTCGCTTGCAAATTATGTTATGCAACAAACTGCAATACTTTGCAGTTTGCACCTACCATAAGCTTCGAGAAACTATCGGTTATGATACTAGATTCGAGAGTAAGAGCTTAATCATTTACTGAGCAAGTAATGTACAAAGAAAAAAACACAAAAAAAGTGTAAAATATTTTTACTTTCGGAAGTCGGTGACTATTGTTTGTTTCATTGACTTTTTTGCCACCGACTTCCCAAAGTAAAGTTATTTTCCACTTTTTTTGTGTTTTTTTTTTGGAAGTCGGTTTTTTTTGCAAAAAAGTTTTTATTTTACCCTTTTTAGTTATCGTATCACACACAAATCCTTGTCAAGTATCAATTTCGCAATTTCTTTTACTTGGATGACATTTTTTCCAGCTATTTTGATTTCAAAACAAAACTGCTGAACCGATTTTGATGAAATTTCTATGGGACCAATCGGGAAGTAGACCCATTCAGATAAAAGAAGAATTTTTCAAATCGGTTCATAAATGACGGAGATAATATGAGGTAACAAACACAAAAAAAAAAGACCGAATTGAGAACCTCCTCCTTTTTTTGAAGTCGGTTAAAAAGGAACTTTAGTCATAAAGTAAAGAGGTGGGATCATCTTTTTCATATAACTTTTCAGTTTATAGGGTGAAGTGTGGTACACCCTAGGCCGCATCATTGCTTCACATCAGGCGAGTTGCGGTCAAACGCAAGCTTATCTATCTAATATTTTAAAGCTGAAGAGTTTGTTTGGTTGAACGCGCTAAGCTCAGGAACTACTGGTTCGAATTGAAACATCATTTTAGTGTTTGATAGTCCATTTATCGAGGAAGTCTATAGGCTATATAACATCATGCTGCGACCAATAGGAGCGGAGCATTAATAAAAAATGTAACGCAGACGAAGTTGCGCGAGCCAGCTAGTTTAGTATAAAAAATCAGTTATAAATCTATTACATTGAACAGGAGCTATTTCGGGACTCGGTTACTGTCCGCAGAATTTCCAAATGAAAAAAGAAAGAACTTATCCAAATTCTTATCCTAATTCTAGGAATGAAGAAATAGCCTGTCCATTTTCTGGATAACTAAAGCAGCTTCTTATCCATTCACTATATTATTCCACAAACTGATTAAAAAACATTGATCACTACAAAAACAATGGTAAAAAAATCACTCTTTGTCCACCTGACACCTCAAAGGGTGATTCACATGATCACCATCCCAAGATGGCGACAAAGACATTTCTATGCTGTTTACAGATAAACCAAAGAGATAACCATCATCAGGAATTTCTCAGAAGCAGGCACGGAGTTTGGATTTGTGCCCGATTCATGGCAATAGGCTGGCCTCTATTACCTTCGACTTAAACATAACTAGCGAAATGTGGGTTTTTTATTAGGTACACCTCTGCTTAATTCTTCGGGGTTTACAGGCGTGATGTTATACCACCTTCTGCTAAGTTTAGGTCAAATCTTGTTCCAATTTCAACAGCTGTGTTTTAAATCTGTCTTCCACAACCTCCATCCGTGTTAATAAGAATATTTCCACAACATACACTAACCGTATCTGCTCGTTCACTACACAGGTAGAAGATCAATGCACATGTCGGCATTACTCTTTTTGTGGCCACCGCATTGGGTCATGGGAGCGCCCGCGTGACACATACTGCGTGTAGGGTGACGACGTCGGTGGTTAATGTGGGATAGTGTTGAATGAAAATGTCGTGATGTTTGTAAGAAATAATAATGATTTACTCTTGTGTACAAGAGAGCTGGCCTGGCGTAGTAGGGAGTTTTAAAAGAATAAGAGGCCAGCTTTCACTGGTTTATGTTACCACATGCGGCCCTACAACCTACCAGTACCGTACCTTAGTCTTTCTAATGTTTTTACTTGTGACTCCCCAAGTTATTTCAAACTTTTCTCTTTGCTTAATTTCTTAGGATGAGGCCCAAAGTCGAGAGAGTCAAAACTCAGTATGATAAGATTGACAAGACATTAAATTTACCAAGATTTCAGACTGCTTTGCGACGTATAATTATATAAATAGTCAATGACATAATACTTATCTGCCTAGCCTCTTTCCCAACTATTTTGGAGTCGGCTTCCAGTCTAACCGGATGCAGCTGAATTGAATTTACATGGAGCGACTGCCTATCTGACCTCCACAAAACGAATGACATATTACTCAAATAAAACTAAATTGTTCCATGTTCTTGTGATGCCGAAATGTGCCACAGCTAAATGCCATTTTGAGCTATTAAACAATTTCATAATGTGACATCTTTTTATTCTTTTAGGAAACCAATATTGCTTAAAAATGTCAAAATTTTCACAAATTGCATATTTTATCTACATGCATATTCGCATACAAAACAAAAGTTGTTGCAACGGTCCATTTATTAAAACTGTTAAATATCAAGGCTTTTTGTTTGTCAAGAATTATCCTAAAATAAATTTAATCATGGTCGCTAACGCGTGACAAGTTTGGATGTTCAGGCGCACGTTACGGCGCCTACGATCATCTATTGTTCTAGGAGCTAGTGATGTGCCTTGACTTTCACGTTATTATCGATAAATTACTTATATTAATAACATAACAAAGTAGTAACAATAAGCTCGCCCCTTTTACATGGATTTTAAATATATCACATTTCTGTGTGGTGTGAAGTTTTTATCTTATGAAAAAGTATTTAGCTAGTATACATTTTATTATCATCTAATTTTAAAGTTACACCCAAAAGCTAGACAGCATCAGGAAATGCAAAGTTAAAGTTCAAAATGCTGCACTTTTAAGTAAGTTTTAATTAATTTGATGTTAATTGCTTTCAGATTTAACTAACAGTTATTAATCAATAAATTTCTGTCATAATAATTATGTTTACTCACAAATTATGCACACAATCATAACTATTAAATGTATTGACACTACAATAAAAGTAATACATTCGTGACACTCAAAATAGCAATAACAGATATCTTGTATTGTTAGAATAAGGACAAAAAATATGATCGAAAGTGTGTATTGTCAAGAAATGTTACAAGGACTTTTTTATTCGACATTGATCCGAAGTTTCTGTCATTGTTATGTTAGAAAACAGACAAAAAATATATAAACGTAATCTGATAAGGTTAATAATAATGTAGGTTTTTTTTTACTTGGTTGGAAAATTTTAACAGTCAATTAACTATAATATGACCACACAAAAACCAAAAATGCAGCCCATAAGATTTATTTTTGTAAAAAAAGTTCTCATTTATCGATAATTTTTCGAAACAACCGTCCCCTCCCTATTCTGTACTCACAAAGAAGCATAAGATGTTCAAAAGTGTTCCACCGTTACGTTTGTTTGTACACCCCACCGCACAAGTTGATGGTTTATGTAAATTAAACGCGAAATAATTGCTGTACTTACCTTTTGCCGCATACGGTTTTCGGAAGAGGTTGGCATTTAAAAAATAAAGGCGGTTTTGTTGTTATTTACCTGTAACAAAAATAATGATATTGTTAATATATTATTAGTATATTATTTTAATATTTAACACCAGTAGCAGTGCTAGCTTAATAACCGCAATTTCTTATTTTTAATGTAGTGCATTAGCCAAGTACGCTGATGCACTTCTGGTGAATACCTTCTTTACAATGATGCTTAAAAAAGTTATCATCAACATCAACTTCCTGCCCTTGATTCATGTTTCTTGGGGTCGACGCAACACGGTTTTTGTCTTTCATTCTTCTCTGTCAACTGACACGCTATAGTTTTATCCTTTTTTATTCATATCATTCCTCACACAATCCATCCATCGTTTCCTTGGTCTTCCTCTCCCTCTCCATCCATCAACATTTATATTCATCACTCTTTTAATCACATGCGATTCGTCCCTTCTCATCACATGTCCTTACCAAGACAGTCAATTCCCTTTCAACTTTTCTGTAACTGGAGCAACTTTCAAATTCCCTCTAATATATGAAAGTAGCCTCGTCAATACCTTATACTTATAAACAAAGCATAGATCTCATCAATCTTTTGAAAGTATTAATATGAAAATGGACCACAGATTGACCGATAGAATTCTTTATAACTCAAACACAATATCAATTAAAAATGTGGAAGACTACCTACATAGGGTAACACAATTGGCAGTCTTTATGTAGTGAAAATTATTACCTCTGTATCAACACATAAAAGAAACATGTCTCAATATAATTGTGAAATATTATCTAACACATCGACATATCATATTCATCGCATCAATTTGCACACGGCATTCATGTGATACCTATTGCAATATACACCCATTATGAAACAATAAAATTCAGTGAAGAAAGGTCTTTTCAAATCGATTTGATCGTTATCTGCCCATCTGACCATCTTCTCTAAAAGGTTGACTTTCAAAGAGGTTTGTCTTCACTCCAGAAATATTTGACAGTCATTGTGGTCGTTTTGATATTTGGCCTAGATCCTCTTTACTGTTGCTTATTGCAAAGTAATGGCCGATATTGGCTGTACTGTAGACCTCTAGATGATACGTCACGTTTAATTGAAATACTAAAAACAAATACTTTTTGAGTGGTCGCAAGCGCAATTACTGCTTAGCATGAAGTTCCAGATTCGATACTCATATAGAGCAAAGTATTATTGCGTTTTCTATCAGAAATAGAATAGAATAGAATATACTTTATTGTACACCAAAATTGAAACATAACAGTTTTACAAAATTGATAATTTTATGGTTACAATGGCGGTCTTATCGCTGATAGCGATATCTTCCAAACAACCTTTGGATGGACAGGAATTTATCAGTAGCAGCCACAGAGTCTTGATTTGTGCCTGGTTGACGGCTAGGTGGAGCGACGCTCTGTGCAGGGTGGCCGGTAGCAACAGAATAAGAATTGCCGAGAATCGAGTTAATTGGGGAGTAACTGAAGAGGCCTATGTTCATCAGTGGACTGCTGTAGGCTGATGATGACGATGATGACGTAATAGGCTCACCCCCTATTATATAGGACTTAATCAAAACTGTTGAAATGTGGGTGTAGTATTAGGTACACCTCTGCCAGTTTTTTTTTCTTTTATCGTGTGATTAGTGCCTAACCTGGTGTCAGAGTTTTTATGCCGCCCAAGGGCCTCTGACTTGGCTTTACATGCCGTCGAGAAATATCTCTCAGGTATGCAGGTTTCCTCATGATGTTTTCCTTCACCGAAGCAAGTGATAATTAAACGCACATGATTCTGAAAAATCAGAGGTGCGTGTCCTGGATTTGAACTCGAGACATATGACTTGGCAGTCCAATGGTCACACCACTAGGCTATCACTGCTTACCTCTGCCAGTGATTACAGGCATGATGTCACGTTATATAAAACGATGTAACTGAAAAAGTTGGTGACCAATATTGGCCCAGCTCTTTGTATGCGATGTATTAAGTCGCTTTTACATAAATCCGTGACTGCAGGAAGTTTGCGGTTTGGCATTTATATTGCCAATGACTGCATGATATAATATCACTCTCATGACCTTTGTTTTTTGACGTAATGAGATCAAAACACGTGTGAACCGATTGTCAAAAGCAGTCTTTCTTATTTCAACCACCGATATTTTTAAAATCAAAAAAGGGTTTCTGGCAAGAGAAAGTGATTCTATGTAATAATAAAACACATTTACATCTTTGTCTCTAAAGTTTATTTTATCGTCCTGCAAAGAGCCTAAATATAAAAAAAAACGGTAAGTACGTATGTACAAGTGCGTTGTACTTAAAAAACCCAATGGTTCAATGAGAATTATCACCATTCGTGTACACTAGATAAAGATAAAAATAATTGAAGAGAAAATATCTTTTCCACTCAAGCGCGAAGGCCTGACTTTGCCCCCAAAATAAATAAAAATAAGCACCAAGGAACCCTTATAACCTACAACATTACCTTACTTACAGGTACTAACTTTATTATAAAAGAAAAACTCATCTATTCTAGAAACCTAGATATTCGGTACGACCTAGGAATCGTAATAAGTAGGACATCCAGTTCCTGGTACAGGTCTCGAGCCAGCCTTATAGAGCGCTGGATGGACCTAGATCTAGGACACCTACCTCCTACTGGCATGTCCGGTAACTTGTACTGATAAGTATATCACTGCATGGTATAAAACAAAGTCGCTTCCCGCTATCTGTCCCTATGTATGCTTAGGTCTTTAAAACTGCACAACGGATTTTGATGCGATTTTTTTTTAATGGATAGAGTGATTCAAGAGGAAGGTTTTTGTGTATAATACATGCATATTATGGTAGAGAAAACATTAGTATCTACATTGCACCCGTGCGAAGCCGGGGCGGGTCGCTAGTCAAAAGCATAATAGAGAAAATGCCTCGGTGGTGTAGTGGTCGTAGGTATGACAGCTGAGCACGAGGTCCAGATATCGATTCCTAGGTCGGGGAAAGTGTTATTGGGTTTTTCCATCAGGCATTAGGTACTCTTTCAGTAGCAGCCACGGAGTCTGGATTCGTGCCCGGTTGATGGCAATAGGCTCGCCCTCTATTACATGGGACTTAAACATAACTGGCGAAATGTGGGTGTACTATTAGGGACGTCTCTGGTCTGCCTGACCCTTCGGGATTACAGGCGTGATGTTATTGTACAATAGAGAAAATCTCTGGATTTCTGAAACTGAAAGCTTTTCCTGACAACTTTAGAGCCCAGGCTGAAGAGTTTTATGAGCCTGTAATTTGATGGCTCCAATATTTAAAAACCCAGCCAACCCCATCTTCCCTCTCCTTGCGAAGAGGATTTTCATCATCATCACATGAGCCCGGAATCATCCACTGCTGGATATAGGCCACCCCTTTCTCCTGCCACACTTCCCAGTTCTGCGCGTCCCTTCCTTATCCTGCTTGTGAAGAGACTTTTGCTTAAAATCACAAAAAGGAACAGCAATGCTGCTTGCGCAATTGAAAGTATTTAAAAAAGTTTTTTTACTCTTAAACTGCGTAATTCAAATTCAACCTTGACCCCCCATAATGTCATTAGAAATTATATCACCGTTGACAGAACAATGATATCATTTTTGACACACTTAATATGGCCCCAATCTCATCTAGAATCAACATCTTTCCGATCAAAACCATTAAGTACCGATTAAGAGATTTTTATTTATTTACTATGAGCTCCCTATATTTCGACACTGTTGCAAGCGCCATAACTCATAATAGATAAAAACCACGGAAAATATTCCATAAGTGACACACAGTTTAGTTATAAACCGTGGAAGCTTAAAACAGAGCAGCAAAACTATTTAAAAAATCCAATAGAAAATCAAAGGAAACGGATGTAAAATGATGGCACTTTCTAAATCCTTTTTAGTGAGTTGCAAAACTAGTTTCCGAGACGGCGAGGCGAAGACGGACGTACATTACTAATGTTAATGGAAGATACGGACTTTCTATTGTTTATTAGGTCCGATTTATGGTCACAAATGGTGGTGGACGCCATTCTTGTGACCATTTTTGATGGGTTACCGTTCCGCGCCATTGGTATGCAAAGGACGAAGTTTTTTCAAATGGATGTAGGTGGCAGAGGTGGAACAGTTCAACGAAATGCGGCAGTAAATATAGTCGTAGGTTCACAGTACTTTTTCTTGCATTTTCCAGGTATCAGACAGTTTATATCAGGTCCAGATGATAACCAGCGTTGAGCAGTCTAGCAGCTCGGCATTTTGCTGAGCTGGGCCTATTTGGCGCAGCCATGAGACACAAAACAACTACGTCCTTTTTTTTTGCTAACTTTGTTTAATGTTGTGTGCACTTGTGGCCAATGTGCTAAATGTACCTATTTTCATTCTTTCTTTCTTTATTTAGTCGACTCAATCGAGGGTCGATATGGGGATTGAGAGTCGCCTAGCTAGGTACCGATGGCTTAAAAGGGTAGCTAGGACAGAATGAATTAATAGGTACAGAAGCCCGGGTGTTGTGGGCTATAGAGAGAGACATATCTACAGCCTTGGAATGTCATATGCGGAGTTGAATGATTGAATCAAGGGGATTAATTGTTTCTTAAAGGCTGCTAGTATTCATGCTAAAAAAAAAAAAAACATTACTCTACCAACAAAACATGAGAAAAAAATTAACACTTCTATTGGAAGCTTAGAAATATCATTTCTCACACATGTGTGAAGACTAGTGGAAAAATTCCCAAATATTACAATATTTGAGCAAAATTTTTAATTCGTTTTTTTTATTGACCTTTAGAAGATCTTGTTCTAATAATTCTATAAAAATAGTAAATATATTGAAATTAGCCTGTTCTACTACGACTGATCTCAAAGATCTTCCATTTAGGACCTCGAAAAAAATACGATTATTTTATTTTCTCACCCATTGAGAAAAACATAATAATTTATCACCACTTATATTTAACTTGGACTTGGAAATCCGGTTTTTATATAAAATGTCATATGTCAGAGGCCAGGCAGATTTGTTTAACAAATTAAGAAGAAATCGTCAAGGTCAACGGTGAAATTTTTGACCTTCGTTATTTTAAGAAGCTGGTGAATAATCTTTATGTGGTTGCCTAAGTTACGTCATTTTAAATCCAATATGGCGGACTTCCAAAGATGGCGGACTAGTTATTTTTCGTGTAGGTACCCAAATAGGGGTATCAATTAAAAGGGTTTGCTGAGAAGAATACGAAAAAAAATGAAGTCACACCTACATATATACCGATTTCCGATATTGAGAAAAAAATATACAAAATTACCTACCCATTTTATTATTGATTCGGGTCGAGAATCATTAGCTTAGTTACCTCCTTGAATGTGACGTGGATGCAAAACTACACCTTGTCTAAAAGCTAGTTAAAAATATATATATATATGCTTGTTAAAATCATACTCATTTACCATCACTACTTAAACCATTTGGAAAGTAATCTTAACATGGGGTAATAGCATAAAGATAATGATGTAACCAAAATATCCACAGACAAAAACAAAGAACATAGTACTCTGCCAATCAGGGTACCTTAAACATTTCACAAAATCACACCGGTGAAATCACCTCAATGGGTTCCGCATACGGTCATTGGCTCCCGGCCTGAGAAAGCGATAGTTCGTAAAAAAGCGGTCAAGTACGAGTCGGCGGTTAAAGGAACTACATTTCTCTTGATTGTATTGTCAGGTGGTATATCCACCTTTTTGATGTAGGTATTTTGGTCGGAGATATAGGTGTTGGCAATAGAAAATGGTCTTACATGGATTGAGGCTATTAACAACGCATAATTGTTTATTTTATCTTTTATGTACACACAAGCGAGAACATTAAGGAAACAACATAACATAGAGTATAAAGGAACAGCTTATTTTAAAAGAAATTTTTACCAGCGGGCCTGCGAAAAGAAAAATGAAGAAAGAAATGTAGGCCGTAGTACGTGAAAATAGTTGTTTAACACAGTCAAATTCAGATTAAAATATGTATAATGATATTATGACTACGATTGAAAAATTTAACATATTACAAGTTTACGAGAACCTCTTTGCAAAGCTAGGGCGTCCTCTTGCAAAGAAGAAACGAACATTAATGGCTCATTCTCTAGGTTGGCTTATTGCAAGTGGGCGAGTCACTCCTAGTTCATAACTAACTTCAGGTCTAGAACCTGATTCGATCTTAAATCCAAAACTTCTCACACTTGCTTTATATAAATCAATCGTGTGTGAAAAGAAGAAGAATTACATAGAAGTTTGCAAAAGACCCTTCCCGGACAAACTGCGCCAAGTAAAATACACCGAATGCACTTGTAAAATTCTAATTTGTAAGTGATATGTAACCTTTTTACTAACCAATGAAATAAATAATTATTCTATTCTATTCTATGCAAGTGGGCGATTTGAGATTAATTAAGCTTTGTATCTTAACATTCATAACTAAAGCATAAAGCACCCATTACAAACGAAACTAGGCCGCTAAATCTCAATATCAATTGAATTCTAAACTAATTATTTATACAACAATCTGCGTCGTTATTAAAATAATCAATTCTTTAACCACTTTGCTGAATAAATACCAGTGTTGAACAAGACCTGAATTTAATTGATTGAATTTAAAATATAGCAAGCTCATTGGCTTAATTTATTGCTGACTAGCTTATGCCAGCGGCTTCGCCCGCGTTAAGTTCGATAATTGACCCACGGGACCGTCCTACCGGGATGAAAAGTAGCTTATGTATAATCTATCACTGTGCCAAATTTCATCCAGATCCGTTCAGCCGTTCTGGCGTGATTGAGTAACAAACATCCATCCATCCAAAGTTTCACATTTATAATATTAGTATAGATTACAGGCATATATATAATCAGCCATAATGTAGATAAGAACAAAAAGAGAGAGATGTAATGGAGGAGCTCATCATCTGCCTAGCCTTTTCCCAACTATGTTGAGGTTGGCTTCCTGTCTAACCGGATGCAGCTGAATACCAGTATTTTATGGAGCGACCGCCTATCTGACCTCCACAACCCAGTTAGTACTGGGTAATACGATACCCCTTGGTATGAGTAGCTGCCAGACTTTCGGGCCACTGATTACCTGTAACGACTGTCAAAGATCTACAAATGACAGTAGGGACAAACAGCTTAATGTGCCGAGATACGGTTGAAACTGCATGTAGCGGAGATGAGGATGTTGAGATGGATGTGTGGAGTAACAAGAATGGATAAAGTAAGGAATAAGTATATTTGAGGAAGTTTGAAAGTGGCGCCTGTTACAGAAAAAATTAAAGGAAGTCGTCTGTCTTGGTATGGACATGTAATGAGGAGGGATGAAACGCATGATACTAAAAGAGTGATGGATATAAATGTTGATAGAGGGAGAGGAAGGCCAATGAAAAGATGGATGGATTGTGTAAGGAATGATATGAAAGATAAAGGAGTAAATGATGCCGTGACGTCTGACAGGGGAGAATGGAAGAAGAAAACGTGTTGCGCCGACCCCGAGTAGAATGGGACAAACGCAGGAAGGTGACGATACGGACGAAACTGAATGTCGTAAGCTATATTTACGATGTTCCCGTGGGATGTTTTCAGATCATAACACGAGCAAAATCACGGTCAAAATATAGTTAAATACAAATTCAATATCATTAAAATGTTTTTATTAAGTGTATATTTGTCTTAATTACTGGCTTAAATCGAATTGATGCGAAACTAATTAATTGGCCAAACTGCTCTAAAATTAGATTCGCTAGTTATTTGGGAGATTAACGTAATTAATTAAATCTAGTACGCTAATTAGTGTTATTGACTAATTGAGTTCTGTTGAAAATTAAATGGTGTATCTATTTAAATGGTTGCTGTTTGTTTGAAATTAATATTGAGGTATTCAATTCAAACGTTAAGCAGGCCTTCCGAATCTGGGATCCGTGAAATTTCTGAAAATCCGAGGGCATGTCAGGGACCCGTTGTCATAATAAAAGTCATCTTCATTCTCCTGCCCTTATCCCAATTGATTTGGGGTCGGCGCAGCATGTCTTCTTCTTCCAAACTTCTCTCATCAGACACCTCCTTTCTTGCCATATCATCCTTCACACAGTCCATCCATCGTTTCTTTGGTCTTCCTCTACTATTAAAGCCAGCATTGAAACTCAAAACTTTCCTCACGACATTTTTCTCATTCCTCCGCATCGCAACCGATTACCACACAACTCTTCAGTCAACAAAATAAAAAATATGGCTCTAAAATACCAACTACATAACGACTTTTAATTTTGGGTTCTCTAGTTTAGCTATTTTCTTTGATCTGTAACTGGATCCACCATTAATAAACCCTGAACTAAACTTATTCCTGTTTGGTAAGAGCTTTTTTTAAAAAAAAAACTGTCATAGAAAGCGGCTCTACAAGAAATTACCTTTATAACACGAAAAACTGTCTCCATTCAGACCAAATCCACCTTAATCATCATTCATCACGCATCATCAGAAAATGACATCAAAAGTAAGTCAGCTGATTTTGACCCATTGACACTACCCATGAACCATGGCGCGAATCGTAGTGTCACTGTGTTCTCTAACCACTCAAAACCCAACCTTATAATGAAAGACACATGGTTTATTATACCATGTGATGTGATGTCACTTGTCCGGGTCCCAAGTCAAAAGGAAATTGGACCTTAAGTTGAAGGTATATGGTTCATTATACCATGTAATATTATGTCACTTGTCCGGGTCCCAAGTCATAGGAAATTGAACCTTACGTTAAAATGACATGGTGTATAATAGCGTGAGGTGTCACGGCACGTGGTCAGTGTCCGGTTGCGACTACTTTCGATTCGTGAATCAAGGCCGCAGGGTAGAAATTTACATTAAGTTGTGTTGATAAGTATTTTTATATATTTTGTGAACAGGAAAATGTTCTACTTAGAAGAGGTTCTTGTGTATTTGAATAAGCTCAAGAAAAAAGTTCGCAAAAAAAAAACCATAATCAACCGGAACAATCCGGTCTTAAAATCTAAATAAAAACTTATTAATATTATGCTAAGGTGGCCCGCAATTTTCAAATTTTCTTACGTTGTTTGCAAATTGCAGGTCAGTGTCAGACTGTATGGTGAACACATACAACATACATCTATCGGTCGCGAATCATATTTTAATCAACCTGACATTGCCCTCGAAATTGGGAAAAAAGTAAGAAACTTGCATTAAGTGGTTAACCTGTCGCTTCCACCTTAACTGTTAATTCTTTCCTGTAGGTCTTGCCAATGTGACACCTTATGAGTTTGTCTATGTATATCTATACTTCTATACTAATATTATAAAGCTAAAGAGTTTGTTCGGTTGAACGTGCTAATCTCAGGAACTACTGGTTCGAATTGAAAAAAATCTTTTAGTGTTGGATAGCCCATTTATCGAGGAAGGCCTAAAATAGGCTATAAAACATCACGCTACGACCAATAGGAGCGGAGGATTAATCAAAAATGTTACGCAGACGAAGTTGCGCCGGTTAGCTATCAGCTATAAAGGTGATGGGAAATTTTAAAAATGTATTGTATTGACATAGCTCACCCTAAGGTAGACTGGTAGAAAATGCCCAAGGCATTAAGTCCGCCTTTTTACAGTGTTATTTATACTTGTGCATAAAGTTTTAATAAAATAAATAAATAAAATAGCTACCGATAAGCTTTTCAAAGTTTTTAATCACAAAATAAGAAGCAATAGCATGTGGATCAACTCTACCAAATAAATGATATTATCTAAATATGAATCAACCTACATTCACTCTCCTGCCCTTATCCCAATTTATTTGGGGTCGGCGCAACATGTCTTCTTCTTCCATACAACTCTATTACTCGTCATCTCATCAGACACCTCCTTTCTAGCCATATCATCCTTATCACAGTGGATACAGGTCTAAAAAAGTAATTGGGTTACTGTGTTAACCGTAAACTATTTAACGATGCACAATCGTGATCTCTACAAGCTCATTGACACAATTCTGACCTTTTGTTTACATACTTGCATAAGCAAGCTTGTATGTCTTGTTGCCAATGTCAGAGGAGTACTTTGAAGGCACTTGATTCAACTTAACCTGAACTGGGTTCTTTTAAATACAAACCTACTGAGAAAGTTCTATTTCAATTAGATGAAGTATTAGTAAGTATAGGCTGTGATAAAAGCTTCAACAGCAAGATTTTTTGACGACAGTCGTAAGTAAATAAATTAATTCTGATACTGTTAGCCTGCGTCATTCCACTGCTAGGTAAAGGCATCTTCCAATGACTTCCAGTTGTTTCGACCCAGGTCCAATCGGGACCACTGGTCGCTGGTCTTATCAAAATCTTTATATATATAATAAAATTGTAACAGGCCGATGTCTGTACATTGAAGATATTGAAAAAAAATATATGGGGGCCTTTATTTATATTTATTTACGGCAATAGAAGCCAAAACAACAAAAAACTGAAAACATACAGACAGAAGTCTGTATGTTTTCAGTCCCAGTATGAAGCCCATGTCCCAGCAGTAGAAACGTACATGCAAATAACATCGTGAGGAAACCAGCATGCCTGAGAGATATTTCTCGTTGGCATGTAAAAGCCAAGTCAGAGGCCCAGAAACGACACAGGCGGCATAGAAACTCTGACATCAGGTTAGGCACTAACCACACGATAAAGAAAGAAGGCAGATTATGCCTTTTACTATACAGCTGCATATCAGCTTCTAGTTACGCTAACCTAGCGGTCGTATCAATCAGCGACGACTCCAGACGTTTGGCGACAAGCTAGGTGCCATCCATAAATTACGTCACACGTTAAGGGGGAGGGAGGGGGTCGACGAAGTGTGACATTGTGTGACAAGGGGTAGATGGATCCTAAATTTCGTGACGTCACATTTTAAAAATCTAAGTATTAAAAAGCTTTTGAACTATTAACGAAAAACTTGAAAATATTTCGAACTCCATCTGTATGAACATGCAAAATTGCAAATTATGTGACGTCACTCTAGGGAGGCGGAGTCTCACGAATGTGACCAGCTGTGACAAGGACGGGCGGTCAAATAATCATGAAATTCGTATGACGTAATTTATGGATGGCCCCCATCGATCCGATAGTAACTGCAACTCGCTAACGGACCGACTAACGGACGCCCGTCAATGTATACCTACGTTTATGCTTATTCATGGAGCTTTGTAATCACTTTTAATGGTATTTACTGTATTTTACTATAAAGTGTAAGTACTGCTTACATAGAAGACAGATGCTGAACGGTCTTTCGTTGTCACACCGTCTTACTTTAATTTATGACTATCGCACAAGACAGTTCTACTTGCGTAACAAAGCTGCCCAGATAGTTTTGAGCTCAAGTGAAACGCTATATTTCAAAATTAAGCCATAAAAGGCATTTGTGAATGTCAAACTTGGCCAGAACATAAAATTGATCGAAATTGCTTAAAACGGGAACTTTTTTCACGAGTGGACCCCCAAATGGCAAGCAAAGTTGCATATCTCTTTAAAGGAATCCGTTTGAGTACAAAACAAATCGAGAAATATCGAAACAGGCACTTCAGTAAAACCCCGTACCTATAAAATCATTCAAGAAAGTCCTAAGTAAGACAGAATATAAATAAGATTTCGGGCAGCTTTCGTAAGAATCATATCCAATTCTAAGTGAATGTTACTGAAAAAACTAAGTAACAAACAATGTATTAACACATCATTACAGACCGCATTACATTATTTCCTCCATTAAAAACAACATTACAAAACTTCACTTGTACGCTTCACGTCATCATTTCATGAAATCGTTATTTGCTCACAGAATAAGCAACCTGAAATGGCCATGGGCTGGTCAATAAAGTAGCGGTACTTTCATACAAGCCTGAAAGCTTGGCTCGCCCTTATAACCTACTACTCTTCATGATGTCTGCTCGCCCTATGGGCTTGTCGTATTGTTGGCACATAGGCACGACACTGCTTAGCCGTAGAACCGATGACCGTTGGGGTAGACGTGTTCTTGAGTGGAGATCAGAAATCAGCAAACGTCTTCTTCTTCTTTCGTGTCGATGGTACGACTTCTCTAAATTTGTTGGGCCCAGTATGTGGCCACGTTAACCGCGGCGTCTTTTAGGTCCTCTAAATGCAGGTGTTGTGACACTTCGGACACTCCAGCAAGTCAGACATCGTCTGGTCGGAAGCACCGCATTCACATTGTGTGACGGAAGGATCTTTATTTCCCCATTTTGCCAGATTGTGTTCACAGCGACCTACTTGGGTGCGCAAACGGTTAAGTGCTTTTCAAACAGGCCACTGCAGATCATATCCTGGAGGCAAACGTAAGTGTGAACAACGGTCTCCGCAAGGTGCCTGGTAGTAGCTGGATGTGAGTCGCCGAAAATTGAGTTGTATGGCGTGCGGTTAGAGAGGCCTATGATGATAATAAAAATGATGATGATTACATGCCGAGTAGAATAGAATATACTTCGTTGTACACCAAAATTGAAACGCAACTGTTTTACAGTATTTGTTTACCTATTTTCAAATATTCGAAGACATGCGGCATACAACCAGCACTGTACTCGTGTGGTGTGGTGTGATGTGGTGGTGTGGTGGACTGCCCACTCATCTCACAGACCCAGCAGTATGATCGTTAGAAGCTGATTATGCTGTTAAGTTGTGATGGTTAACTTTCATTTTCAGATTCAATAGCATTTATAGCAGATAATATCTCGAGTGTAAGAGCCGTGACGTTGCATGTTCCAGGGTGGGTGATGGTTGTGAATACTTTCTTCTTAATACAGTTCAGCCATGAGTTAAGTAATTGGAGTTTTGAATTAGGGTAGTGCTTTCAACACAGTGCCTCTTTCAAGATGAGGTCCTGGTTTCGATTCCTAGGTCGGGCAAAGTGACTGTTGTTGAAGTATTCCATCACGAATTTTTCAGTAGCAGCCACGAAGTCATGGGATTTAAATATAACTGGCCAAATGTGGGTGTACTTGTTAGGAACACCTCTGCCTAACCTTTCTGGGATTACAAGGCGTGATGTTATGATGATGATGATATCGTATATCATTTAGACGTCCCAAAACTGCTGTTTCTCAGCCTTGACTTTGATCGTGGGCAGCCCAAAGGCTACCAGGCTTGCGGCTATCAAGAAGAAGTCCATTAACCTTAAAATTGTTAAGTATACCAACGCGTGAAAAACACACATCAAGTGACAGAATCATCGAAGCATCATGATCGGTTGCCAAACGGAACTGAACACGCACCACTTGGTAGAAAGCCGCTCACTGACCTCGTTGGACTAACTTCATTAACCACTGATAACTACTGAACCGTAGGACGGTAGTTAGAGAATATTTTTATTGCGATTTTCGAAGAAGAAAATTAATTAGAGGATACCGTATGTAATTTTAGGCAAATCTAAAGAAAATCGAGATTCTAGTCTAGTACTTTCTGTCTAGGTTTTCGAATCGATGGTAAGAGAGTTACTATATTCAATGAGCTGGGCCCAGTAGGTCACGCCAATACGGCATCAGTGGTCTAGTCGAAAGTGTGGATGCTCATCATTGAGCCTGGGTTCGATCCTTGGGTTATGAGTCGAGCTACACGATCACTGACAAATGCTTTCACTGACTGGACAGGTCCACTCAAATTTGTGTGATACTTTCATCAAAAGACCACCTCAGACACTAATCTGCATCTTCCTCATATAATTTGACCAATGTCTGCACTTTAAAAGAGATAGTGGCCTCTGAGTTTGTTTCGGCTGTTTCTTCTCAGAGTAATCAGATACGAAACACCCCATCTAGCTTTAAAAAATAACATGATGTGACGTGTAAAAGTGTTTTTTAAAACCATTTTGCAGAAATAAATATGATTTATGATCTTCGAACCGTTTGGTCGGTCAAAGTGATATTAGATCTTTAACAGTTGCTCAGTAGCAATCTGGAGTCTGGTTTAGTTCCTGGTTGATGACAATAGGCTTGCTAAGTACTACATGGGACTTAAACGTAACTGGCGAAAATTGCGCTCCTTCGCTTTCCCATCGTAATTTCCTACTTAGGGATAACTTATCACGAAAACCATCCACGGTTCAAAATTATCCACTATTACAAATTTTCCTACACAGAAACTGTTGGTAACACAAGCTGTATTTCTGCACAGATATCAACAACTCATGACGAAAACAAGATACGATATGAAGCTATGCAAATCATCGTGCAACCGACGCATAGTAATATAACTTATTGAAACGCAATAGCCAACAGTGTTTATATGTAAACATGCGCCATCTTTAGCATTTTCCTAAATGTGTTGAGGTCGGCTTTAAATTTAGTCAAATCTGGCTGTTTATTACCTAGTATTTAACAAGGAGGCTCGCCATAATCAGCGTCTGCTTAGCCTCTTCCCTGCTAAGTGAAAATTGGCTTCCAGTCTAAACGGGTGCAGCTGAATACCACTGTTTTGACATGACCACCTATTGGCTGCCACGTTGGTCTAGTGGCCACAAGCGCGACTGCTGAGCTTGAAGTCCTGGGCTCGATTCCCCGGGTCGAACAAAATGCTATTGCGTTTTTCCGTCAGGTATTTTTCTGTAGCAGCCATGGAGTCTGGATATGTGCCCGATGGCAATAGGCTCGCCCCCATAAATGGGACTTTCAAAAAAAAACTGGCGAAATGTATTCACATACTCTTAGGTACACCTTTGCCTGGGACATGCAGGCGTGATGTTACATATGTAAGCACGACCGCCTATCTGACCACAGCCATTTAAAGGGTACCACGTTACTCCTTGGTAAGACTGGGCTTCAGACTTTCGAGCTTCTGTAACGACTGTCATGAGATCTACATATGAAAGTCATCATCACTGACAACCTTGTTCCACCCACTGCTCAGTACAGGCCTCTCCCGTTTGGTTCATGCTTCCCTGATCTGAACGAGTCCCAACCAGGTCTTACCCGCGATCTCCTGAATACTATTCACCCATCTAGTTCTTGATCTGGCGAAAATTCTTCAGCCGTCTCAGTGCAAAAAGCAGCAATATTAAATAGAAGAATAGAAGCAGTGATAGCCTAGTGGTGTGACCGTCGGACTGCCAAGTCAAAGGTCTCAAAGTTCGAACCCAAGACACGCACCTCTGATTTTTCGGATTCATGTGTGTATTGCATAATCTTATTGCTTCGGTAAAGAAAAACATCGTGAGGAAACCAGTATGCCTGTGAGATATTTCTCGACGGCATGTAAGGCCAAGTCAGAGGCCCATGGGCGGCATAAAAACTCTTACACCAGATTAGGCACTAACCACACGATAAAGAAAGAAAGACTGCAATCATTCAGCTAGGGCTCTTGTTCACCTGCCTCTACCACGCCTAGTCAAGTGTCCTGCGATAATTATGCTTAATTTATTACACCTATCAAACAAAATCAGGATCTAAAATGCTGCTCCCATTTCAACAACCACACCCATCAAAGCAAATTAATGCAACCAGAATCTAGTTTAACACAATCAATTGATTTTGTATGCAGTATTATTACCTAATACAAATAATTATCCACCTGTCCAATTCGGTTGCCTTGAAAGTCTATTGGAGCTTAATTTTGGCCTTCACTGAGGTGTCAGTGATTTGTACCTAGTTAGAACTCCTTTACTGGACAACTAGAGTAAATGGCTACTAGTTGATGAATAACTATTAAAGTAACTAAATTGTTTGTGATTTTGTTCGAACAATTTTCAAAGCACCCGCGTGCGCCGGCCGGGCGTTTCGTAGATCGGCGAACGCTATCATATAAGTCTTTGGATATCCAAACGCGCGACCGATGCACGCAACAGGCGTGCATCGATCACGTCTTGCTCTGAAATAGGCCTTAGACCAGTTTCGAAAAATTTATTTATTTATTTAACACCAATTATAGCAACATTACAGACTCGTCCAATACGTTGCTATAAGTAACAAAATAGAACACACAATACAAATAAAACAAGTGAAAAAACACCCAGTAAAAATATTAATGGCTAAATTCTTTTGCTTTGTGCAATTTGATGCATTTTTATGTTTCTATGATCATTTTTCCGTTTGAGAGTTACAGAACTGTTTTTCGAGTTTAGTGTGTATATCAGCAATTTGTTACAATCACACAAAAAGCTTCTTCACATATATGGAGAACGAATGAATGTGTTTTAGGTTTTTAAGCTCCGTGCTTTCTCGCGTTCTTTCATGATTATATTCAAAAGACACTTAAGATAACTGAAAAAAAAATACACACACGAAGTTATAAGCTATGAATAATCACATAAAACCAAAGTACTCAAAGTCGATTCAATAGCACCCTATGGCCATGAAACTAAAAATATTATCCAACAAAAAAAATGTAAACAAAACAATCGAGGTCATACCATACATAACACAAATCGCAGTCAAATTCGCAGCAAAGATCTAGGTTAAAATAACAGTAACTACAGGTAGTTGCCTATCTTAACTACAAACATTAAGTTGCCATTAACTCGGGTTCAGGCGGTTTCACTGTAAGGTTGTCTCCACAAGATCTTAGCAATTGCTCTTACGACTAAACGAGGCCGTCAGTCGGCTCTTCTGCCTAGCCTTTTCACAACTGTGTTCCTAACCTAAGCAGATGTAGCTGAATACCAGTATTTCACATGGAGCGACTAAGAAACCAGGACCGTCCTAAAGCTCTTTGGGTCGACGATATCATCAAAATCGCGAGAAACACCTAGATAAGGGACGGCAGAGTCGAGAAGTGTGGCAGAAGAAAAGGAGGCCTATATCCAGCATGATGACTGACTATCTGACCTCCAAAACCCAGTAACTGGGTGATGACCCCTTGGTGAGACTGTAACTACTGTCAAAGATCTACAAATCTTAGCATTCACACATACATTTAATTGCGACAAGCTTGGTACGGTTTGCCGTGTGCATCAAGCCTTACTATGTTTATATCGTAATGCAGGAAGATAACGAGTGGAACAGGAAGGCTAAACTAGTCTTGGAAAGAAAACTCTTTACATAAATATTCTTCCGGTCAAGCGAGAGTGAAGTTATGGGATCTGTGGTACTTGCACCTTTTACGATGGTGTTTATAATATCCGTCTAAGATTGCTAGCCATTTACTTGACTGAATTACCGTCGTTCACAGGCTCTAACACTTGTATCTATAATCAAGGTAAAGTAATTCCTTGAGTAATAGTAATGCAACCATTTTTATGTAATAGACAATAATTTGAACGAAGTAAGAACCGTCAAAGAAAGTAAAGCTAGGCTTCTAACTTTTAACAGTTCTAACTTCAAGGAATTACTAAAGTACAGAATAAAAATCGTATCTTTACTTTTACTCAAGTACTCACTTTTACTTGTTTATAGATACGGGTGTAAGTCGATATAAGTAATGATATAAGTAAAAAGTGAGTTAGTGATAAAGAAGCTGAATGTATTCTCCTTGGCCTTAAAAGCAATTAATGCAAAGATTGGTCATTATGACCATAATTATCTTACTAATGGATGTTCATTTAAAAGTTCTAATGAGGACTTATCACCTTATCCACACTTGAGTTCAATTAATTAAATGTCTTTTAACATCAATAGCATGCAGGGCTAACCTGTAAGAAATTCTTACATTAACCTTAGATTATGGTAGATATTACTTTAAATATTTACAGTGTAAACAACTGTTGGTTGGCCAATAAAGAAAAACTAAAAATCAATACAATATCATAAGAAAACCTTTTGAAAGTAAACACCCGTTGGTATATTTGAGCTCTCTCAGGAGCACCTCATGATCTTGCCCTTGTCTCCTCCGTCAACCGTCTCACTATCTTCTTCTCTATCGTGTGGTTAGTGCCTAACCTGGTGTCAGAGTTTTTATGCCGCCCATGGGCCTCTGACTTGGCTTTACATGCCGTCGAGAAATATCTCTCAGGTATGCTGGTTTCCTCACGATGTCTCGCTATCATTTACTCCTTTTTCTTCCATATTTATTCCTCACACAATCCATCCATCTTTTCTTCGGTCTACCTCTCCCACTTCATCCATCAATATTTATATTCATCACTGCTTCAGTCACACGCGGTTCATCGATCCACATCACATGTCCCGTCCATAAAAATACAGACGACTCTTTGAAAGCAACTGTTAAAGAAATATAAAAGACAGATACATAGAAAAGCATCACCCTACCCACCTCCGGAAAGAAACCTGCCATAACTACGAACACACATAACACTGCATACATAATTAGTATAATTACACACTTACATTAAACACCCTATAAGGTGCGCGGGCGCAGGCATGAAGCATCTACCATCACCGGTGCGATTTCTACCTATTTCCTGTACCCCTCTCTCGTGCTGGTTGCACATAATCTTGGACATACTTTATATACATCACATATTTCTACTCTTCCTTTATATGAACAAATACGTGGCTAAACTAATGTCGGTACTACGGGAATTTTAAAGATACAAAGAGGGTCAGCCGTTTTTATTCTATAGTTTAGTAATTGCTTGAAATGAGACAAACTACACAACTATCAAAAGTTAGAATTCTTAGCTTTGCTTTCTTTGGCTGTCCTTACTTCGTTTAAATTCTTGTCTATTACATAAAAATGCATAAGTAATTCCTTAAGCTCAAGTAATTACTTTGACTTCGCTTTAGATACGTTTGTAAGTTATTTCTAATAGGAGTATCGTCTCCATAGAAAGGTTTGAAAGCTAGCCAGTAGAAAGTGGCGCCATTGGTTCCATAGCAAAAGCTTGGGAGATTAGATTGTAAGCATGTTATTCTGTAATGCAGTTGCACTTTGTACTATCAGCTTTTTGATAACATTACATTTTATGCGCCGACATTGGAATTAAGGTGAAATAGTAGATAGCTATCTAGCTACTTATAGTCACCGAAGACTTAAGCAGATTGCGGTGTGTGCGAACCGCCAGTCTGTGAAATTCACTGCCGGCTCTTCTGTTCCCTGACCATTATAATCTGGATCTATTCAAGGTTCGACTGAATCGGTTTCTTCTAGGCAAGCGTGCTCCACCCTAGGCCGCATCATCGCTTCACATCAGACAAGTTGCGGCCAAAAATAAGCCTATTTAAAAAAAAAGCCTATCTAAAAATCACGCATATTTCGCGAATTATGTTATACTGACATGTAATTGAGGGTGAAACGGCTTCGACCGGGCCGTCAGTATCTAGGTTTTTCGATATTTGCATATTTTACCTGTGCGTGATCTATTATGGAATTGTACTGCGGCTTTCGTTATCATTTCGACAGTTTTCTTCATAAGGTATGCTAATAAAATTAATATCTAATTAAACAATCTTTATGCATATAAATAAAAAAGTTCCGTAACTGCCTGACTAAATAACGAATTGTATTATTTAAACATATTATGTTGACCTGGATTGGGTAAACCGGCATAATATCCACAAAACAAAATAAAAATGTAGTTATTTTTAGATATTATTTTGTACCCTATCTCAAATATTTGAACCAAAGATTAACTGATAGAGAATGTCTTGTGGCATTAAGTCCGCATATGTACCACTATTGTACATGAAGTTTAAATACTTATCCTAGAACCAAAAGTTCGAAGACATGACTGTGACATCTACCAACCCACATTAGGCTCGCGTGGTGGATTTCGGCCCACTCTACCTAACAAAGAGGAGCTCTGTGTCCCAACTGTGGGACTGAGGCTAATTCTGGTGCTCTCTTAGTTACACGTTTGTTCCTAATAATTATAATCTCTCTAGAAAGCATAATTTGTTTATGTCCCATTTTGTCGCACTGTAGCTCGATCCATCTCCTCTATACTGCGTATGCTGGCGATGATTTACGCGCTCGTGGAGACCAACCCTGGTTGCTGATGAATGGAAGACGATAATGTTAGAAGGTTTGTGGTTCTGTGAGAAGACCGAGCAGAAGGGTTACTTAATTTGAGGCTTCCGGCGACTGGGACCGCAATTAACTAGGACCGCGGTCCCAGTCGCCGGATCCATAAAAATTAAATATTTTTCTTCCGGCGACTGGGACCACTCATAAATGATAACTGAAATCAAAAAATGTACAGTCAAACGAAAAATTTTTAGATGTAATAATTGAAGAAAAATCCTTTTTAATTTAAAAACATAATTTATTGATATAAAAAAAAAAACAGCCTTTGACTACAGTTCTGTTATTTAAAACTTTCGTAATAAAAACATACACATAAATCATGCTAATAAAATTAAAAAAATAACATAAATCGTGCTTATAATAATAGTCAACAATTTTTAAACAACAATCAGAAAGTAATTATTTATCACAAAAAAAAATTAACTATCAGATAATCTTAACAAATGTTTTTTTTTGTGATATTAAAAAGTCGCATCAAAGATGAGAAGCAATCTAAAGTAAAAATATATGTAACCACGTCGTTTAACCCCCTTACTAGCTTGTTTTGTTTATAAATAAGTTAATAAGAAAATGTTTTACATACCTGAAGAGTATTAAATGAAGTCACTACACCACCACTTACATCACACAATTTGCAACAAATATTCAGCGCAGTATATTACAACGATCTAAAATGACACTGTGTGATGCAAAACTTGACTTTCTTAAACTGATAAGCTTCTTGATTCGCCGATTCTGTTCGTGATTGGCCGAGCCAGTCATCGGGCGATGCATATTTTCTCGTTTATAACAAAAGGGCTACCTGACCTTGAAATCGACAGGCAAAACAGACTCGAGTTAGAGAGGGATAGTATTATACAATGCCCTTTGTGTGTGTTTTACCTGCATGTGTGAATTATGTAAAAACGGGCTAGCTTAATCTATTACTAAACACATAGGATAAAATCATGTCTAGAACGAGTCAATGATATTCATATAAATAATTTAGAAATTTTGTTCGTTTGACTGTACCGATTTTGGCTTGAATTACAGATTTTTTTAAGTTATCTACGAGTGGTCCCAGTCGCCGGAAGAAAAATATTTATTTTTTACGGATCTGGCGACTGGGACCGCGGTCCTAGTTAATTGCGGTCCCAGTCGCCGGAAGCCTCCTTAATTTAATGGCTCATGTAGTACTAAAAGTAATAAATAAATGTCAACCCACCTCATTCAGAACAATTAAGTTATTTTAACTATTTTTTCTGTACTCATAAATGCCTTATAATAATAAGGTCATCTAAATCAGAAAAGTAAGTAAGCAGGTTGAAGTAAAAGCGTTTAATCGATTCAGAATCGAGAGAATCGAAGTGGAGTGAATAATGATGATTTTTTAGAAACCAATCGATTTAGTACAGATTTGTTTTTAGCCTTGATCTATGTTTGTTTAGTCGATTATAGAGATTGTTATTATCTACAGTTATTCCATTATTGGTTTTTGCTGTGTTTTACTTATTGTTTTCTGGGGCAAAGATAATTTTATTTAATAGAACTATTGATGCACTTAGAGACCAATGAGGAAGCAAGTTTATTAGAGATTTAATAACCACTAAATGGGTAATGGTGCCCTTAGTGAATCTTTGAAAGGTAAGGCTAAGGTGTACCTATAAATATTAAATCCATATTAAGCCAATAATATGTAAGTCCCGTGTTATGGGAGCGACTCTATTGCCATCAACCATGCACAAATATAAACCTCGGGCTGAAAAATTTCTGATTAAAAACTCAATAAAACTTTGATCAACCTGGGAACGAACCCTTGTTACTCATGAACAGCTACTGCTGAGATTACTGGGAGTACTGGGATGTTTGTAATGCCAATTCGTTGCAGCTAAAACACTAGGAAGTGACGAAGGCCAGTCGTTTTGGAGAACTGTTTCGTGTAACGTTCAAAAAGTGTTCATCATCAGCCTAATTGAATAAATGTGTCTCGATTCTGTACATAATTATTTCTTTTATTAAACGCAAGATCTATTCTGACCAGTTTACTGTGCTGTTACGTCGCCCCGGCGCAGATCTCATACGTCAGTTTCTCGTAAATGACTTCATTGTATACAAAAACAAAAGAATACTACAGATTATGTTTAGTATCCCTCCATTCTGTGGGAATTTTGAACTTTTACCAAAAAACATAATTTAAGTTTGTGCATTAAGTTTTTAATTAGAGATTGTTATTAACAGAAAGAAATATTGTTTTTTTGTTCCCATCTTTTCTGTGTTTTTTAACAATTCCGCTTTCGCTATTTAATGGTGGATTTTATTTTTACTACACCATGGATTCGACATGGTTTTGATACGCTATGGTGTTTAAAAGTAATTGTCTTACATTTCAAACTCTCATCAAATGAAATAAAACGATCTGTGAGATATTTATGTACTACCTTACTCACTGACGGTCGACCACTTTTCAACCTTATCGTTGAGGACATAAGGGTGAAAAGTGGCATCATAAAATTACATTAATTATTATTAATATTAATTATTTTACTTTAGCATGCCGAATTTTTCGTCAAGTATTTTTTTAATTTTAATAATAAATAACTTCTGAACTGTACCTTAATATTTTTTTTTTATTTTAGCATTATTTTACATTAACCAAATATATAAAAAATATAAACAAATATTTAAAAAAATTATATGTACAATTACTGCCTTTAAAAATAATTCTCATTTTTTCCAAAAAAGCAAACATGTAATTTATCACTTTTTGTTCATACCTCTTCGTTATTGTTCTGTGTTACTACACAGAAAAATCTCTACAAATGCAACCGTACAGCCCGTTCACACGAGGACGATTCGTTTTTTTTTTTGACGTGTCTTCTTTTTTCACGATCCGTCAATTTTTTTGACGGCGGCAATGCTTTTTAAATGCTCGTGTACACACGCATCATGAATCGTGAGAAAAGACGGAGACGTCTTCAAACACGTGTCGTCTTTTAAAAATCACGTCCGCCAAAAAACGCGAATCGCGATTTTTTTGTGACGGATTCGCTGATGCGCGCGCTCCCGAAAAATCACGAAACTAATGGGAACATCAATTCGTTTTTTTTTGCCGGATCGTGACAAAACACGATTCCGTATGCAATGTGAACGTCCATCCGTCATGTCGTATCGTGTTTTATGACGGATTGTCAATAACGGAAGCCGTGTGAATGAGCCCTTACTAATTAAACCTTTATAATTCTTTACAAAAAAAAACTCCATTCACAAACCTTCACACCATAAGAAACCATTAAAACGCAGCCAATCACACGCAACGAAACCAAAACCTATCTCTAGTAAAAAAAAACATTACAGATAAAAAAGGAAGTAAAAGAACTCGATCACTTTCTCTACGGAGGCTGGAGAAAGTACCATTTCGTCACTATGGCAGATCGAACGACACTTGTTTGTCAGTATAAAAGGTTGTTGCACTTGTTTTTGAGCTATTATACAGGGTGGCGCGGACAATACGACAATAAATTTAAACAATGGTAATACTAGTTCATAGGAATATTTTTAAACTATCAAAAAAATCCCAGCATCATAATTTAAAAAAAATATTTTTTCAAACAAACCAAATAGCATAAAACTGTTAACGAAATACAACATTTATAAATATTGGTATACTAACCTTACGTATAATTTGCATTAATTTCCGTCTGGAAATAACATCAAAGAACGAATTTGGCATAGGTTTTTGAAATAGCAAGGTGTTTAGTGTTTATACCGATGCGGGGGTCATTAACCTGTCAGTGCTACCCTATTAATCTACATCATGTAGAAAATTCCGAATATGAAAAATAATAGCCTGTGACTAGACTACTGGTTATATTCGAATAAATTTTTGTACGCAGACTGGGAACATCATGAGGTATACGCAGTTTAATTTATTGTAGTATTGTCGGTGCCACCCTGTATAGGTTGAATTATTGCTATGTGTAATGAGTTAATGACTATAAATCTGTAAATACATCAATAAATGCTAATACATAAAACACTATATATACACTATAAACACTATATACTAGTAATACATGCTATGAGGGAGGAGCTCCTGGCTAAATAATAACAGCCGGTCGGGTCGATAGTCAGGTTGAGCCGCGGTTGCCTGGGTTGGTTTGTGGATGGGTGACCACCCATTACATACCGAGTTTCCTCCGTGCCTCGGAAAGCACGTTAAGCCGTTGGTCCCGGCTGTCAATTGTAGATCTTTGACAGTCGTTACAGGTAGTCAGTGACCCTACAGTCTGACAACCAGTCTTACCAAGGGGTATCGTATTACCCAGTACTAACTGAATTGTGGGGGTCAGACAGGCAGTCGCTCAATGTAAAAGGCTGGTATTCAGCCTGTCCCATGTAATGTAATGTACATGTATTGCCAACCGGGCACAAATCCAGAAGCCGAGGCTGCTACTGAGAAATTCCTGATGGAAAGACTCAATAACAATTTGCCCAACCCGGGAATCGAACCCAGGATCATGCTCAACAGTCGCTATTGCTATCACTAGCACGACTAGACAGTATATTTCAAATAAATTAAGTATATTGTAAAGCTTCACTTCACGACTCATAACTCACACTTATTAATGTTTTAAGCACAGATATAGATAGACCTAGATAACGCAAGAGCAACTACTTCGCGTGCCTAGCTTACGTACAAAAATCGTAAGTGGCCACTTTCGCGCTCATCTGCATCGGTGTATAGCGCCAGTCGGACGTCAGTTAAAAATATTAAAATGGTTAATTGTGCTGTTATAAATTGTAAAAACTGTACAAATAATAAAGTAAACGTTTTCCCATCTATAAATAGTGCTCGTGACGTCATAATAGGTAGTCAAAAAATGGCACGCTTGGTTTTCATATAGATCGTGATACTTGCGTTATCTAGGTCTATCTATATCTGTGGTTTTAAGTCTCCATGTTTTCTAATCTTTGTTGCAAATATAAAGCCAAAAGATAACACCCATAAATCTCAATATAATCATTTACCTACCAAAAGGATTTCAAAGAATCTAGGTTAATAAAATGTCAGACTTGCAAACACAGCTTAAAATATTCTAGAATATATTAGCAAAGTCGTTATCCGTTGTGCTAGCTTGTCGACGGGTTTTTTGACTAAAATCTATGTTTTTGTCTAAAATTAGTAGGTTAAAGATTGTTTAAGTAAGTTGCATTTTGATTTTAACGGGTTCTGTTTGCATGTAAAGCAGCAGGAGATTTAATTTAAATATCAATGTTTAGAGCTTAAATGATTGTTTTAAGGATTTGTGCCTAGTGGTCGCAAGTTCGATTGCTGAGCGTGGTGTTCTGGGTTCGATCGGCGGGTTGGGCAAAGTGTCATTCCAACAATATTGTTTCAGTAGCACTTTAACTTTGGAATTTGTACAGTTTATGAGATAAGAACTTTAAAAAAAATTGTAGTTTACACAATTCGACAAATTATTACATAACTTAAGTAATTTCAGGATAAGTTATAGTGAAAGGTAGTGACTACGGCCCTTGTAGTTTATTTCCGTCAATCGATTGGAGCTTGTGGTTTCAGAGTAAGCAGGTATGTTTTATTTAAATTAACGCTAGAATAATTACAAATACGCTAGAATGATTACAATTTCAAGATATGATATGTACGAGTATGTTAAGAAATCCTGTAATAAACACATAAGTTTAGCTTTTTATATAAGACACATAAGCTTATCTTTAACTGTATTTTATTTTATATTTTATTTGCTTGTTTTGTATGTAATTTTATTTAGACTTAAGAACAGAAGATATGGTTTTCAGTTTCTCGTTGGCTTGAACGTCGTCAATGCAAACTACAACCTATTGTTAATTTAGTTAAGTTTCTCTTTAAGTGAACTGTAATTTTTTTTTGAGAAATAAATGTCTTTGAACCGATGTTGTATTTGTCTTCTGAAAATAGAAAAGCTCTGAAGTACTTCTATATAGTTTCGATGAGCTAGACATAAGTTCTTTGGCCGATAGAGCCCTATTTGTGATGAATTGATCACCAACAGCTGTCGCTATCATTAAATTCATTCTCCTTCCTCAAGGCATAACATTATCACACCTGTAATTCCCAAAGGGTTAGACAGAAGTGTACCATATAATACCCTACATTTCGCCAGTTATGTTTAAGTCATGTTATAGGGGGCGAGCCTATTTGTCATCAACCGGGTACAAATCCAGACTCCCGGTTGCCAAAGTTAAGTTTGCAGTTGATGGCAATAGGCTCGCGCCAGACAACAACATGGGACAACGCTGTCTCAGCATTTTGAACTACTGTCGCATATGATATAAAACTAGTTGGATTTGAGGGTTCACTTGTATTAAGTGAACCCTCAAATCCAACTAGTTTTTAAATACATTGCACTGATTTCAACTATTTTAATCCGACGACCTTAAAAGTCACGAAGCAAATAATTTCCAAGTTTTACGCAAATCCTAGAAATGTAGGTGTGAACCAATTAGTGTTTATAACTAATCATTGTGCTGGCATGTTTGGGTGATGTGCTAATTACTTAACCTTTCACTGCGAACGTGTGCAATGCGTTTCCACATAAGACATTTCAGTATTAAATATAAACATTTCAAATAGGAACGATATACCAGAGTAATTCGTACTGTATGGATTGGAATGCTAGAAGGTGAAGATGAAAGATGAAATAAGATCATGTAGCATCATCGTTATTCGCCTGCCCTTATCAAAATGTATTTGGGGTCGGCGCAGCATGTCTTTTTCTCCCAGTTTTCTCTATTACTTGTCATCTTATCAGACACCTCCTTTCTTGCCGTATCATCCTTCAAACAGTCCATCCATCGTTACTTTGGTCTTCCTCTACTCTTATGACCCATCCACATTAATGCTCAAAACTTTCAAAGACAGCGTGAGATGATCAAGTCAAATGTCATTTAATCAAATCAGGGTGGTAATCAGAATTTTTTGAACGTCAAAATTTGCAGGAGACAGTTCCCTAAAATGCTGACAGTCACGTCCTCCGCCCTTTCTTATGGTACATTTGATTTTATTGAAAATAAAGTTTTGGTGCATGAATGTGTGTGACGATTGGGTACATTCTGAGGTCAGGGTCGCGAATTCAATCTCGACGCGCGTTCACTAGATAATCGTAGTAGAGATCAAAAGATAACAGCTTAAAAAGAATCAAATGCATTTTCTAAAATGAATAAAATGGCTGAATCCGTTTCATCTACCTAATTAAATTCAGACGAATTCTTTGACTAAACAATATAAATCCATTCCATTGCCAAATAAGACGTGGAAAAAACCGCATAATTTCTACATTCTAACAGAAATATGTTTACGCCACAAAAGGAAAGACTTCAAACAAAGATTATATGTATAAAAACACATTAATACGTAGATACAATCGGGTGAATAAAACCTCAAGGTCCATTGCGTGGCGACAGCGGATGACTCCGCATATCTTAGGAAAGAACACAGCCATGCAATCGCGATATGAAATTGCATGCGGTTATTGTAAAACTCGTTTTTTTCGATACCTGTATTTTGGAGTATTTGAAGGCACGGGTGATCTGCTTACCTGGAAAAAAAGAAAATTGGTTTTTGTAATATTTCCATCTAGCAGAAAAGTTTGGATACATTGAAACAAGTTGAGGAAATGTTTCCTTTTGTTTTGTTTTGAGGCATATCCGACGGACAGCCTAGGTTGGTCCGTGGATTGGCGACCACCCATTATGTATCGAGTTTCCTCCGTGCCTCAGAAAGCACGTTAAGTAGTTGGTCCCGGCTGCCATTTTTAGATGACAGTCGTTACAGTATATCAGTGGCCTGAAAGTCTGACAACTAGTCTTACTTTATACAAAGGTTTAGCCTGTACCAGTGGGCAGACCGAGCTTTAAAAAAAAACCCCTTACATATAAAATGGTCATGAAACAGTACCGTAATACCAACTCAAATACAAAAATGCATATAAAACTACTGACTCGGCAAACATACACAACCTCTACCACACAGTTACAACCAAGAGCTTGCGGGACACTTCTAGTAAAACCATAAACTATAAACATAGTTGTTCAAGTATTAAACATAAAACTTTATGGTGCCGTACAGTTTCACCATTACTAACAAATATTTGTTGCATATTCGCTTCCAAGTAACTTTGTTTAAGTTTTAAGTGTTGCAATGTTTGCTAAACTAAAATTACTTTGGTATAGCGGTTGATAGTTCTAGCTAAAAGTACCAAATATGAAAGGTGAAACAAAACCTACTGCACTTATCCTGGAGATTTCTTCTACCAGAAATATAGGAGTCCCAATGAAATAGCTCAACACAGAAACAATTAGTCGGAAAGTTGAAAGTGGCACTGATATCTATGTATAAAATCAGCATCTATCGTGCTCCACCCTAAGCCGCATGATCGCTTCACATCAGGCGAGTTGCGGCCAAACGCAAACCTATCTAGTTTCAAAAAAAAACAATTCACGTTATTTCTATTCATCATTCACATCATTTTCTGTAGTTATATTCTGATATTTAATAAATTAAAATCTTTTATTTTTGCAATTTACAGTCATGTGTATTTGCGGCTTTTAAGTTACGTGCAAGAAATTAAGCAACATTTTCAATACAAATCAAATATTTGTAACTCCCTACCCACATTTTCTAAACAGATAATGTATTTAAACACGGTAACCATACACACGTACATAAACCATTAGGTTACACACGATGAACAAACGGACAAACTTTCACCCATTACGGCTTATGAATTAATATCTTTATTACGTAATAGTAATTGCATATCCATCCACGGATGATTTTGTAATGAATCATCTTTTTCTACTTGATTTAACTTGAGTTTAAGTTTTGAAAGTGTATCTTGGATCGTGCCTCGCACAGATCGCACATTTTTTTGGTCGGAGAACAACGCGCCTGTAATCCCCGAAGGGTTAGGCAGAGGTCTACCTTCCAAAGAGTACACCCACTATTCGCCACTTATGCATAAGTCCCATGCAATAGTACACAATTTTTTTACAAATTTGGCACAAATTCAGACTCCTTGGCTACTACTTACAAATTCCTGATGGGAAAAACCCAATAACAGTTTGCCCGACCCAGGAATCAGGCTCAGCAGTCGGAGTGGTCGAAGAACTGGTAAATAAAACTATATCATTCTACTGACACTTAAACTGGAAGCATGTCTTAGAACCAAAATTCGAACACAAATTATTATTACATCCACCAACCCGCACATGGCCAGCTTGGTGGATTAAAGCTCACTTCTCTTCATTGCAAGAAGCTCCTTGCCCCAGCAGTAGAAACATCACAAGCTGATTATACTACCTTTTATCACTAAAACGATATTTCTGGTGTACCCATAAGACAACAGATAAAAAACGAAGTTATGTTTTTCAAAACTTCAGTCGAGTGGAGAAAGTTGAGTCATGTTTAGAAAACCCATATCTGTAACACGATAACACGAAGATGACTATTGATTTGAACTAAGGTTTAATAGACTATAAAGTATAATAACACTAGAAACCGAATAATGGTTACAATTAACAAATGTGCGCGAATTAAGAACTGCAGTAGAGCGGAAATAAAAAACACAACTGAAATGATTTTGCACATAACGGTTAATACTGATTACAAGTGTTATTTTTAGCATACATACACTGTTATTAACAGCAAATGCTTTGTAACAGAGGAATAGTAAATAGTTCACAAACATTAGAAGGTAAAGCTATTAAAAACGAAAGGAGTGTAAAGAACTTTAAGACGACTATTATATGAATGACAATACGCAAAACAACAAAGTTGCATAAATAAAAGACAAGTCATTTAGACATTAAACTTCTGAAAATGTTTTGTAACGAAAGATTTAGAAATGAAAATGACATAAACGGCAACGTTAAAAATAATGATGCTGACGAATAAAATAGTCACTCAGACAATGACAACAATTCACTAGAAAGGAAAAACAAATAATAGTTTCATTAAAACGAACGAAAGTGAATATTTTATACAGTAACATATGTGCATATATGTAGTAGTGACAAATTGGTCTTCACAAGAGACAGAAACAAAAATATAATAAATGTCCAATTTTAAAATGACAATACTAACCACAAAAATATAGTAACAGAAGAAGATAGTAGTTTAGAAAACTACAATAATCTATCAAAAGCGAATAAAAATAACGGTTATAAAGTTACAACGAACGAAAGCGAAGAGCAATAATTATCACTACTTTAGGTTACTGTAGAAGATATTCGCGTAGGGCCGTTTCACCAGCCAAGTCAAGTGGAATTCACTTTCACTGGCGCTCCCAATACCGAGTTCCTTATTCACGCATTTCTCGCTAGATTTTATTGTAGATGATTGTGTTTATCTGTTTATTGATCCATGGGTTAGATAGATTTGATTTAACTTAACGAGCTTATGAGTTTACTACTAGTTATGTTTTTGTGGCTACTTTTTCTTGTTTAACGGATTTTCAAGTAGATTTTGATGATATTTTTAGAACTTCAAAGGCTAAATTAATATCTGCCTGTTATATTTTTTATTGTACAGTAACGAGCACCAATATGTAAACACTTAACAACTTTTAAAAGTGATTTTCTCCTACTGTTTTGATTAAAATTCCATGTTGTTACGAAAATAGCATTATGGAACTCATATTTTATGATATAGATCCTATCTCCAAGTTACAATCGTTATTCCACGCAAAAATTGCTTTTAAATTTAGGAAAGTGTATACATATTGCTGTTCGTGACTGTACATTATCTTTGTTGATTTTGTACATCAAAGTCATAATCTAGAGACACATCTTCATTTAAAGCCGTCAAAGTATTCTATTGTTTAATAAATTCAATTCTGGAACTGCAAATTGATATTCAAGTACTTAGAAGTGAATGGAACAAAAGATTATTTAACTTAATATGGGCTGACCTAAACCAAATACAACAATTGAGCAATTCCGGTGCTGAGTCACGCTCGCCCAAGTATTATGACCTGACTTCAATGGATTCACGTATTCCCTCACCTAAGTAAGTAAAATAAATCTTCTTAATATCCTATTTTGATCTCTTTTCCTGTACCGTGATCATATCATTATCCTCATTCATATCACAACTTATTTGGGGTTGGTAGCTTCTGTTTTATTCTTTTATACATCTCTATAAGTTATCGTCTCCGAAGCACTCCATTTCTAGCCATATCATCTTTCACACCATTATCATGTCATCATAAACTTTTACTTAACTATGATAAATAGCAATTGTTAGACTATAGTGTCTGCTTATCGGGCAGTGAAAGTGTTGAGAGAAGACAATGATGACCAAGTACTATTGTCGAGCTCCCACGCAAATCATGTACCACTGACTGCCGACTTGGCCACTATAACCCATCTCTTTTCAAGGAAGACTTTGCATAAATAGTATATATTGTTCCCAACACTAAGACACAGGCCTCTGTGAGAATGCAGGCCCAGTGAGGGTTTGTACATGATGATGACACATGACACAATGTCTTCGTCATGTCGGTTCCGGGATTTTCGGGCTTAGGTGGTTAAACTTCCTGCAAACCAGGTACAAGAGAGAGAAAGATCAGATTTTTTATAGACAAAACCATATAGAACATAAAACCCAGTGACGAAGACTAATCGCAGTAAAGAAGAAGGTTCAATTAAAATTGACGAAATCATAAAATTTGTTAATGTAAATGAAATAAATAAAAGTGTCGCAACAGACAAACAAGAAACAACATGATATGTAATTAAATATCATCTTGCAGAATGGCATACCGTTCACTTAGTTGAGCGCAGCCGCCCGTGTAGACTAGTCTGCGCCGTGGGAATCAAACCAGGGACCGTAGCGACCAATGACATGCAACGACACGATTTGAACCGACTCACAAATTATTATTAGATTTTAATGATTTATTTTGATGGCTCATTGCTGGGGATTTTATTTGGTTAATGCTCAATGTGCTGTAATCGATTTTTTTTGGAGTATTAAAAGTTGGTTGATTGCATTTGATTTGATTTAGGTTGAAAATGGAAAGGCTGCAAGTTAACGTTTTAATTTTGTTCCATTCACTACTTCGAGATTTGATTAACTCATCTTTAGAAAAATCATCGTCTGCCTAGATTTTTCCCAACTACAGTATTTTGCATGAAGCGCCTGTCTATCCTATCAGACCTCAACAACCCAGTTAGTACTGAGTAATACGATACCCCTTGGTAATGATGATTACTTCATCTTTAGAATATCTGTTGTTTTTAGCCACATTCAATTTATTTTCAAAACTATTCTCACTGTACTTTTACCAAAAGCTTTTTACACAAATCTATTTAAAATAATTTCTAATGTCACCTTTGACGACAAAAACTGTGCCGATGCTGTCCTTGAAATTCCTAAAGTTAACGCATTTCACACAAATTAACAGCCAGTAAACCACTACAAATGGACCAAGTAATAAATAATAAAGCAATTATGCGTCCAGTTACAGTTAAGCCAGTAAATTGGCAAGTTAATTGTAGAGTAGAGCTGGTAAAAAACAGTTAAATGGCAGCAAGGTCGACTGTGGTCCGTAAACCGCTTAATAATGCTGCAATCACTGATAGTGATAAGGTTGATTAATTTAGGGATTCGATGTGATGCTGATTGAGTTTTTGAGGTTAATAAAGAAAATTGGGTGACAGATGATGTGGTTGGAAGGGTGAATACGGTTATGACGGCTGATAGATATGTATCGAAGAAGAAGACATGCTGGGGTGACTTCAAATGGATTGGAATAGAAAAAGGGCAGGAGAATGATGAAGACCGAAAAATGGAGGAAAGTAATGGTTCTGATAAGACTATCCTTATTGATGATTCACACAATTATGAATAAAACTGAACAGCTGAACTGAACTGAAAAGCTCTGCGGCGAAATATCATAGAATACTATCAAGTAAAAAAGGATGGCTTTTGAAAAACTATATAGAGATATAGATTTTAAGAACATACCACCAAAGTAAGAAGATTATACAGATGAATTAATTAATAACGTATTACTAATTGTCAGATTATATTGTGAAAATAAAAGGTACCCGTGAAAGGTTTTGACCAAGAATTTTCCTTTATGTACATACGGAACCTTAAACAACAAAGTAATAACTTAGCCGGCACTAAGCTTATGTATGTATGTCAACAGTCAAACGACATAATGACTAGTTACACTGCAATTATAATTGAAAACTGAAATAACACGAGCAAGGTCGAACCCGATATAATTGACGTAACTTTGATAAATAAAATTAAGATAGAATTGTTTTTAGAAGGTTTAATGGATTGTTAATCTGTCTTACAATATTCTCGTATTGTAAGACTCGTTGTAAGTATGTAGACACCAAGAAATTCTATCAATTTTAATTTTTGCACTTGCTTGTTACAGGGTGTTAGAGTAGAGAAAAACCAAAGAAACGATGGATGGACTGTGTGAGGATGGCAAGAAACGAGATGACGAGTAATAGAGAAGTATGGAAGAAGAAGACATGCTGCGCCGACCCCAAATAAATTGGGATAAGGGCAGGTAAATGTTGATGATGATGATGCTTGTACCTGAAACTGGTGGACGCCACTGAAGGTGCCAAACTCGTAGACAAGTTGTGGGCCGACTCAATTTACCGAGGCAAACTAGATGCAGATTAGTTTATTGTTTGGCAATATAAATAACGAAAAGAAATAGAATTCAATTAGATTTTTCTTTGGATAAACTAAACCTAACTTCAGTTGGGACCAAAATTACTTTTACAACATGCCACAGGCAATTCTAACACAACTTTGACATACAACATGTACTTTTAAATAAAGTAAAAGTAAAATAACTTGCAATGGTAAGGTAAAGTTTTTGAATAAATACAATGACAGTTAGGTAACTATAAGAATTTGATAGTCACGCTTTTTCCTTCTCATCATCATCTGTCTAGCCTTTTCCCAACTGTGTTGGGGAAGCTTCCAGTCTAACCGGATGCAGCTAAATACCAGTATTTTACATGGAGCGACTGCCTATCTGACCTCCACAACAATTATCTATGTCAGGACCAACTGTCTTCCTTCTCGATTTTAATGAACAAAAAAATACAAACTAATATACGAAAAAAAACACTTAAACAATGTATAATTCGATAATTACATTACTATCCTTGAAAATTGATCTCTATAGCAACTTAACGAGATCGAAAGTATGGGCGGGTTTTCGAAATAATTTATGCGTGATTTTTTGCCAAAATCGCGAAAATATTTCCTAGTACATTCAAGGCTAGTCGAATTACAAGGAAACGAATACATGTTTATTTACACCTACTGTTACTTTCTATAAAAATATGGTAAACATGTCTACGTCACCGCAAACAAAGTGATCAAATTTAGAACATTCATATTCTACATTTTTGCCAAAGCTGCTGCAATTATTTCTTAAAGTTTTTGTTAAAACTTTTGACTTAGTCATTACCATAGATATATTTTTTATATTTCTATGGTTATTACTGTAAAAAAAGGGCTTAGACAATGTGCCATTCTATCGTCAGAAAAGTCAAAATTATGTGAACTAGCATATTCTATCGAAAAACTTTATGTCTATGTCATTTAAAGCTCACCTCTTTGGAATAATGGACGACAACGTCTATAATTTTTTTAATTTCTCTCCCCAAAAGGGTAGGAAAACAAATCAAGTCTGTAATTTACCGAACATATTTTTTACTAACTTAAAATTACTAATAATAAAGTGCCATGCTATTAAAGCATTAAACAATTCATTTTAAAACACCCAAACAACCAATTTGACAAACCTTGTCCAACCAATAATAATCGAATTAAAATAACTAAACCACAAACGCATTCCGTGTCGAAATAACTTCCTAGTATATAAGCTCATAGCAATTGAACTACTTATTAACCTTGAAAGGACCTTCACGAACGAAATTGTACACATCAATTAAAAATTCGTTCGGACAAATTGAGTTTTTTTAAAAGGAATGCACTTCCCGACCTCCTTGAGAAAATGTCTCAGAAAAAGAAGGCTATAAAACTTGTCAGTTTTAGGGTGGCGCTGCTTGCTATGGTAAACGTCAAACGTATGTCAAATCTTATATGTATTATTATATTAAAGTAGGAAACTGACTGGCTGTCTGATTCACTGACTGACCGATCAACGCACAGCTGAAACCGTTGGGTCTAGAAGCATGAAATTTTGCACAAACGTTCCTTAAATAACGTAATTGTGCAAGAAAAGTGCTTAGAAGGGTTTTTTGGAAATTCATCCCCTAAGGGGCTAAAATAGGGGGTTGAAAGTTTGTATGAAACTTCGTCCACGCGAACGAAGTCGCGGGCAACAGCTAGTTCATTATATTTTTCAATTTAGTTCCTCATTTTGCCGCCTCTCAAGATATTTCGGCCAGTAATATTTTTAAGGTGAAGTAAAAAATTCTCACGTATGGTAAGAAGGGGATTTGACTATCTTTTTTTGTTGACCTTCGTAATTTAAACATGTTGCATTTGATTGGATAAGTGATTGGTCTGAGAAAAAATCTCGATTTTGTTGTGTCAGACATGCGAGTTGTAATTAAAACTGTCTGTTCGATGTCCTTTATATTTATTAGTTCTATTTTTCACGCCAATATTGTTTCTAGTCGCTAGAATTATATTTCATTTTATGTATTTAGTGATATTTCATTTTTACATTCTAACACAAAATACTCTATTTTCCCAGGTTACCCATATATCCCCAGTTATATTTCAAGATATTGTCATAACCCGGGCACAAACCCAGACCCTGGACTGCTATATTGTTAAATCTGTAATGGCAAAATCCTCAATAACACTTGGTCGACCCGGGAATGGAATACAGGACCTCAAGCTCAACAATAGCTCTTCCGACCACCAGACCATAGAGGCAGTTGGTTTTATTTTCTTAATAGTTTACAAAATGATTCAAGCTTCTCCAAGGCATTTGCCTAACCTATAATTACTCCTTCGTGAGGTAACAGACAAATAATTACAGGGTTAGACGAATTCCTCAGGAGAAAGCTTTCTCTTTACGTAGATTCTACCAAGCTTACATAACCCTAGAGTTACTTCTGACACCCACACAATAAAACATAAGTTTAACACCAATTTGTATAAGCGAGGATACCTCGACAAAACGGCTAAAGGATGCGATTGTGGAACTATGCCTCACCTCATCTCCTGCCCTCTATACCCCAAAAGCTGCAGTTAAAGCGACCTGTGCGCCGCCACCAAAAATGCCGTGAAACTAGCAGATATTAGCCACCAAGCTTTTGAATGACGTCACTTAGCTAACCATGCATTGTCATACAAACTAAACATGTATGCAAAATTTCAGCTTAATTGGAAACCAGCAAGTGGAACAAATTTAACTTCGTTACTTTCGTTAGCTAAGGTGAAGCTAATTAAAGCGTGTTAAAAACAAGTATGGTGCTATACTATCCAAATAACTCGTTAACAGAAAGCTTATTAATACTGTAAAAAGTTTCTAACAACTATTAAGTACGTGTTAATTTCACAATAACGTCTATCTCAAAATCTCTCACAAAGGGTGTCAATTAAAGTCGTCTTTGATTGGTCGACACAGAAGTGAAAGTGGCCAGTATTTGTTCTTTGGTTGGACCAATGAGAGAGAAATGATGTGAGAATGTTCCTAAGAATATATTGTGTGAGGTTAAGGTTTTATTCAAATGGAAGGAGGATTTGTATATTTAAGAAGTTTGAAATAACCTGTTTTGTAAATAGATGAACGTGAACGTAACTATTTGATACTTGTTTCGACATACATTGCAAATTTTGACGGTTATTTATAGTTCTGTGACGGTCTTTACAGGTAGTCTGACAATCAGCCTCTCCAAGGGGTATCGTATTACCCAGTACCAACTGGGTTGTGGAGGTCAGATAGGCAGTCGCTCCATGTGCATCCGATTAGACTGGACGGTTAGACTGGAAGTGAAGCCTAGCCTTTTCCCAACTATGTTGGGGGTCGGCCCCCAACATAGTTGGGAAAAGGCTAGGCAGGTGATGATGAGCTTTGTCGTGTTGTGTTATTTCTGTAACTTATATTATGGCAATCGGGAGAATAGGATATGTTTTCTCCTTACGATGTTCGCGGCTTTCATATCAAATCTCTAAAACGATTCTATCACATTTTATATGCAACTCAATCCACTTCAACCACAGCAGCATCAAAACTAAAAATATATTTTCGAAACATCAATCTACAGTTTTCAAAGCTCCTGTCCCAGTGGAAGCTTGAGTGAATGAGTCGACGAAGGTATTGTCACCACCGCCGACAGCTCCAAACAAAGGGCAGCGCTTGTATCAAAATTGACACACTTTCAACAAAAGGTGGGCCTGACGGCCCGTCGGCTCTCAATTCAGATATATGTATAAGCTCATAGTTTGAATATTCACTATGCAGATGTTGAGGGTTATTGAATTTTTTGCCTGACCTGGATGCAGCAAATCTGGTGCAACGTGGAAACTTTAAAAACTGTAAGCTTTATCAGCATTATAAAGAATAAAAAAAACAGATCCAAATCTTGGAGAAGCAAAAACTGTAGCTTAAGTCGTAAATGCTTTTAAAATATGGTATACCTACTATCTTTTGGTTATCTGGATATCAAAAACAAGCTCCCGGGAACGTGCTACCGCGATAAAAAGAATCCTATGTCCTAACTTAGGTAATGGTCTCCCTGCGTGTCAAGTCAAGTCAAGAAATCCCTTCAGCCGTGAAGGCGTGACAAATAAAGTAATTTTTACATTCATCATACTACTTAGTGTTACCAAAATGAGTCACCCAAAAGTTCGGCGCACCGCCCGCAAGTCTTTGTTCGAACTCTCCCCTTTTTCCTTAACATGTCAAGAGGAAATGCCAAGGTCACGAGTATCCACTGTTAGGATTGTTGGCACAAGTCCGACACGTGCTCGCTCACAGATTTATCACCAGAAAGATTACATCAAATGGTCCAAATAGTTTCTAGTAATGCAGTTTTTCTAAATGACCTTTTTTGCTAGAGTAAGCTCTAGTACCATTATGTGGATCATGGT